>JBBMOE010000022.1:5544091-5684091 GCA_037975065.1 Chaetodon trifasciatus
GTGTGTGTGTGTGTGTGTGTGTGTGTGTGTGTGTGTGCATGTACGTGTGTTTGCATGTGCCTGTTTGTGCACTGAGATATAATACCATTATCCCTAGAAAGGGGATATGGACCACAACAGGTTTTTTTGTCCCAAAATCATTAGCTGACATTGACCCCACCTGACTCAATGAAACCCATCTCTTGAAAGTGCACCGCTGGCTAATCCATCATATACTGTCAGATTGTCTTTATTTGCCTCAACACTATTCACGTGTGCTGTGATAAAAGTCTCTTATGGTTATTTGTGGTTAATAATATTTCCACTGAAACTGTCTGTCTGCTTATTGAAATCACATCGTTGTTCCTCCACAGAGCGAAGCAGAGGAACAACCGATCAGACACCAAAGAGTCAGGAAATGTCACTTGGTATGAGTTCCTCTCTAATGAGTAAGTTCTGTCCTGATCACTGTCCCCTTATCACTAAAGATGCAGAAACGCTCACAATCCAAAGAAATGTTTCATCAATGAGAGTGTAGCTATTCAGAACAATCACCCTTTCCATCATGAGTTTCGTGTGTTGATTTCCACACTGACAATCACGAACGAGCCCACCAATCGTGATACGTCATGTAACGTCCACCTGCCAACGCTGCCCTGTCTTGACTTTACTTACTTACTGACTATAAAACAATATAGAAAGAGTTTCAAGATGATAAACAATTTCATTGCGGTTATTTAATTTCCTTTATTCTTTTGCTGTGTGTTTCACTCTCTGCTTTGTCGACCAGGAATGAGGATGAGGAGGACCGTACAGAGAAGGTGGAGAAAGGCACCAAGGTGAAGAGGACTCTGAGCTCTCTGAGGAACAGGATGACTGGCTCCTTCAATAAGGACAGGGTAAATTCATGCCAGAGACACATGGTGCATGATGCCACTTTGAACTCATAGTGTCATTAATCATTTTGCTTGAACTGCAATGGTATATAGCAGTGTTTCCCGACCACTGTGCTGCGGCACGTAAGTGTGCTGTGAGAAATCATCAGGTGTGCTGTGGAAGATTATCCAATTTCACCTGATTGATGCTGTAAGGCTTAGAGCATCAATCAGGTGAAATCTTCCTGTGTGTCTTTCTTCAATCTCTCCAAGAATATCGGTTTGTGTTTAATTAAACAGGCCCAGGTCTCACACTGAGTAAGTAAATTGAGTAAACTGAGGCTAGGCTAGTATTTCAATAAATATACTTTTTGTGACATTTTTGTTTAGTGGTGTGCCTTGTGATTTTTCTAATATAAAATATGTGCCGTGGCTCAAAAAGGTTGGTATTAAGACCAAGTGTTGAGGTGCATGTTGCTGCACACCAGTCAACAATCTATCTGCACAAACCATGTTACATATCCTGCCTCTGACATGGTTATGTGATGCCACACCCAACCATGCAACATATGCCACAGTGAAAGAGAACACTCAAATTTGCACATAAAAACCTCCCTCTGTGTTCGCTGTTTTTGCTCCTCTGCAGGGTAAGAACCGAGAAAAAGAGCAGCAGAAAGAGAAGGGGAAGGAAGCCAGAGAGAAAGTGTGCAGCGGCAGCAGCAACAGGCATTATCTGGTGCCAGGTTCTTTCTCCAGCTGTGCCACCTGCTCACTGTGTAGCAAGACCCTGCAGAAAAAGCATGGCCTGCAGTGCATGAGTGAGTACAGCCACAGGCGTACACATACCCACGCTTGTTCTCCGCCTGACACACACATGCACAGGTGCCCCGCTCACACACAAACACACATCTATTTATGCCCATGCTATTGCACGCATGCTCACTCACCTACTTGCTGGAGAACTCAAACTCACAGGCAAACAAACGCCCACCCACCCCCACACACACCATCACACACACCCAACCAGAAACAAACAATCATGAATTAGCAAGAAAATACTCAAATACTCTTTTTAGTTGTGACTATTTCTGACTTTATGCTATTTTAATCCATTTGTTGACATCTTTCGCTATGTGGCAGTTTACAGTATTAAAAATCTGGTTTTCACTTTATCTTCACAACTATGTCACAGTGAAGAAAGTGATAATTTCACCAGCGGCTTTTCTTTTGCACCTCACTGAAAAGAAAATGGCCCTTTCTTTCAGTTCCTCTTCACACAGCATTCAAACTTCTGATGCATTTCAGTCAAAATCACACAGAGCGCAGCATTTTTTTCACACTGCACCTTTACTGTGGGTCCTAGTTTTGCACAACTCGTCTCACTTGTTTAGATGTGTTATCTGATGTATTAGTATCATTCTCTGACGGTTGTTTATGTGAATCTACAGCACGCCTTAACTCTGTTCCTCTGGCTTGACATATTCTTCACATTTCCTGTCTTTTGTGTGTTGGATGAGTTCTTACTATGAGAAACTATAGGCCCCACTTTGACTGGAGGCAACCGCAGCCGTAGAGTAGACCTGTACAGGACGTTTCAACACCCCACCTCTCTCTTTTTCTGCCACTCAGCTGATAAGCCAGCAATACTCAAATGAAAAACATGTAAAACTGTTTGTGAGTAGAGTCCAGTGGAAAAACTGATCCAAGAAATCAGACTGCATGACAAACTGGTGAACAGGAATACCTTTTTCTTATAAGAAATGTTTGAAAATGAAAGCCACTTTCAGTATCAGTGGTGTCAGTTTCAGCAGTAAGCTGATCAGATGGGTGGGGTAAAACCTGACAGAAATTGATTAATGTGTAATATAATTCACAGCACAGCCGCTGAGGTTGTAGTAAAGCGCAGTTTGAGTTTAGAGATTTGCAAATACAGTGAAGTAAAAATGAAATGGAAAGATTTTTGAAGTAATAATGCGGATTAATATGATTTTTTAGCACCCATTAACACTCCCTTTAAAAGCACCCTTTTAGATCCAGTATTACCCAAGATGTCACTTAAGTTTCTCCATAGCAGTCTTGCTGCACCGACCAAAAAAACTATAAAGCATGTGGCAAAAAACTTTAAGTGACTTTAAAATCTTACTTATGAAAAAGCAGCAAAATATACTTAAAACATCTAAAGTTAAACTACTCAGTAAGCAGAAATGCATTATTTTGGGTGTGAAATGTATCATATATTTGATCATATGTATAATTTGAATATTATTACAGATACATTCATGTGGGGCAGCCTTTTAATGTTGTAGATGTAGAGCAAATAAATGGTTTCATATACTGTCAGATTTGATAGTTTACTCTGTAACGATGCATCATATTCTACATACAGATCAGGTGTTTATTTGTGAAATTTAATCTGCAAATTAACTAGAAACTGCCGCTGGTAGATAAGTGCAGTAAAAAGCACAATAGCTGCCTCCAAAATGAGGTGAGCTAAGCATATAGCAGTAGCATAAAATGGAAATATTTCAGAAAAGTACATCAGAATGTAACCTGAGTAGTGTAAATGTACTTCATCTTACTCCATCACTGCTTGCACACTATGTAACTCACATAACCTGCACACAGATCACATACTTTATCTCATTCTCAGAAGGGAAAAAATGAGTGTTTTATCTTCATTATATATTAAAATCAAAGTGTGAGTGCACAAAGTATTTCCTCATGATACAGCCAGTCTGATGTCCACACATCTGTGGACATTCTTGTAAATCAGAGGCTGTCTTCTCCTAAACCATGTGATCTGTGGGACAATTTCACATCACCAAATTAAGTTTCAACCAAAGAACAGGAGAAGAGAACTGTCCTCAATAGTATTGACATTTCATTTTCTTTGAACTGGACCATTTCCAAGGTGAGGAGCAGTTAATCATACTGTTCCACTCCATTATTTCATGGCTGTAACTTCTTTTGTTTCCTTGCTCCTTCTGTTCTGTGGGAGACAAAGGCCATAATATGTCCAGAGCTTTGCAGTCTGACAGGAGGGGATATAATGTATGACTGTTTTTAATAGTGTGCTTATTAAACAAAGTTGTTCTGGCATATATCACAAGGCGCAGGGCACCACACACCCTGTGTGATTCACACTGCGCTGCTTCATACACACAAACCAATAACACATCTATCTCTCTCGCTTTCTTTCCTCGACGATCCGCCATTCTTCAAACGTGGCTGCTGAGAGTGATTAAGTCATGATTCCTACATTCTGACACTTGTGCTGTTACACACACGCAGCCGTGAGAAAACAAGTGAGTGGCCCTTTAATTTGAGCCGAGCCCTGTGGGGATTCAGCCGAGAATCAGCCTGTGGAATGCGTCGCTTGTGTGCCAGAGATTGTTCCCAGTGAGAGCAGGACACAAAACTGGACAAAACCAACAATGTGGGATACTTGTTGCTATTGTTCTCAATGGCCGAACTGATTTATGTAGCTTACTGGCAGAGCACATTTACTTCTGGATGCAGTTGATTGAGATTAACCCGGGTCTCGTTGGAACGGTAAGAGGCAGCTGCTGTAGCGATGGTCTCAAGCGGGATCAGGTGGATAACTCCCGTTGTTTCGCTCAATGGACTTTTCGGGCATCCTGACCGCTAGCTAAGCAGCTAATGCTAATCATAGCCAACCAACCACTTTTCCTTCTGAAGGCTCGGTGTTATGTTGGGTTTGAGTCAGTGTGTTAACGAGAGTAAGCCCCGTCTAAAGTTTATTTGATATTTAATTTATCACAAAGTGGGCCAAATTAAATCCCAGTTACTCTTAAAGTATAGCTCGCCGTTAGCCACTTAACGCTAGCGCGTTAGCCTGCCTGCACCGCTTCTATTTGAAAAACAAGGTTAGTTGGGTAAGCAGTTAGCTCTAATTAGCTTAAAGTGATAGTTTGTTTGAACGAGCAAGCAGCTAAATCAGCACTGTTTGTCTTTGTGCCTGAATGTTGCACAACTTCCCTTCAGCTTTACTTTATGTGCCTTTTTTTCTTTGCTACTGGCTGCAGACTTTGAAGCTCAACAGGTGACTGTTAGCTAATATTAGCGTCCAAGATAACTTATGCTATTTACCCGAAGTCGGACGTAAATTTACCAGCCTGCTCAGACGTTGCCCCTAATATGAAGAGATGTTAGTACAGGCAACACTATTCACATTTATAGATATATAGGAATCTGTCGTGTAAAGTCGAAACTAGGCTCTATTTGTCATTACGATATGACTGTCTCTTGTATTTCATCTTGTGCTCCCACCCCGTTATAGTTGGCCCAGAGACTGAAGCAGCTAACGGGCTGGGTATTATGAAACGCCATGATCGTCGATGTGTTAAATGATGTTATTCTTGAGTGTCAAATCCTTGCTTTTCTTACTCCTCTGCCTCTGTTCTGACCGAGCTTTCTCTCTGGCTGGGTCACATGGTGCTAATTGTGCTTGGCAGGTCCGCCGGTGCATAACAGCCCACTCTACTGACTCTGGGTCTCACCCATCTCACCCCGTTAGCACAGCACTTCTCCACGCATCACTGATTCGCCTTCCAGCGTGCCTGGCTCTCTGGGTGTCTGCCTTTTAAGAGATTTAAGGTCTGACTGCCTCCACGTCTCCTCTCAGTACATTTTCACCGCTTAAATGCTCTTATCGCCTGCTTTTTATGGCATCTATTGACCTGATTTGTCAGGTGATGGACGTTCATGAGACGTAATGAGTGAGATAATTGATATTACACTATGTGTGCCTTTCACTTGTGCATTTCTGTAGATCTACTTCTGCCTTGGCTTTCCCTGAGCCTCATCTCCTCTTAGTGTCTGTGCGGTTGGTCCTTGATTGTGATCTCGACCCTCCTTTTTGGGCGAGAAATGTGACCAGTGGAGATGTTTTGCTCCACTGAATAAACAGCCCCCCGAGCCCCAGTTCCTCATGTTTCACCAGATGATGTCATGGGATTGCTGGCTGCTTCAGAGTTTGCCCCAAGTGTTAATGTTTTTGTCACTATCATCTCAGGGAGTTATCTTACACACACACACGCATGCACAGGAAAGCAGGTGATGTCAGGCTTTGGCTGCTGTGTAAGAAAGTAATACCCTCACAACAGCTGTTAAGACCTCTTTTCCTTGAAGTTGGTTTGCACAACTATTTGTGGTGGCAGGGTTTTTCAAAGAACTGTGTAGGGTGGCAGTGGGTGCTCTACATGGTTTGATGGTTTTTTCTTTACCACAAATAGTGAAAGGAAACCACAGCAAATATATCTAGCCTACCTACATAATGAACACTCCCCCAAGTTACTTCCACTGCAGATGGTGGCACCATCAACGTTGGTATGCTGTTTAACACTCATACACTTAAACTGAATAATGCTGGCACATGTGAATAGTGGAACACCGCTTTTCCTTAAATTAGCTGCTGTGGCCCATAGAAAACACTGCACACTTGCACTAACCTATGTGATTTGAAACCTTTAATTTAAGCTTAGGCCATATTAGTGCTTTTGCAGAACTTTAAAGAACAACTTCCTGTTTTGTCTGTTTTAACGTGCATCAAATTGGAAACTAAAATTCAACTCGCACTGTCTTGAATTTGACGGTGTTTGCACAGCCAGAATATGGTGAAACAGCTTTTGAGTGTCCTGTTGAGTTAATGTTTCCTTGGAAGAACCCACCCTTCGTTATCAGGAGCTCTGCTGATTCCAGTCTCGTCCCATAAGATAACACAAGGCAACACATTCTTAAGAATAAGAGTAGTAGTGCGGGTGATTTTCAGTTTGTTTTGGTATTTCATTTTCTCCTATCTTTTGGTTCGTTAGTTGGCTTCTTTTTCGTCACCCAGGCCAAGTCAAAGAAAACCCTGTTCTTCTCTCACTCTGCTGATTGCAGTGGTGACCCAGGCTTCGTTTGCATTTCTAGTTCATTGAGTGACTCACTGAACTGTGCACTGCACACCACAAGTGTGCGTCTTGTAGTTACCAGTCAGCAGATTCTGGGTGTGGTGGTAGTTTTGATGAAGGGTGAGTGTCCCGTGGATCTGCTGCAAACCGCTGTGCTGCTGACATGACCGAGCGACTGGAACTCATCACATTGCTCAAGAGCAGCAGTGCTGGTCGACACTCACCTTATATGTCCACCTGATAATATAAATCACTATGACAGTGTATACTGTGCTCACGTCGAAGCTGTGTACACTCTGATCTGTCTGTTGTGACTTATTTTCTGGTGCAGTGCTTGTATATTTTCACCACACTGTGCTTCTGCCAAACATCATGGTGGTCTGCACTGTAGCTGCAGTGAGTCATTGCTGATAAGCTTTGTGTTACCAGCAGACAGAAAACACAGCGTTCTTGCTTATCTTTGGATAATTTTTGACTTCATTAAGCAAAAAATCTTTTGAATGTGGCTTGAGTACAGTCATTTCAACTATGTCTTCCTGAACAGAAATAGCTTACTTTAGAGTTTCTCAGTGATGACTTGAAATGATGTTGCAGGGATGTGCCTTTTTATTCCATGTCCTTAACAGGTCCTCTTATCTTTTCTTGTTTTTCACAACACGTTTCCCAGCCTAGCCCAGTCAGTAGGTTTGGGATATTGTTGAAGATGTACTACAGGCGTGATAGACTTTATTAGATGTTCAAGTCTTGTTGTGCTTTTTGTCTTTCGTCTGAAAGAGCAAGGCTGGTAGGGAAAGACTGAGTTTTGCATATTAGTTGGAACGAGGTGGAAAACTATCTGTGGGTTTGGCTGCTTCACTGTTGATGACTTTATTGGCTTACTGACCTCTGTGCCCATTATCTCATCTAAAGGTAAATAAAACCACATTCTCCAGCCTTACAACTGAGATCTGACGTGATCCGATATGCAGCAATAATTTCTGAAAAGGTGTTTGTGTTTGATCTTTTGTGTGTTTGTGCGAACTGTGCACTGCTCTGTGTCTACACGGGCATTCAGTGAGCTTGCGCTGGTCCAGAATGAAGTGTAGCAGCTCAGTACTGCTGGATCCGACTCAAAGAGGGACACAGCAGCACTGCTGGTGAAGATTATTCAGAAGCCAGTTTCTGTTTTCTTTTCCTTCGACTCAGCCAGCAATTGTTCATTTATTACCAGAGAGAGGGAGACAGAGGGGGTAGGTCAGAGCTTATGAATGAAATGAAATGAAATGAAATGAAATAATAGAGCAAAAGTGGTTAAGGCTGTGTCTAAAATGTGAAAGGGTAACAACTCACACAGCATATGCACATATATTCCCTCTCACATCACCCTTACACAAATTATTATCTCTCTTTTTCATGCCTTTACTGCACAGGAAGAAGGGTTTTTGTCATTGTCTCCATTGTAGCGGGCAGCACACAGAAGGGGAATAAGCAATAGAGGCCTTTACATTAGGCTGTACAGCAGTTAGTGGAAGTTGCTGGTGGGGGTAATGTTTTACCTGTGTTGTTCACAGGAGGGCCACCTTTGTCAACAAGCTATGCAACCAGATTCAGACAATCACCATACAGCCTCATCCCCCGTGTAACATGGTAAATGTAAAGGAGCAGTGTTTGCTGTTGGCTATAAACAGAAATTACTGGTCAAGTTTCAGTTGTTCTTCCACAACAAAATATTACTTGACAAAACGCAGGTTATGGAAAATAACTTTACGATCCTCGTTATCATAAAACAGAGCACTTTAACACACAAAACAACAACAGTCTGATTCTAATGCCGGACTTTTTGTTCCTTTTTTTTGGCCATGGTATTTTCCAGTATTGAGTGACCCACTTGGTGCAGTCAGCTGAAGTCTGCTTTTCACTGATAGCTTAGTTAGACAGATCAGCTTCTATTCTCTGCTTTCATTTTAGTGTGTAAATGCTTCTCTGAACTTGTGTACGTGTATGTGTTTTGCATTGACGGCCATGTGCTCCTTGGTTGGGATCAGACTTTGCATAGTGATAACTTCATTTGTTTGGCCAGCTGAGTCTCTCAGGAAAGGCTTTTGTTGCTTGCCGCATGCAGTACGTAGCTAGGCTGAAAGATTAAATTGTTTTCTTTTGCCGTTGTTTTCCAGTAATTGAGTAGAACGTGGAGGGGAGAACTTAATGCCTGCAGTATGTTTTTCCAAAACAACTCTTGATTTGTATCTGTGCTAATCAACGGAGATACAATCAGTCGTTACATCTAAACCTGAGCGGTAGCTTCGTTTCCCATACAGGGAGAAAAGCAGACAAAAAGAGAAGCTTATTACTGAGAAACAGGGAGCTCCTGACCTGCCGACAGTGCGACTCGTACGTGTAAACAAACTCAGGGATACTGCTGCACCAGTCTTTCACTTGATGAGAAAACTTGTGTGAAAACAAACACCTTACATTGTGATTGCTGATGGTGGCAGCTGAAAAACAAACTCCCAGCCTTTTGCTTTGAACACCGCCTCGAGCGGCTCTTGGATTAGTTTTGAAATTTCAAACTTGGTTTACTGTATCATAGATCCCATCCACATTCAGTCCAAAGCCATCACTGTTCTCTCCGTATATTGTGTACTCTGTATCCAATGCAGCGCTGACTCTGTGTTCCCATCCTGCTGTTTTTCAGATTGTGCTGTGAACGTTCACAAGAGCTGCAAGTCTCTGCTGGGCGAGTGCACCAGCAGCAAGAATAAGGTAAACACTACACTGGAGCATAGAAAAACAAGGACTAAGGCTACGGTGAAGTCACCCTGGTACCTTAGCTTTCACTGCGTTCTGTTGTTTGGATGTGAGGACGAGGTCTATACACATGCACGTGGTCAGACATGGGATCAGTAGCACAGAGGGAAAACATCAAATTAAAGAGAGTAAGAGCAAAGGAAGTACTGGTGGCTTAAGATACATTAATACCTCTTTGTCTTGGCAACTCTTATTTTACTGTGCACTTAGTGTCGCCACTGTGATGCTAAATGCATGTCTCATTCTCTGCTGTTAATGAATTTTACATTGAAAGAAATGGGATGTGGTTGTGTTAGTTCTTCTCACTGTTGACAGACACTTCATGCAACTGCAACCACAGTTATCGCCTTCTCCACATAGCCATGCTTCATGCTCTGTAGTTACATTTTTGAGGAGGTGCATGTTAACCATAAGGGAACCCTCTATGCTGCAACAAAGGCTCAACATGTAGCTACTGCAACACCTCAACAGAGAATCATATTTTAAGGAAACCGTGTGAGCAGGCTGGTCCTGTAATAAAGTGCAGTGAGATTGTGGGCAATTTTCTTGTAATCTGTCAGTTAGGTGATAAAAGCTTGAGAGAAAGGCCTTGACGAATGCTGTCTTTATTTATCTTCTCCTCACAGAGAGATTCTTTACCAAGGACCGGCTCATCAGGATCGTCTTACCTGGGTAAGCTGAATGCACAGATGTACCCATGTGAATCCTATGGAACACAGTGTCAGTCGAAGTGGGGGGGGAGGGGGGGTGAGGGATGCATTGATGGGTAAGAACATGGTTTAGTCCCACTGTGTCAAATTAAAAAGATGGTTGCCTCTCAGGTGGTTTTTCAGGGGATTAAAAAGATGAAGCCCTCCGATATATATGGAATCAAACCATCTTTCTGTTATTGTCTGTGTGTGTGTGTGTGTGTGTGTGTGTGTGTGTGTGTGTGTGTGTGTGTGTGTGTGTGTGTGTGTGTGTGTGTGTGTGTGTGTGGCGGTGGTCATTGTGGTGTATGTGTGTCTGCGTAAACAGGGAGATTGGCCTCCAACAGTCTGTAGGCGAAGGTGATGATTTGCTCTTGTTAGGAACCGTCAGCTGATTTTCCTGTGGTTCAGGTCTTGTTCAATCCCAGCAGACTACGCTGTACCATTTCTAAACAGTCGTCAGGTTTGTAGCAATGCACAAAGAGAAATCTAATCTTTGCCCATTGTTATTTTTAAAGGATGACAGATTGTTTAACTTGATTAGCCTCGGAATAAACGTGCTTTCATTTAATATTATCAAGTGGTCCATCCCGGGAAATTTCAGTCAGTGCTAATTGTAACATTCAGCAGCTCCTGTTGCCTGTGATTGAACCCACAGGAGACACGAATGGCTGCAACAGCAGCAGCTTAAATTAATCTCCTGTAGCACTTGTTATTCTCCTCTGAACAGCTGGAGTCCTGTCAGCCACACCTGATTTCTCCTCACATCCTGCTCTGGCCAATCAGTAGCCTGCAAAGGGAGTCAGGATAACAGCGAGCAATCAGAAAGTGCGAGAAATATTTAAGGGAGTGTGTCTTTCTGGAAGTTACTCGAAGAGATCAGATGTGAAGGATCTGGGCGTGTATAAAACCAGGCTTTGTGCTTTCCTCTGCCTGTTTCTGTACACCATTGAAGGAACATCACTCATTTACTTTTCAATACTATCTACTGATACCACAGCAAAGACTTTTGAACCTTGCTGTGGGGTTTAGATTATTATTCTGCACCTACAAATTGTAGACTTTCACAATGGAGCCAGCTGTGACTAAAGGCACTACCCGAACCATGAGGGCCCCCAGAGGTTGCTCCAGGATTGCTAAAGCATCCTCATCCTCATCTTCAGCATCTTCCTCTGCCTCGACGTGGGGTCTGTCCGGACGTGTTGGTGTTAGAATGATGATGCACCGTGACCTGATCACCTGCCAATTCTTTCGATCCCTGCCTCGATCTTGGATGAAAAATTACCACCGTCGATTTCGACTGCAGTCAAACAAGCATCCGTCTGCCCCTCTGCCCCCATCCTCCTCTTCTTCTCCCCCTTCTCAGTGGTCATCTTCTCCTGTCTCTCACTTCTCACCTCCTTTCTCCTCACGCTCCTCCCCCGCATCTTCACATTTCCTCAATTCACTCACCTCTCGTCTTTCATCCCCAGCGCTAAAAGACAGGGACAGAGAGCGGGATTCGGGCCCAGCCTCATCACAGGCCCTGGATGGCCACGCAGGTTTTTTCAGCACCCCAGGCATGACCAATAGTCTGTGGGGTCCAAGCACTCAGCCATCTGCCGCCCATACCGCCAGCTCCACTGCTGCCCCAGCCTCCAGCCTTGGCCACAGCCTCTGTCACCACAACAGCTCAGGGTGAGTATCTCTGCTGTGCAAGTTAAACTTTTTCAGTCCTGTCAGAGGAGTTTTTCTTTTTCTTTGTGAGTCATTTCATTTTAAAAAGATTGCTCCTGAAGGACGGGATTCAGGGATGAGAAGTTCAAACACCACCACAAAAATGAGCTATCTGTCTCTCAAATCTATAATCCGTGGGTGTTTACAGGATCTGCTGTATGTTAATGCTGGATATTTTTAGATTCTTTGCTGCTGAGGTACTATTTTCTCTATGCCATCCTAAGGTGTGTATTTATAGTTGACATATCAAGGCAAGCTGTCTTTTCTAATATAACAGCCATTTGAAAGTGAGTCTAGACGGTTCTCAGAAGTGGACTACCGCTGCATCGCCACGAAAAGCGTGTCGAGAGATGGGAAAGAAGTGGTTGAGGGAGAGAGAGACACAGACATAGGGAAGGTGTTAATGAGCAGAAGACAGTGAGTCATAGATGGGCAACAGTAAGTAGGAAAGAAAAATGTAGTTGCCTGAGTCTCTCTTTTGTCTCATTTTATGTCGTTGTTACTGTGGACATGTAAATGTTGGCACATGTTGGATGCTAAGTTTATTAAGACTGCCAGCAGCTAGTGGAAATAAGTTGATTCAGTGTTAGCATGTATGCCACCTTGGACTTGTGGTTGTCGTCCCTCAGATCCCTCCCTGGGGAGATGGATGAGACAGATGCTCTCCGCTCCAAACGCTGCAACGAAGACGCCATTTCCCTCGCTCCCTCCACCACTGAGTCCATCATCGTTGAAGGTGAGTTGACTGACCGAGCCGGGGATTGTACTTGAATTGAACGCTCCACTCTTGGTTGATTGTTATTGTGGCAACGCTGTTTTTCTAATGCAACTACCTTTTCTCAGCCTGTCCAGTGCTCTAAGATCTATGTATTTGAGTGCAGAGTGATCGTTTGTCTTCAGGGAGTTTCAAATCCAGGGAGGAGGGAGTGTGGAGAGTGTTTTGTGGAGTCAGGGGTGACCTCACCCTTTCTCATTAAGCTGTAGTGTGTGGGAGACAGTGACAGGCTAACTGGGTGCTAGGTTGCCACATACAAAGAGCTACTGCACTATCTTTTCTCTCAGCTGACCTGTTTTGGTGTTTATTGTTTTATCAGACACACACTTTGTCAGTCAGTGGCAGCTTGCTTTCCCTCTGTGGGGCTTTACACGATATTGCTGAAGGAAGTGCAGAAAAACTAATTGGACACAACAATGGTTTACTGTCTTCTACATACTTTTAACATTAGAAATGTAGATTAGAAGTGTAATCTATTTCTAAATAATTATGTAATACAAGTAAAGTGTGTAGGGTCAGCTATAGACGAGCACCTCTTCAGATCAATGTAGGTCAACACTGACAGGTCTCATCTTCTGAAACACACTTTTTTGAACCCCAGGTTTAGCTGTGAATTCAAATCATATTTCATTGTCATCACAGTGTGATATACACACTGCCAAAGACTATCTGAAACATAATGAGTAAGAAAAATAACATTGAACACAAGGGCCATCACACTCAGCATGCAAACATTTGACCTGTCAGATGGAGCCCGAGACACATCGCAGATTTTCCTCATGCCCTGTAGGCCTACTCTTAGCTTATTCTCCTTTATTTATGCACTTAACAATTAAAGTATGGGCAAATTGTGTTGTTGAGTCAAGATTGATTAGTTTGTATTGCCTTGTCACCATCTGCGTGTATCATTTTCCGCCCCGCCAAAGCACAAAAAGACGAGACATTAAGTCAGCGATGAACTATTCTTGAAGTTGGATCCTTCACAATAAGTAATCTGTGACCTTTATGAGGGGAATCATCACTTGACATTCGTTGTTCATCATGTATAAATGAATCTGCTAAAGTCATCTGAGGACTTGAGTTACCGTTAGTCCAATAGAGGAAAGAAGATGTTTTCATTTTGCATCATCAATCATTTTGAAAGAGTTTGAGTGTTTTCTTAGTCATGATGAGATGACCTTTAGCTGCACAAGCCAGACAGTTTTCTCCCACAGTTACTGCTCTGCTGACTTTTACCCCTGGCTTTCCTGTGAAGAAACTGACCTAAACATGTGCTGCCATGTTTATGAATTTCCTGTCATATCAGGAGTCAACTTGAAACGTTTTTTGGTATTGTGTTACAAAACTGTAATGTGTCATAGTTTTTGATGCCTCTGCTCGTTTCCTCAGATACTCACTATGCAGCAGTACGGGCTGATCTGGAATCTGATGCACAGGACCTGGAGGCAGAGTCATGGAGTCTGGCAGTTGACCAGCAGCATGTTAAGAAGCACTCTAAAGAAACGGTGAAGAGACAGGATGTAATATATGGTAAGTGTGATTTCAGGTCTCAGGTCACACCTGTACCTGGCTAGTCAAGGAGCCATCCATCCCACAGACTGACTGGTAGCTTTCAGCATGATGGCCCATGACCAATGACTAGATATATAATATTTGTGTATGCTGTCAATTATAGTTCTTCAAAAGAACTGGCCAAAATCACAATGGGCAGGTCAGACTTTTCAAAAATTAGAAAATCTGAATCGGCCAAGAAAACTCTCAGAAATGTCTAGTTCTGTTGGAAGTTTGAGTCTGTTGCACTAGTATTGGCTAATGTAGCCTCAAGCAGAGTAAGCACCCTTCTTTCTAACTCGTCAGCTCCATCTTGAGAGACAAAAGGCTAGACACACCTTTTTCACATATGTTGTAGTACTCCTGAAGATCTGTAAACAGACTGTGATATATAAACTGAGCAAAGTTCTCATTAAATTTCACGGCTATTTTAAGACCGCGCTTTAGTCAGGAGCCACCCGTTGTGAGCCCGTCCATAACATTGAGACTACACATGTATTTGCTTTATATGGCAAAGCATAAACATCTAACTTCACGTCATTTTTCAGAGTTGATGCAGACTGAGATGCACCATGTGCGAACGCTGAAGATAATGCTGCGTGTGTACGTCCGGGAGCTGAAGGAGAACCTCCAGATGGACTCAGGCCGGCTGGACTGTTTGTTCCCCCGCTTGGAAAACCTCCTCGAACTTCACACACATTTCCTGTCTCGTCTCAGAGAGCGGCAGCGAGAAAGCCTCGTCTCGCCCAACGACAGGAACTACACTATCAACAGAGTGGCAGACATTCTGATCGCACAGGTAGGCGTACAGGAACATGCATTCACGCCCGGCATTGATTTCTTAAATACACAATAGAGTTACACACGCACAATATGATGCACAAATTCATGTACACAGCATAGTATATGTGCCATGGTGCAGTGTGGACCAGCACACCAACACAGACTGCAGATGACAGTTTTTATTGTTCTCCAGTTCTCGGGTGAAATAGGTGAGAGGATGAAGGATAGCTATGGAGATTTCTGCAGTCACCACACTGAAGCTGTCAGCTACTACAAAGAACAGTGGCACAACAACAAGAAGTTCCAGAACATCATACGGGTAAGAAGCGTTAGCGGTCTTTGTTACCAGATTTAGTCCACAGTACCTTTATAGTACAGTATGTGAATCCACGTGCAGTCTGGTAAATATAAAGTGAACTAATGTTTCTCTTTATTCAGAAAATCAACAACCTGTCCATTGTTCGGAGGTTAGGAGTGACCGAGTGTATTCTGCTGGTGACACAGCGCATCACTAAGTACCCAGTACTAGTGGAGCGCATTCTGCAGAACACTGAAGGTCCAGCACTTCACATGAAACTGCTGAACAAATAACAATCGCCATAGTTTTGCTTTGCACCATCTTTAAAGTATCAAATGTTCTCCTCTCTCTAGCGGGTACAGAGGAGCATGAGGATCTGACTCGGTCGCTTGGTCTGATTAAAGACACCATCGTTCAGGTTGACGCACTGGTTAACCTTTATGAGAAGAACTCTCGTCTCAGAGAAATACACAACAAGATGGAGCCAAAGGCACTGGGAAAAATCAAAGATGGCCGAGTGTTTCGCAGGGAGGACCTGGCACAGGGAAGGAGACGTCTGCTGCATGAGGGCACGGTGAACTGGAAAGCTGCTTCTGGCAGGCTCAAAGGTATGATGTGGCATGATGAACCAAGATATGTGTGTCTTCTCTGTTACCATCTAAATTCTGTCCAGCTTGCTGAAGTCTAACTTCTCCATCCGTGTTTTTTTTTGTCCTTCCAGATATTCTTGCAGTGCTCCTGTCAGATGTGTTGCTCTTGCTACAAGAGAAGGATCAGAGATATGTGTTTGCTACAGTGGTAAGCGATTAAACGCAGTTCTTCTGTCAGTATGACACTGTCTAATGAAAACTTTATGTGTATCAAACAGCAACACATGATTATTGTAGTAAGATGGGAGGGACAGCTCAGTAAATGTCATTCATTAAAGTTTACTGCTTTAAGTACAAGTAATCAGAAAGCATGCCCTGGTGTCTCTTCCCTCTCTCTGCTTTTTAACCACTCAGGATAACAAGCCGTCAGTGATCTCCCTTCAGAAGCTGATTGTCAGGGAAGTGGCCCATGAGGAGAAAGCCATGTTTCTTATCTGTGCCTCCTCCAATGAGCCAGAGATGTATGAGATTCACACCACCTCTAAGGAGGAGCGGAACAGTTGGATGGCACAGATACGACAAGCTGTTGAGAGGTAGCTGCATGTACACCAAGAGGAAATACACAAACTTATTGTGCCTTTATTTACATTTTGTTTATGTAAGTTTTGAAATGTTATAAAAATTTCTAAAAGGTTTATAGACCTCTTTCTCAGTTTGCTTCATCTGTCTCCTTCTCTTTAATGGTTTCTGTCCTCTCGCCTCTTAGCTGTCCTCACACAGAGGAGAGACTGTTCAGCGAGGAGGAAGAGGCGCGAGCTTTCAGGTTCAAAGAATTTCAAGGTAAGTGCGGATCAAGTCAGCAGTGACAGATGTAGTTGGCCACAAGGGGGTGCTCATGTATCATATTAAATAGTTAGTTATGACTTCTCTTTTCTGTGAATATCATTTGAGTAAATTAAATCAGCTGTTTGAGGACATAGAGTGTGGAAACCACATTCAAATACTTGGGTGTGGTAAAGGATAAGAGTTCCTGTAAAGATGCACAAGAAGTGAGTATGGGACAAAACCTGCATCCCTAACCATTGTCTGAGGAATTAAGTCTATGCCATGTTTTCCATTGCAGAACGGCTGAGCCAGAAAGATGCAGTGATCGCCCAGGCTCTTACAGAGAAGCTGCAGCTGTTTGCAGACATGACAGAGTCTGTGGCAGGTCCAGAGGACACAGCTTCCCGTACCAGACTTCTGCTCCGAGGAGACGCCTCAGACCTCCAGCAGGGGGAGGCCCTGCTCAAAGGAGCCATCACTGAGGGTAGGACAGTGCTTCATGATATGTGTATCTGTGTGAATTTCACACACTACTTTATGTTCACTGCAGCTCTATAGTACATCAGTAGGTAGTGGTATTTGTTGCACCTATCTCTCTCTCAGACCAAACTTCCAGCCTTAACTTGCTCTCTCTTTCACTTCAGTGGAGAACCTCCAGAACCTGCTGCAGTCTAGGGTGACGGAGGAGGCTCCAACCTCGTGGCTGGAGGAAGGGGGCGGCTCAGGGGTTCTGCCCAAGCGAGCGGATACTTTTGGTGGCTATGACAGCAGCCCCACCATCCTCAGTAAGAGTGAGTCCAGCACAATCTATGCCCTGAGGAGGTCTACCATCTAATGGATTTGCAGTTGTATTTCAGTGGCCTTTAATCCATTAATGAAGTATGAATTATAAATAAAATAAAAGATTCCTTGAATTGGTTTATGTGTATGGTTTTTCTGACTGACTAAAACAAAAGCATTTCAAGACAGCTGTGGGTGCATGTATATGTGTATTGTTTCTGTGCAGTGTTTGTGATTGTCAGTATTTCTATGTGTGTATTTAATTATTTGTGTGTGTTTGTCCCTGCGTCTGTGCGCGTCGGTGTCGATGTGTGTGTACCAGATGGCAGTGTGAAGAAGAACTTTTCTTGTGAGTCCAGAAACAGAGACAGAAGCCAGAGAGCCAGCTCTGACCCTCAGCTCAAAGACCTCTGCGGCAGCCACACCCTGGAGCAGACGGTAGGGGCTCAGCACACACACGCAGTGTATCTTGGAATGAGTCACATGTTATTGCCTTTAAATAGTAATAACGAGAACAAGTCATCTGGAAAGTTTGCTGTCGTTTATTGTAACCCTGCTCTCATAGGTCACTTCATTAGTTTATGAGTAGGTACAAGCCTTGTTAACACACTATACTCATTGGTTTACCTTCCAGTAAGTCACAATATAATGACTTGTACTGAAGATATCTGAGTTAAAGTACTATGAAAAGGTTCATACAGATTTTACGTAATTTGCTGTTCCTGTGTTGCTCAAAGGGAAGTACTCCTTGTTAAATTACTAACAAATACTTGATCAGTATTTCATATCTTGTGCTGCTCAATCCTCATATCAAGATTGTAGAAACAGGAGTTTTAAACATTATTTTCCATGCAGAATAATAGTTTTACCTTTTCCAACACTGGCTAATAACAGCAGGTCAGAGGAATGTCTTTTGGATTTCAGGGTGTTGGACGGAGAGAGAAATTATGACATGTGCATGGTGTCAGCTTTTTGGTCACATAGCTTGAAATTACATATTACTTTAATATATTTCAGATGTTCTAAATGTTTTCACAGCGCCTGTATTGTATAGCAGTGCTGAACAGTGCTTGCAGTGTGTTTGAGACGTTATTTCAGGACTCGCTTTGTGTCTGACTGTTGTTGTTCAGGTTGATGAGAGCTGCTGCTCTCCTGCCAGATGGAACCACATCTGGTCCAACTCCTTCCCTGAGGCTGAGGTAAACTCTGTCACCTTGTGCAACACAACACTGCTGCAGTTGATATTCAGAGCCATGCCTGCTGAACTGAAAAGATGCAACCACGAGAGGCTTGCTAATCCAATGAAATGTTGTTTTGGTGATGCTTGCGTTTATTTAATTATGATTACCTTTCCCGTGTCTCCATTCTAGTTCTTTGACAGCGTGCTAATGCTCTCCCAGAGGCTCTACAGTCTGCAGGTAATTCTGTCACTGATCGAAACATGTGGTATGTTGTGTGTTTGCAGATTAGTTGCGTCATTTATTTGATGTGTGTGTTTGCAGTTTAACTCAAGTCTTTCCTGCTCACTGTGAGAGTGAATAAATATTGTCTTAGTATAAAATTCAAGTATGTTCCTGAATTGTCTCATGTTATTTTTCTCCTGTCTCCGTCCTCAGGCCATCATATCACAGTGGGACAGTCACATTGAGCTGCAGCGGGCCTCCCTGCCCGGCCGCCACAAAGGGAACGTGCTCCTGGAGCAGGAGAAACAGCGGACTCTGGCCCTGCAGAGAGAGGAGCTGGCCAGCTTCCACAAGCTGCAGTCTCAGCACCGGCAGGAGCAGCAGCGCTGGGAGAGGGAGAGGGAGAGGCACCGGCAGCAGGTGGAGGCCACTGAGGCCAGGCTCCGACAAAGGGAGGAGGAGTGCAGACGGCTGGAGGTGAAGTGTTCTGTCCAACCTGAGGGCTGTGCAACAGATTTTAATAGCAAAAGATACATGTGAAAGGCTGAATTTCATGAACTTCCAGCTCTGCTTGGTATTTAGATTTATGGGTCCATTGTTTCAGTTGTGATTTTCCCCTTTCTAAGGAAAACAAGTAACCGTTCCTGTTTCGTTCCAGTTTCTATGACTTTTATACAAATGGCTTCTCAAATTGCATTAGAAACTTTTTGCACTTCCTTTCAAGTTGGTGTCTCAGTTCAGTGCACACTAGTGATAAAACAAAAAAAGGTTTTGGGGCTGTATTTTAGAAATATCAATGTTCCATGTAAATTTTGCAACATTGCTCATTATTTTGGTGCAGGATCATCTGGCAGAAGAGAAGAAGGAGCTGGAGAGTCAGAGGAAGAAGTACCAGGAGGACCTGGAGAGGCTGAGAGAGTCCACCAGAACTGTGGAGAAAGAAAAGGAACGCCTGGAGCACCAGAAGAAGATCAAGAGGAAGACTATTGAGGTGGGGAACCTGCAATGGTGTTCTGTTTATACTACGTTGAGGGTGGGTACATAAGGTCAGCACATTATCAGGCCAGACTCTCACAGCCAGACACAAAAATTAGAAATGAAGCTTATGCTAACTAAGCGGCAGTGTCTGGACACAAACGCTGAATTATATTAATTATATATCAGTCGTTTAAATTATATTAAGACTTAAGCAGAATTATGGGCATGGTGGCTTTGAGTGGCCGCGAGCCACCAGGTTTCAGCAACCGGGCTTCCTTCGGCTTGCCTCAGCTCCACCCACGCTCCACCTTTTTGTCCATTTTTGGATTAGCCAGGAGTTTGGTGGAGTCAGGCACTGCTGAGATGGGGACGGCTGGAGCCACTGTCACTGAGCCTCAGTCTCTGAAGCTAACAAATGTGCAACGTTTTACAATAATCTGATTCATTTCATACATATACACTTAAAATCATAACTTTTTTTCAGTTTTTTTATTGATGGCTAAAAGATTTTCAGTTACCATAATTTGAAGGTGACTTCAATAGATAAAGAAAATAGCATTTGAAAAATATGAAATGGTTAATTGAAGATCATAAAAGAGTTACTGCACCTATAAAGTTGTGTGTGAAATGAGGACAAGGCCGAGGTGCTGGGTGACAGTGCAGTAAAGAGGTGATACAAGGAAAAATGGTGCTGTGACGATTAGTCACGGGACAGAAAGTAAGAAGGCACTTTCCCTCTTTCTGTCTTCCCTTTTCGTTGTTTTCCAAATCTCCAAGACTTTCCCGACCATGGCTCTTTTTTTTCCCCTCATCAGTCTTAATTTGCCTATAACTTCAGCACACATTAGCAGTAACTGAGATCCAGGAGAGTCGCGCTGAAGGATCTTGGTTTCAGCTCCCACAGCCTGTGTCATAGATGAGCATAATGATAAACACATACGCCCGAATCTCTAATCACTCAACGGAGGAATCCACCTACGCAGGGAGCAGTCTTTTTCCTCTCTCCTCTCTGTTTTTCCACACTTGTATCCCTCTTTCTCTCCTTGTAGTACAATGCGGGCCATTGTTTGTGAGTTTCATGGGAGAGGAGCTTTGAGAAAGATACACTGAGACTGAAATTTCACGCCCGGTGCTAACAGATCTGTCAAGGAGCAACAGGAAAGCTACGTAATATCAGCCTTTACTGTTTTCAATGGTCTCAATCAGCGTCTCAGTTTTGTTGAGTAGCATTCACTGTGACAAGCTGAGGAGAGCTACGGGTAAATGTAGCATTGGAAGTTCAATCTGAAAACAGACCTTATCTTCCTATCAAATTAAGAGGATACAGACTGACATGTAGCACTTGTATACTTATATCCATACTAAAGGAGGGATATATCATGATACAGATCATTATCTGGAAAATCAATTAAGAGGTTGCTATTGTATTAAACCTGACAGGAGTTTCAGTTTATTGGTTAATCCAGCAAATTAAAGACCTGGTTAAACAAAATACTTCATTACATTGATGAAAAATAACATGAAAGCCCAGTATAAACAATACAACAAACTCATTTCACTACATTACAACAAGTTGGTCAGAAAGAGAACCCAGAAATCCCATGAGACAACCAAACAGACTTTGTTTATGGCAACAAATAAGAATGAGTATTTCTAGATTGCATTATATTGTTATAAATATATAGCAAAACTACCCAGAAATATTGTGATAAAATCGCTCATCATCATCGGACCAATCATCATCAGACCCCCAGAACGCACAGTGTTCATCTTCAGAGTGAGCGGCACCCTCAGATGGGTTGTCATGTCATTTTCAGAATATTCCTGATGATTTTCCTGCATGGTTTTAACTAATTTTATACTTTTTGAAATAGATCTTTGATGAAATTGTTGAATACATTTTAAAACAAGCACTGTTTGGGTTTGTCTCAGGGAGAGGAGCTTGAACTTTAACGTCAGCTCCACTACCTGAGTCACACATATGATTCTACCTCGAGGAGGATGTCAAACACACATAATGATGGGCTGTTTGCTCTGACTAACGCTCCGTGTGTAAGAAAACCTAAAACTTCAGCTGGATGAGTCAATGTCTTTTTTTTTCCTGCTAAGGAAAGTTTGTCAGTATGTGCGCAAACTGGATTGCTGTTTTCCAAAAGGTTGGACTGATCACCTGATGAGCTGTCTGCCAGCACTGCACTGACACACATGCGTCCACAGAGATGCGTCTCTCTGATTGAGGCCTTGTCCAGTGATGTCATTAGTCCCTCTCTGCTGTCTGACATTCCTATCTAGTTGACGCCTGACAGTTATCTCTGATTGGCCAGTGTCTCTTCATCCTTCATACCAAGCTGAGTAACTGACGGATGACATTATGCAATTCCATTCAAGTCCTGACTTGCCCCCCAAAAAAGCAACAGTGCTTTTTTTTAATTCTTTTTTATCTACTGCAGCTTTTCTCGTAACATCCTCAGACATCTGGCTTTTTATCTACCATCCAAAGATCGCATGGTAACCAGACCTTTCCATGACATGCCTGAGTCTTCAGCTAACTGGAGTCTTACCTCAAGACGTACACAAACACAACCAGCTGACATGACTTATCGTCTCATTACTGGCTGCAGAAGGCAGGCCTTTGACTGGGACTCCTGGAAAACAACTTCTGTTCTTGTGAAGCAAAGGAGCCTCTGGCTGAATTGCCCTAATGTGTTGTGATGAGTAATGCAGGGACCCTGGTAATTACAGAGGCCTTCACTGAAAAAGTGATGGTGAATTACTGCACAGTTAGTTTGTTTGTTACTTTGTTGGACTGCAAGATAAGACCTGAAGCAGAGCTGATGTAGACCCTATCAGCTCTCAGCACCCCATTAAATCGTGGCCGCAATATTTGTTTTAGACTCCCTAATTAATGTGTTTGTGTGTTTTGTACACATGCAGATGTATGGGTTGCAGTTCCATACAGTTGGCCGGGCTATGGGACTTTCTTGGCTGCGGTTATGGGAGATTTGGAAGTGGTTTGTTCCCCGTCTGCGTCAAACACATCAAACAGTCTTTTCATCAGCTTTGACCTCAGGATCTGTTCCAGGCTCCGAGCCAGCCTGATATCAACAGATATTTAATCACCACCACCCAACATTAAGACTCATCAGCAAACCCGTAGAGCTATGATTAGACCTCATTAAAAAAAAGACATGCCTCCTTGTGTGTTTGTGTGTGTGTTTCAGAACATATGTGAGCGTTTGAGCAAGAACGGTGCTAGTTACGGCATGTCCTGGCTTCAGAGGAGCTTCTCTTTCATGTGTTATCTGATCTGATCACAGTTGGTCCCTGGATGAGGAACGCACTGGGCCCACCGCTTTTTATTGGCTCTGCCCCTGGCCAGAGCCTCGGGTGTGATTGCTCAATAGTCCCGTGAATGTCAAGTCATAAAACATGTTCATAATCAAGGTTAGAGCCGGAGCTTTGGGGATTTGATTGACAGTAAATAGTCAAGAAGAGAAATGACTTGCACAAAACAGCAAGAGTCAGTGGAAAACGTAAAGGGCTGAAACTCGGCTTATGGCTGCAGGGTCAAAGGTTCAATCCCCGGCCTGCTGGGGAAGTCTTAAGGTGGAAATGCAATCAATGAATAGACATTACTCTTCCTTCAATAACTTCTTTGAGATGCCTTCAGGCAGAGTACTCAGTTACCAACTGCCCCTGCTCCAGAGCAGAAAACTGTAAGACTGCAAGCTACCTGGTGTGAGTAACTGCATGACAGGGAACATTTCTTAAACATAGGAATATCGGCAAAACTCAAGGGGAACATTAAAAGGTCCGTGTTAGAACAGTGACCTGCATCTGTGTCATCTACTCTGAGTTATCTCTTCCCCTCTTCGGCCTCAGTCCTCCAGGCTGATTTACGATGCTGTTGTCTGAGTGTATTCCTGCGGTCTGAAAAAAGCTCAAGGAGTAACTCTTTACCCATTAACACCCTCGCCACACACACACACACACACACACACACACACACACACACACACACACATTCGGTTTTCATCATTTTTGGGCACATTACATAGACTTCCATTCAAGTCTTGGAGACTTACCCTAACCATAATCATAAGCACCACTTGCCTAACTCTAACCTTACTCCAAGTCTTCACCCTAGAATTTAATGATTTATGTCAGATTTACAGATTTATGTCCCCACAACATGAGTAATACATGGGCACACACACACACGCACGCACACACCTAGATGCCTGTGAGTCGCGTCCTCTACAGTAGCAGTTGCTCTGCGGAGCTGAGACAGAACACCAGGCTCGAGGGCAGATATTTTCTTTCTACGCCATCTGCTACTGTAGCCATTCCACCTGTTTGCCGCACGCTGCGTCCAGCGCTGCTCTGTATCCTCTTTCAACTAAAATATTGTCAGGTGGCTCATAGTTGGAGTTAATTGTTTGCTCTGAGAGAGAAACAAGTAGTTACATGTAGGCTAAGTTGCCCTTGTCTGTGCATCTTATTTGTTTCCAGCCTGAGAATTTGGCCAATATGATACAGGGCTGCAATTATTTTCATTATCGATTGATATAAAGTGACCAGAATGTCACTGTTTGATGTCATCAAATGTGCTGTTGTATCTGACCCATAATGTCAGACAAGGAAATGGAAAATTCTCGTATTCAAGAATCTGAAACCATCCAATGTTTGGTTTATTTGCTTAAAAACAAACTTAAATGATTCATCTTTTATTAGTAGAGTAGCTGTAAATTCTATAAAATGTTTCTGGAGTCCATGTGACTTTAAATGTCTCGTTTGGTCCGACCAACAACTCAAAACTCAGAGATATTCCATCTGCAATGACACAAAACTGATAAAGGCAGGTATTGTTCACATTGGAGAAGCTGAAATCAGAGAATGTTTCAAGGTTTATTGATAATTTATTGATAAATAAATTATTCAAATATTTGCAGAATAATTTCCTGTGAACCAACTGATCATTTCAGCTCTGAGGTGATATTGAGCCCCAGGAGACTTGACACTGAGCCATGATATAAATAGCTGAGACATTGCTCATCACCAACCTCAATAAAAAAACTGTATTTATTTTGTGTGATTACTTAGGGACAATTTGATTTTGGATTAGACAGGTTTAAGCCTACAGGGTTTGCAAAACTCATTAATTCACCACAGACCAGGCTGCACATTGCCCATAGAAACTCCTTCTCAAAGCATTATTTCTCATGTTTATTGTTCCACACATCATCCAGTGCAGGCAAGATTCAACAACCAGCATCTACTGGTGTCCATTGTATGCATGGCAGTGTGCAGCGTTAGTGGAGATATGTATGACATGGGAGTATCCAGGCAGTTTTCAGGATGAGAGGAACCTGGCTGTATAATTAGCTAGTCCAAGCCTGTCATTAACAGAAGCCTCTGGATGGCAGCCAGTGCTAATTGTTTATGTGCTGTCAGCCAGGCCTCTGTACCTTCCGCACACTTTACTGCCCTGGAAACCTGCTCTTTATGCCGCTTCAGGCCAATCACCTTGTTGTGGGAACAATGGAACATCTGTGCCAAAATGAGTGAGCGCTGGAAGAGGAAAAAGGATGGAGGGAAAGGAAAAAGGGGGATTTGGAGACTCTTCCCACTGCAGGGCCCCTTTCTGCCTCAGGTCCCGCCGTCATGCTCTGCTGTTACAACTGGGGGAAGCTACGGTCTCCACACACACAGTCACAGTCAGATGAGTTTGCCCTTCATGCCTTGTAAAACACAGTCATCATGTGTTCCTCATCTCCACGGGAAGTATTCTGCATCACCATCAATCATGCAGCATGTGGACTGCATGTGGACCCGGCGGTTAAAACTGACGTCAGACTGATATTTGTCAGTGATACTGTATGATGGTGATATTGGCCTTTTTTAAATATCGGACATAGGTCAGTTGTGCCACGTTTGCTTGCTTACGTAGGTTGTTTAACTAATCAATACTAATTGATTAAATGTTGTTCTACCAGTCAGTGCCATCATTTCCCATTAGAAACCACTACTTGTTTATTGGAAACCTTTTACTTTACTTACTTGTAATGCGACCGCTATATCTGATTCCTTGTAGTGAATTAATGAATGTGTGTTATTATTCATCCTCATATAAGATTTCTATATACATTAGATATTAGCTTTAGCTTTTCACATCAGAACTGACCTGCAGTTACAGCAGATTGTGAACTTTTGCATCTTTTCATCCATTCACCTACTAATCAAAATTGTTAATACTCTTATGTTAACTTAATGTTTAAGCATGATTCTGAACTACAGCTTTATGACTGGCTCTATTTTACATTTTGACTGTTTCATTTAATGTGTGATGAAAATCATCAACACGTCGGCTCACAGTGTTGCAGCAGGGCTGATGCCTGTCCTGTGTGTCTTACTACAGCGCAGTGAAAAGCTTTGTGAAATGCTTTTTATAGTCCATGTAATGCAACACATGTGGGATTACTAACGCACACAAACACTACACCGCTCCATTGTTGCAGAAATCCTCCTGGTTGGTCTCACTGATTGCTGATTGGATGATAATGTTGACTCGATCTGTAGATCATCTTTCCTTCAGTCTAGTAATTAAGTGGACAATGCAGTCAGTGTCTTTTATCCACTGATGTCATGAGAGCCATTTTCTTGTTCCCCTGCTTGTCTAACAGCCCTGCCTGTTTTGTTAGACACGCCTTTATGTGCACAGGGACTATTAAGGGTTTTATGTTTCTCATTTTGTGTGTGTGTGTGTGTGTGTGTGTGTGCGCATTGTCCTTGAGCCTCTTGGAACACATCAAAAGCTTGTTTCCAAACTTGCCAAACTGTGTGCTCAGCAGAAAGAGTTGCATGTGTTTCTGATTCCCTCTTCAGCCCATAAGTACCCTGCTCCTGCACAGATTGTGTGTCTGTAGCGGCACGGAGGCACACAGATGATTTATAGTTTGTATCTGTGTGTGCGTGTGTGTTTTTTGTACTCTTAAGAAGCTGTTTTAAGTCGTTGGGTTCTTTTTTTTTCCTCTTCAAAAAGACGCTAAAAAGACTCAAACATAACTCACAGTGTAGGCTGCTTACGCACACAGACACACACACACACACACACACACACACACACACACACACACACACACACACACACACACACACACAGCATGCAAACATGACAAGTTCCACAGCCCAGATTCCAAACTGAATCCAACCACAAATATGGATAATTACAGTGAAGAGTTGGGAAGTCGTCCTTTGTGAACTTGAATACTGATTTTCATGTCTTGTGTGTTGATGTTTGCAACAATTGAAGAAGACTTCAATCACCTCCCAGCAAATAACGTGCGGCCTTCTCCTCGTGCAGGTGGCTCCTCTGTCTGGCAGTCTGAATGGGGAGCTCCTCCTGTCCTCTGGCCTCGCCACCTCCACCAGTGCCTCCGACCTGCCCCTGCCTCAGAAGCCCCTGGTGCGCGGCAGCCTGTCCGTCGCACCGGCCGACTATCCAGAGCGCCCTGAAGTGATGCTGCGGAGAGAGACGAGCTCCTCCACCCTGCCGCTGAAGACGGAGGTGCCCCTTCACCTCTTCAGCACCACCAACCAGCTGCACAAAACAGTGGGGGTGCAGCAGCAGATTCCCACCAAGTTGGCCGCCTTCAGCAGCGGCAAAGGGAAAGGAGGCAAGATCGGCAAAGCCTCGCATCGCACTGACAGCACTGGTAAGGGTTTAGTTTAAAATCAGAAGACTCTCACATTCGAGAAGCTGGAGCCCTTAAACGTTTGGCGTTTTTCAACTCCTCATTGCTGCAATAGTTTCATAGAGCCTCTGTCTGTTGCATTGAGGTTTTCTCCTCTCTCTTACTCTTAAGGTGATGCAAAGCAGCACAGTATTTGAAAATGGATTGATCTTACTCAGAGCCATCTGTGCCTGACATGAGCTTGACCTGATCAGCTGATTTAAGTGGCTCATTAGGATCACATTAGCTCTCTAAATTGGGTCACACACACCCCCCCCCCCTCCCCGAAATGTGAAACATTGGCCTGAAAGAGGCGAGGCTGCTCTAGTTTACCAATGAAATCTAATTTCCTAATTAAATCACCTTCTGTCTCTGTTTGTCACTTGTTTTCTTTGCTTCCTCTCCCTCCCCTGGTCTCCTCCTCCCTCCTCCTCCCCCCCTCAGCCTCAGTGGATATGAAGCAGATGCTGCCGCTGAAGCTGTCCGCCCGAGACGACAACGCCCTCAAGGCCAAGCGCTCCATCAGCCCCCACCAGCAGCTCCCACTGTCAACCCCTCCTCAGCCTCACTCCCTGCATCACCATGCCGGTACCCTTCTCTATATAAACACACAAAGGGTTGATAAGCGCATGCACACACACACTTCCTCCTCTGCTCTGTGAGGACAAACCCAAACACAATCTCTTCTCATCTTTCTTTGCCTGCTGCATTATTAAACTTGGTTCTCACAGACACACACGTGAGAGACACACATTCTCCACCTGCCCACCGGACCCCACCCGATCACGCGCCTCTCTAAGGCTTACCTTCATGCCCAGCCACACCCTGTGTAAACACCTATCAGTTTCACATGTTTCACTGTGATTAATGGCAGGTTGCAGTGCTGACACAGACATCTTAACACTTTAATCCCATGCCCTCACAATTACTGCCTGCCAAAAGAAAACACTGGCAGGATTTCATATGATAGATTGCAGTTAGGCTGAATAAGCCCAGCTGTATTAAACACATACTAATGACTAATCTGCCGGCAGTTTTTGTGCTATTTTTGGAGTAATCCCCTCTTCTCTAATGTCTTTTCTTTCATGCCTCTGACAGATCAACCCAGTCCTCCAGACAATGCTGGACCAGACACCCAGTCCACCTCCTCAATCAGCACCTCCCACCCTCCAAGTGTTCAGAAACCCCCCATGCCCCCTCCACAGTCCCATCCTCAGCCCTCCATGCAGCCTCCCGCCATCCCTCCCCACTCACAGAGCACAGGCTCCCTCCAGCTCCAGGCCCATCTGCAGCCGCAGGGCCTCAGTCCGAACACCCAGGTCAATGCCCACGGCCTGAGCCACAGCCACAGCGTGCTGCCACCCTACAAGATCAACACAGAGGACCTCAACAAGGAGGACGTCATCTTCTTCTAAACTCAAGTTTAGAACAACTGCTGAAGAATCATGTGAATGTTGCTGGTCCCAGATCAGCAGTGTGTCCCATTCCAAGGAGCCTCATATGTGCGATAATGTGGTGTTGATGGTATGTTCAGTGTGGGCAGGCGCGGTGTTATTGAGGTTTGAAAAAGATAGTTTAAGTGTCTGTACAAAGGTGCAGCAGTCCATAGCAGAGAGCGGAGCCTTTGTCAGCACTACAACAGAAAGAAAAATGTTATTCAAGAAAGATGCCAGTTCTATTTTAACACTGCTACCCCAGCTTTGTTTTTAAGCTGCCGCCGTTTCTTTTCTTATTTAATTCTTTGTTTAATTTCTTAACCCAAGTGTACGACACATATAAAGAGGAAACAAAGGCTCCTTGTAACGTTTATGAAAAGGTTTAAATTAAGTTATACCAATCCAAAGACATTAGCCACGGGAGCTGAAGGGGATTTGACTGAAGGCAACAATGTGAATGAACAGATTGGTGATTTTCAGGAGAGTCTGATCAGGCTGGTTAAAAGGGAAAGGTGCAGTGACTTAACCGTCTGCTTCTACTGGACCTGGACCCACAAGAGAAGATTCAAGGAACTCTGAAATGATCCAGCTCTTAATACGTGAACACTCTCTGCTTGGTGTTTCATTTGCACAGTGTAAATACTCCATTCCAGACTAATGGGTGAACTTTTATGGACTAAATGTGTATTCTTTGGTTGTATAGTTGTCAAAATTGTGAAGTTTGTTCTTGGAGGCTGAACTCGTGGAGTACATTTCTAGGTCACTGGTTGTGAAAACTGACTTTGGTCAGCAGATTAGAAACAAACATGTTTTTTTCCCCAGGCTGTTGTGTAATAATGCTTCATTTCAATCAAGGGAGAGTTCAGCTCATAGCAAATTCTACTGTTTTGTCCAACTCTTGCAAAGTGAGGCAAACTCAGGGATGCCTTTGTTGTGTCTGTACGGTTTAAAGTTCACTTTAGGTCTTTTTTTTTGCATATCTTAGCAGGTGTTTTACTGTGTGCTTCTCATCCTTGCATTAATAATACTTCTAAACACCATTTCAGACGGGCATACAGTTGTATTCGTGAGCTCTAACAGCATGTAGGTTTGCTGATTGATAAAAGTTCACATCTGTCGTACAGAAATACGCAACCGAGAAATATGTGAACTTCCACATGTACTTAAGTTGAATTAGCCTTCAGTTTGCAGACTTTAAAGGCAAACTTTTAGCCGAGCTGCTGTCGACCACATAGATATGCAGGAAATGAGCTGAACACTGGTCAGCATGCTGCACTCTGTAGCCGTCAGAGAGGCCTCGCTGAGTTTGTCTCACTCTGTCCCTTTAAGAGACACATCTGTGACAAACATGTTACTGCAGTGTGCTGTACACAGTGTGCTGAGTGAACCCTTGTCTGCTTCAGCAGGGAAGAGAAAATCAGAAGTAACAGGCTGACAAGAAAAGTAAGAATCACAGCATGAGAGTTGTAAGCAGCGTTGATATGCACTGAAAATATTTCAATCCACGCTCAGAAAATAGAACTTTATGGTTTTGCACTTGTTGATCCAGCAGAATAGAGTCTCTCTGCGCTCCTCCCAAACTTTAACAGTTAAGGTTGTACAGATGAATGTGCATCAAGGAGGGCAGTGTTAAAACCTTTCTGTCTCACAGAATGACTTGGCTTCAGTTCAACACTTCAGCCCAAATTTTCCTCTCATGTCAGGTAATGAAAAGTCCCTTTGACTGACAGATCATGTCTTTGAGAAGGCTTGTGTCTCTGCACCTCATTTTGCTGACTTGACTGTACATTTTTCTGGATGGGTTCATTTTAGGGAAGCCGGTATATCCTTGAGATATATATGAAGATGTCAGTTTTAATTGAGGTCTCATTGATGATGGGTCTTACTGATCGCTGATGACGTATCATTAGCTGCGCCTTTAATTCTGCCTGACTGATAAGTGGTACTGTGACGAGGACAGTGGTCCTGCAGCAAAACAGTAGTCAGCTCTTGTCTTTCTTCACAGAAGAAATATGGACAAGTCTGTCACGTTTCCTTTCTCTGTATATACGCGAGAACCTTTTAAAGCACGAAGTAGTTGACACATTAGGGGGAAAAATGTCAGAAGAGCTTTTTGTCTTTCTCCAAATAAGCTTGTCTCTGAAGCTGTCGATCACTAGCTGGAGTTTGAGCAGGTTTTCTGAGTGTTCTTATGTATATTATGTATATTGTTGTACATACTTTATGTGATATGTTCTGCACCGGCTGCCCCATGCATTCTTGTATTAGGAACGGAGACATGAATCAAGATGCAAAAGTCAGCCAAAAGACTATTTGTGCATATGTGTATATACACTTAAAATACACACATGGGTGTGTATGTACAATACGCCTTGCTTGGATAGTCTCGCGGCAGTTTAATGAAAGCACAATCATCCATTGCTGTTGTTTAAATGAGCTGAAAATGAAGGTGTGCATATTTAATCTCCCACTGTGTGTTGACGTCGTAGCATTGAAGTCGAGGTGCGCCGTCTGTTGTCCCCCTCCTGCGATTCCTGAGCGATGTTTCACCAAGATTATGTAGCAGTCGTGAAAACTAAATCATCTGCTCGTTTGGGTTGGTTAAACCAAAGACACACTGGGCTGACGGGGTTCCTGCCTGTATGAAGGATAAGTGACACTGCGCTGGTTGTGTGGTCGTCCACAAAGTGGTATTACTTGTGAAAACATCCTCCAGGGAGTGTCCCCAAGAAGTGTGTTCACAGCACATTGTAGTCCAGCTCATGTCCTGCTTCAGGTCTGAATCTCTTAGTTCAGACCTGAAGACAAATCAGATTTATGGATGTCATCTCTTAAACAGCAGGAATGGAATATTAATGTGCACATGAACACACTTTTTAGTAGGTGGAACCTGATAAAAACGTACATGTTTTTCCAGACTTTTACAAACTTAAGGTCCACTTACAAGCCTTTTTCCCCTGGAGCTTTCAGCCATGCCACACAGTCTTCATCAGCGTAGACAATGCTTAACTTGATGAGTCCTAAAAGTGCTATTGGTGACATCATGGCAGCTACTGATCGTGCACGTCATGACAAACTCTCTCTGCTGATGAAGAGCATGTGATGCAGTGGAAAGCATCGGGAAAGGTGGAGCTTGAGTTGGGGTTGTTTTTGTCAAAGGACCAGAATGACCTTTGATGCTTAACTGCAGTTTCCTGTTTTTTCCAAGTGTCTCCTTCAATTCTGAAGGACAGATGTTCAGCAAGTAAGAGCGCTTTAGTTGTGCTCTTAGTCGGCCTCACCAGAGGAGGTGGATGCTGCCTGTTGGTGCCACCGTTTGGATCAACTCAAGTCTTAAATGTTCTTTTGCTGAAACGCTTAAACTTTTTGCTCTGTGTAAAACGTGAAAGCCAGTCAGTCACATCACTGTGTGTGTGTGTGTGTGTACGCTCGCCACCAAAAACGCAGCCGAAACATTTCTAACCAATCTGTTTTTTTTTTTGTTGTTTTTTTAAATACACACACACACACACACACACACACACACACACACACACACACACACACACACACAAACACGCACACACTCTAACACACATTGGACCTGTCATGTGTAAAGAATCGTGTTTTATTTCCTCGGCCAATCTTACACTAGTCACTTTGGATAGTAGCATACTTGAAGGGGAAAATGAATGTTTATAATGCTTATTGTTATTGTCTGTGAACTTTTATTTACCAAGAGCTGTCTAATGACATTTGTAGCACACAGCAAAACTGATTTTTGTACCATTTTATTTTATTCACTGCAAGACATTAGAAGGACCTGTGGACACAAACTGCTGCCTTAGAGAGAGTTCAGTAATAAAAGTCTTAAAATGAGTTTTATCTGTCTCTTTAATTTCTTTCCAGGCGGGTGAGAAACACTAATCGTTTGGTTTGCTGTGGAGTTGGATCGTTGCTGTTTAGGCAAAAGTCAAGCATGCAATGAATGTTTCCTGTTGGAGTAAATTTGTATTTACGAGGATTTGTTCTCTTTTTTTCCCCCTCAACAACTACCACATGCATGTGTAACGTATAATTCTGCCTCATTATTTAGATTTCTATTCACTGCTTGTCAAAATAATCCTGACCACCCAATTAGCCAGCACCGTCGCCATTCTTCAGTGTCTAGGAGGTGCAGTAACGGTGTTATTGACCCTGTGTTTAGACGATCTAATAACAGTCTATTCCCAGACAAAGCTCTATTTTCAGGTGCTGTGGTTGCGGCTGTTCAATCCCTCTGCAGACCTTGCTGAGAGCCGGGCTGTCGGTTCCTGCGTTATTGTCATTCTGGCTGGGAAGACGCTACAGTAGTGGCCAGTTTTTATTGTCTGCTGTCATTAGTGGCTTTCCTCTGTCTCCTCTCAACAATTATTTTTCCAGGCTGCTTCCCCCGTGGAGGGAGGCTGCATTTTACTCCCTCTTTGTCTCTGTCTCGTTCCTTCCACTGCTCTGCCCATTTCACATCTCCCTGTCTCTTCCCCTCTCATCCAGTGTCTCCCATGCTCTTCAACTCAACCGCCTCACAGTTTGGAGGCGTTTTATGCAGCACAGTTTGCAGGAAGTCAGCAGTCTTGGCTGTTGTTATTCGGTGGCGGAGGCGCTTCTCACCGCAAAGTTAAACAAATAGATGCTCCACTGAGACAGAGGAACCTCCCTGGAGGCTCATAAAGCAAAGAGACAAATCTTAGTTTGATAGACTCTGTGTCAGCAGTTGGTTTTTATTTGTTCAGCTCCTCTGCACTTTGGCACCATGCAGGTTGGCTACTGAGCAACACCACAATTCAGATTCAAGGGTTTTTAGCTTGTGAACCTTCAAAATGAAGCAGTTGCCTTTTGGCTGTGACCGGGTCAGGTGAAAATGAAGTTTTCTTTCCTTTGTCTCATTTGAGTCATTGTAAGAGGTCTGATTGTGATAGTTTTACCTCTGATTGTAAGAGAAGACACAAGACTAAGAATCCACAGCTAGCTTGTTGCTCTGTGACACTTTGGAACTGCAGTGCTTTAGCTACATGCTAAACATGCTCACAATGACAATGTTAAGCAGGCAAAATGAGATATAATAGTGTTTTCTATCTTCACCATCCTAGTTTAGTGTGTTTACATGCAAACATTTGCAGATTAGCACTCAAAGTGCAGTTGAGGTTGATTGGGATGTAATTAGCTTTTGCCATGAGGCAAAGAATTGGACAAATTGAAAGTTTAAGCTGCTGAAAAGTCAGAGGATCACAGTGTTATTACAGTTCATCCTCAGAGGGATGTGAATGTGTGAACCAGATTTCATGACAATCCATCCAACAGTTAAGACATTTTACTCAAAACCACAGACCCTCACTTGAAGAAAAACCAGAGGATCACAGAAGTCAGTGGGATTTCATCTCTGGGAGCTCTGAATGTCTGTACAACATTTTAATGACAATCCATCAGCTGTTGTTGAGATATTTCAGGGTGGACCGTAGTGGTGGACCGACTGACTGACAACGGCATAGACCGAAACTGGACAAATATCTGGAAGAGATGAACAGATAGTTTTTTTTCTGCTTTGCTATCAGTCATTTGCAACCCCTCCCATTTATCTTTCAACCCCTTGCGGGGGTCCTGACCCCAGCCTGGGAATCACTGTAACCTACATCTGCAATGCTTTTAAATCAGATTACATCCTCCTTCAAGTTCTTGCTGTTTTTGCAAGTAATGTTAAGAAGGAATGTACTTCATGCTGCTTATCTGAGCGTTGTTTCATCGCCCCGGGCTGACACAAAGATCCTCTTGTTGAAAAGACACAAAGCTCACTCTATCTGTCCTCTTTGCTAACACCCAAGGTGATTACAGGAAGATAGCCGGCAGGAAAACATGCCTCTCAGCCAAGGCTGCTTCAAACTCTGCTTACATAACCTCCTTGGCAGACTGTGTTTTCTTGAAAAGAGAAGTTTGTCCAAGATAAGATGTTTTGAAATATTCAGGTTGTAGCTGTTATCAATGATAGATAGGGAGCAGAACAGTAAGTGTTTTGTGGCCTGCAACAACTGTCTGTAGTTACATATTTACAGTATGTCTCGGCAGACGCTAGCCATTTCTCATGGGTTGTAAAGTGTGATATGTAAACTTGGACTGATTTCATGCCTTCTGCTTCCCAGTTTTCCTTTGCATGAATGAGAATCATTGTTCCTCCAACCTGCTCAACTGATCTTCCATCTTGTATCAACAATGAAAGTCCCTGTGTCGGGGCAACGGTGAAAAGACCTCCTCACTGAAAGGTTATGCCAGGTAGAAATCAGATCAGGTGGAGGGCCATTGTTCTGCCAGAGGAGACGCCTCAGGTGAATTGAAAGGGGGAGATGGATTATAAAGGAAGTGTGCTCTGTCCTGACTCGCCCTTTGTGCTCGCAGCATTTGCATTTTGCAGTCAGCTGTGGCCGGGTGACTGCCGTTCCAGTTTTATTCCCATGTGTCTGTGTGCTGATTACACAGCATCAGGAAGCGATGAATGCCGGCGTTGTGGTAGATCAGCCTGTTGTAAAGAAGAGAAAACACCTTATATCCACATGTACTAACGTTCTTTTGAGTTTCATGGAGACAAATTGTTGCTCGATCACATTACAATGTTTTGTCAAAGATCGGAGGAAGAGTTTGGGGAAATATGTTTATTTGTTTCCTCTCAAGAGCTAGATGAGGAGGCAGATATCGCTGAGATATCTGAAGCTGGAGTAGCTACAAAGCAAAAATACAGTAAATGCCTGTTTGATCATGACTGAGATAAGACTGGAATCTGATTTTTGATGTCTGTTTTACCATAAAAGAGAGTATTAAGCTACAGAAATGTGTAATTTCCCTGAAAACAGCATTTAAAATTTGCTGATCCACAGAAGCTGCACTTTGTCAAAGAGAGACAGTGAGTTTGACTGCTCAGCTACAAGTGTACACTACTTATCTATGGCCCTTTATCAAGTGAAAGTTAGCTGGTGAAGTCGCCATAGCTAGCATCAAAGTCAAAATTAAACTGAATTTACCAATTTTCAGCTGTTAAAATTAATTGAAACTCCTGCTACTGACTAGCTTGCAGAGTATCAGTAACTGCCATCCCAGCTTTTGACTCCAACATTTGGAAAGTTCATGCAACATTATTATATTGATATGATAATTAGCTCATAAAAAGTCATAAAACAACCTCTCTTACATTCTCTCTATCTGTTGTGCAGTTTGCTGGCCAGTCTGAAAACTGCTTCCATCTTAGCTTAGCATTAAGACTGAAAACAGGTGGAAACAACTAGCCTGGCTCTGTCTGAAGGTAAACAAAACAAAAAAATCTGTCCACCAGCACTTTGAAGCGTGCAAATGACTGTTTTATTTTGTTTGTTTACTTGTACAAAAACACAGTGGAAAACCAAGAAATTGCAGGGATTATACTGGATCAGCCTTTTTCTGAAGGGATGCAGTGTTTAGCGTGCCAGGCTAGCTGTTACCCCCGTTTCCAGTCTTTATGCTAAGCTAAGCTAACTCCCTGCTGGCTGTAACTTCATATTTACCTTAGAGAAATGAGTGTGGCATCAATCTAAGTATATTTGCCAAGGTGTTGAACTGTTCCTTTACAAAGCTGCTGAACACCTGTTTAATTCTAACTGTTGGTGGTGATTGATGATGATCACTTCCTGCTAATGACTGCAGCAAATTCCTTTTATATAAAGCCTGTGTAGCAGTTGTTTGATCATCAACAATGCCCCTTTCACCATTTTATATGGTAATTCTCTATCTGTACAATAATTAGTGTTGTTAAATCAGTGCATGGGCTGCCCACAGCTTTAAGCACTTTCCATCTGTATGTCAGGATGCAGTATTGTTCAAGGCTGATGCAGTGTGGGAGGTCTCTGTGGCATTTTCAAAGAAGTAGAAAGAACTTCCCTCATGCACACACAAATGCACACTCACACACATTTTTTATACCTAAAGTCAAATGCCGTTGGTGCCAAGACAAACAGCCTCCTGGCAGCTTACGTGGAAAATCCTCTCCATGTCAGAATGTGAAGATGTGGGCAGTTTAAGGAGCTGCGTTTCCCCCTGGAAAGACCCGAAAGGAGCTTTGCACAAAACTTTCTTGCCATCATCAGAGTTGTTTCTGAAAGTCTGTGCCAAACATTGGGGAATATGTGCAATGCTTTTAAGAAAATGGGAATAAGAAGTGGAAAGAAATCGTCACTCAGATGTATGTATATCTGGAGTAGAGGAGCAAAACGCCTGCAGGAAGCCCTTAACTCCAGATAGGGATGTGAGATGAATCTAAAGTGAAGAAAAGGGAGCTGTAGGGTCTCACTTTATCAGGTGAAGCAGATGCACTTTTATTGATGGTGCACTTAAACCTCCGTGTATTATCTTGAGGAACTCTGTGAGGATTTGTTGTCCCTTTCGAAGAATGTAGCCTGAGGTGGTGCACTTCACTCCAGTATGACCCTTTCAACATCACCAAAGCAGAGGAAAGTTGCTTTCTCTGTCTAAATAGCATGGCTTTGTGTTCTATGCCTCTGTGTTCTCTTTTATATTTTCCTTGAGTGCTTCTGCACTCAGAACCACAACAACGCCCTCTGTCCCTGATAGTCTTTTCCTTGAATGTAATATTAGCTGATGAAGGAGAAAGAGAAGAATGTTTTCCGGTGAAGTCTGACAGACAGGCTGCAAAATCACAAAGATATGACCTCTAAATGGACAAACGGGGGTGAGAATAACTGCACACAGCTTCTTCAGCACTTCTCTCTTTCATCTTGGAGAGAGTGGAGCGCAGCAGAGCTCATCACAAGTGCAGCGCTACAGGGGGGATCTAAACACAGCCGCTCTGATTTAGGAGCTGGAACGGAGCAGTCGCCAGCCTCCCACCAGAGCTGGCAGGGTTGGATGGCTGTCTGGCCGCTGTTGATGGGGGAAGGAGGGGGAGTGGAGACGGCAAGACGCTGCCAAAAGACCAAAAGGCCACTAACTGCTGCAACACCAAACACCAGAATCAGACAAAGCAGGGTGGATTTGTGTGCCAGTGTGCAGAAAGAAAGAATTTGAAGTGAAAAACAGCTTTATTTAAGCGCTCAAAGGCAAAACCATTAAACACAGACATGTCGATATGAATTACCAGAGACAAAAACCCAACACAAATGTAAAAAGCTCACAACCCAGAGACACAAAACTCCTCCCCATAGCCCATTTAAATCTGAATATCTCCATACTGTCCAATGTTTGATAAACTATCCGTCAGCTTACCACCATCCCATGCAGGACCTGGACTGGATCTGTGGCTCCAGCACAGCACACAACTCACAACCTGAGTCTTTCTAATTGTCCAAATGGGAAACTTAGCCCACCCAGATGGGAAGTTTACCACCATCCTTCTTTTCAAATATCTTAGACCAAAAATGGATCAATCAAATGGAAAAAGCTCTCACAAACTCTGGCTTGAAAAGGTTCAAACAGGCCCTTTGACCTAAAACACTGCAAAAACAAATGTGCTAAACTCTCATATTGTAAAAACAAATTACAAATTGTGTTTATTTGCTACAAGCTTCTTTTTTCTTTTTTTTCAGAGACTGGTCAGACAGGTCAAAGACATGGCGGTCCTGGAGGATGGTTGAAGGGTTAGGGTTACCTTTGGATAAGGCTGGAGGAAAGTTCTGGTTCCAGTTAAATATTAATAAAGTAAATACGTTGTGTATCACACCTCAAATCAGTGCAGAGTTTTCAATATTTAACCAAGGCCACCATCTTTACCCAACCTTACCCAAGAGCTCTGAGTGCCTAAACATGACCATGAAATGTTAATTGTGCTGTTCTGTACTGAATATTTTGCAGCATACATTGAGCAGACATGTTTCTTTCAGCTTTACAGATCTGTTCAGTAAAGATGTTTCCTCATCATGCTGATGAAAATCAAATTAAGGTGCTTTATATTTTCCTTTTAAATGTAATTTTGCTGCCAGTGGTGAAATTACCATTCAGATCCTTTATTGCAGTAAGAAATACAAGAATATAAAAGCATTCAAAACCATACTTAAACATTTCTCTCTTGTCAGATAACCCTGAATGCAGACTGCCTTGGATTCACCTCTCAGCTCTATTCACAGTCGAAAGCCTTCAGTGGTCCGCTGAGGTTCTCGTCACGTCTGAGGTAGAAACCACTTCTGCAACAGAGGAGAAACTATTTGCCAACCCAAGGAAATCACTCTGGGCGTTCACTCATGCACAGCGTATTGTAAATACACCCACCCAAACACACATTCTCAACATTTCTCTTTTTTTAATCATGGGACTATTTCAGAGCAGTGACATGTCAAAGCTTCTTGGCGGAGTGTTAAAGTGCATTAAGTAGGATAATATGATAATGTGACACAAGCTGCGATGAAAGCTCTGCCATCTACTGTAACTTGCACAAGAACCTGTTCTGCCACAAAGAGAGACTGAGCTATTGTTCAAATCTCTCTCTCTCTCTCTCTCTCTCTCTCTCTCTCTCTCTCATTTAATTGCCCTCCCCGGCCCTCTGGGACACGGCGTCTGTCAGCCAGGGGAGCACATCGGTCAGGCCATCTTTGATAAATAAGAACAAACTCCACATCAGCTTAGTTAAACCTCTGAATAAAACCCAGCGTTTCCTCCAGTCGTATCATAAATCATTCAGTGTTTTGCTCTGGCTTGTACTCTGCTTGTCTGAAAGCTCATTTTTTTGTGTGCATCAAAAGCAGAGTGAGGCTCTTGGGGGCATTTGAGGAATCTGAGATGCTGGTCACGGTGTGGCCACATGGCACCGTCTCCCCTCCTTCGATCAGAGCTGCACTCTGTCTCTGGGTGTGCATGCATGAGTGTGTGTGTGTGTGCGTTAATACAACGTGTGTCTGCTTCATTAGTTTTGTATAAGCCCCCGCGCTCGGCTCTGAATGAGGAGGGAGGATGACACACGTCAGCCCCAGACAGAGACAGATGCTGCTGACACGTCCGAGTATCTCTCTATTGTATTATTCATCCTCAGTGTCACATCTCATCCGAAGTGGTCAGCCAGACACGGAGCAACAGAAGGGGTCGACTCAAACACACACACACACACACACACACACACACACACACACACACACACACACACACACACACACACACACATGCATGTGGCATATTTTCATAATTCTGTTTGGTGTGTCTTTCTGTATGTGTGCATGTGCCAGAGGGCTGGTTTACATCTGCCACACTCCGGCTCAGAGGACTTCTCATCAAGCTGTGGATGATGCTTTTGAAGTTTTTTTTTTTTTTTTTGCTCTCTCCAAGCGGAAAGAGGTTTTTGATTGGAGAAGTAAGGGGGTTTTGTAGCAGTGTGTGTGTGTGTGTGTGCATAAATGTGTCACCTCAGGCAACGTATAAAACCCCTCCATGCTACCCCAACATTCAACAACCCCCCTCCTTGAGCTTCACTCCAACCCAACAGGGAATTAATCTCTAAATGTTTTATTAATGAGAGTCAGAGGAAGTGTCAATTACATGAAAAAATCTCATCTCCTGCAACAAACAAAACAAAACAAAGGGATTTGCTGCATCTTTGAGACAAAGAGGAAGAGAAATGCATCCTTTGTACCACATGAATCCCAGCATGCCAGGAATGTCCTGCTCTGCTGCAGCCATTGCTCATCGGCTACACAGCCAGTGGACGAAGCCTTTGTGTCCTCTTCCTGTGAATGAAACTGTCCTCCTGTTGACTTTGTGACATGTTGGGAGATCACAATGGCTGTTCTGCCAGGGTGCATATTTCAGATGGTCCTCCCACCTCTGTTTGTAAGAGGGAGAAAAGCATGGGAGGGGAGAGGCATCTCAGAAATGCCAATTGTTGGAGAGGCATGCAACTGCACATTCGTGGACTCGTGGGCAGCGGTGGCAGTGGACGAAGCACAGATTCTTTCCTTTAGTTAGAAGACAGCAGCGTAAAAATACTACATTGCATGTAAAAGTCCTTTATTCGTAATCCTACCAAACATATAGAGGAACTATTAATTCATCCATGTGCAGATATAATATTTTACTGTGCCAGCTGTTTCAGGTGCAGCTTTTTAACTACTATACATCTACAGTTGGGTGGTTTAGTCCATTTTCCAATCTGGGATTTGGCGTCTTCCAAAGAGTCACAAGATATTTTATCTCTTTTCACCCTGCACACTTATTTATTTATTTATTTTGCTTGCACTTAAGTGTAGTACTTGAGTAAATGTACTTAATTACTCTCCACCACCGATTGTGGACGGGCTCCATCGATAGGGAGAGAAAACACGCAGTCTTATTATCATTATGGGCGACTGGAATTTGAATCTGCAGGCAAATAGCAGTAAAATAATTAGATGTGTTTGCATGTTTGAGCTTGAGTGTCAGTGCAAGACTGCAAACACACAGAACTGAGCTCATCAAAGGCCTGAACGCTGAACAATCAACTCTCTGACTGTCAAATGCATTGTGTGCCTGCCAGCACCAGAGAGCCCCTCTCCTCTCCTCCCCTCCCCTCTCCTCTCTACTGGGTAATTATTCCATTGTGTAAACAGCTATTACTGTGGCCGAATCTTGGCAAGTCTGAAAGCACTCTCCTGTCACAGTGCTCACATTTCTCTCCCTCTGTCAAAGCCACAGGTCTTCACTGCACAGACTCTCAAAAATAGAAGCAGTGACATTAATATGGCAGAGAGGAACAAGTCTGCAAACAGGCTCCCTCTGTAATCCACACTGATTATGATTTCACACCTCTGTGTTGACTTACAATGGCAACATACTGCTTTTATAATAAGGTCACTTGTAGTAATGGATCGTAGCTTTGAGAGGGATTTTTCATACCTTAAAGATAATTCAACTGACCTATTCATCATCTGGCTGCCTGTGTTTTAAGGTATTATGGTATAAAGATGTTGGCAGACATGCAAATGTAAGATCAATGCTGTGTCCTTCATTTAAGGTCATGGTATGAATAAATAAATGATTCCCAGCTCCAGCTGATAATGCTGTGCAGGGACAGACAGTGTTAATTGGACTGAGCATGCAGCCTATTCTTATAGAACTTTACAGGCAAACTCAAGTACTGTGGAGGGTGTAGTGAGCATTATAAGAACAGTATGCAGATGTAATACCACACAGAAACAGCACAGGGTTGCTGTTCATGTATCTGCAACTCTGAGGATTAAGTGTTTTGTTATGGTGTGAGAGATTTCCACTACTTTGTAAGATAAATAAACCATTTAAAAGCCGGTTGGATTATCTGAAAAAGGCACAAAGCTGAGCAGGGCTGTTATTTTAAGTTCATGAAAAGTTAACATTTAGGAGCTACGTGGATTTCACATGACAGCAGGCATTAAGACAGATTTAGTTTGAATTCCAAGTGGAATCAAGAGACTAGCAAGCAAAAGGGCATGACTCATAGGCGTTAAGATACCTGCAGTTTATGCTTGAAAGATATTTTGAGAGCTTGTTGCTTGTATAAATTAGCTTCTTTCTGAGCACGTGCTGATCTGAACTTCAAGAATGATGCATTTCCATAAATAGTTCCTGTTGAATTAACCCCATTTTTTTCGAAGCTGCAGCTGTAACTTCAGCTAATGAGGTTGAAATTATGAGGCTATATCAGACATTTTTCAGCACATGTGTGATGTTTAGAGATAAGTCTTGCAAGCTGTTGCTCCTGTGTTGTGTCTCAGTGTGTCACTGTGGGACTCCACCATGACTGAAAATTTTATTTCAGGCCCACACTTTATCATTCTGCAGAATTCAGTGCAGATTTCCTATCAGGGCTTCAGTCCTCTCTTTCCTCTTGGTGCTCGCCAGCCAGCCAGAAACACACACACACACCTCCTGCTCAGACAGCAGAGACGAGACAACCCCTGCATTCGCTCCAGTGGTTAGGCTGTCTGACTGGCTGGCTGTCTGTCTGTCTTGCACATTGTTTACTCCTCATTTGCTTACCCAGTCAGCTCTGAAACCTCAGAGCTGCTGCCAGCAGAGATGCCCACAGCCAGAGAGAGCAGGGGGGAGGGAGGGAGAGAGAGAGGAGGGGAGGACAGAAAGATGGAGAGGCACATTTAACACCGCAACCAGCATAGACACGGAGAACGGGGACCACATTGTTCAGTAATTATTTATTCTTGAGGGCTGGACGGGCTTGTGGTGTCTTTCTTAGTATTTATGCCAATAAAGTACAATGGAACAGAGTGAGTTTGAAAGAGAGGAGGAGAGAAAGAGACTACGGGAGAAGAAGACTGATGTTTACTGGCAGAGATTTGCAATGAGGGACACTTATGTAAGAGTGACAGTGAGGGAGTGAAGAGTCTCTTCAGACTGTCTACAGTTTTTAAGATGTGACTCTGGCCAACTGGCTAATTTTCAAACACACTCAGGCAGACGCAGACACACTCCACGTCTGTCTGCAGCCACACACAACAAATCTAGAAGGCCTGTCTCACTATATACAACATTCACAAAAACGCATTTTAATGCTCATATTGCTACCTGGTGTTTACAGTCCTGCTCTCTTAATAATGACCTGGAAACAAAAGATCAATCAAATTTTACTAAACAGCTACAGTGGAGTTAACAAACATTGTATATCTCTTAAAAAAAGTGTTTCAAATTAAGAAGTAGAGACAGTTTTTATCACATCTGCCACATCAGGTCTCTTTCTGCCAGAAGGTACATATTGATGTGCTGACTGTGGGGTTTCCTGAGCCAGCCTGCAGGGGCATCCTCCAGGCCCCCTGGGGAAGGAGAGAGGAGGTCAATTCTGGCCTCATCATGGCGTCTTTGTCCCCGTCCGGAGCAGGCAGAGGTCCCAGCTGGGGGTCTCAGGCCAGCAGACACACGCCGATATTTGGGTGGAGAGGCTGAGTGCAACGTCCCTGTCCGTTCCACCTCGCTGCCTCCTTTCTTATGAGTTAACAAGAAGCCGTAACTGCTCTTCCCCCACCTCTCACACACACACACCACCACCACAGAGCCACATGCACATGAAGCAAGCACAGAAAAACCACACGCACACACACATGCACAGACACCCCACATATCTTTCCATGCAGGGTCCAGATTGTTATGGCGGTTTGTCCTCTTTCTCCTCCTCCATCCCTCCTTTGTTTTTTTTGTTTTTTTTTCTGTTTTGTTTTGTTTTGGTGGCCTCTGAGGTTCTTTTGTCTCCAGCCAACTTTCAAATGTCTATTTATTCGCCCTGGTTTAATTGTGTTGTCGGCAAGATCTGTTTGAAATTGCTCAGTTTGCACATTTTGCATGACAATAGGAACCATTGACTGGCCTGCTCATCCCGCTGTCCAGTGCCAGGTCCCCCTTTCAGAGAGGGGTGTTTCATCTTTTTATGCACGTCTGCATTGTGTTTAAAAATCCATAAATTAACCTTTGATCAATCCCTGTACCGATACTGGCACAAACACGTTCGCATGCCTCACTGGACATCGCCTGTCACAGCCATGATGTCATGACTGCTGAGGGGGATTTTTGGAGCTGCCTCTTGTTTGTATCCAATTAACAGCATCCTTTGAAGAGTTTTCGGTTGGCCTTGAAAAGATTTAACAATGTCCTTGCATTATATCACAAAGTGATTGTTTCAGGGCAGCCCCTAAAGATTTTATGTAATTTGTTACGCAAATCATGTCATTCATAGGCCGTTAGTGTAAATGGAGCACAGGGCCTTTTTGGTGCAATATTTTCCGTGTATCCAGTTTGTAGACGTTCAGAACATTTTTAAATATTTAGGGGATGTGTTACAGTGATCAACATATCTGAGGAAATCAAATCACTCAGAGAGCAACTTGCAAACAACTTGCAAAACATTCAGGAGGCTGTTTCCCTCGTGTGTCTCTCCAGCATTGCATTTCACTCATTCCCTCCCCCTCACTGTCTGAGACACACATACTGTACACACACACACACACACACACACACACACACACACACACACACTGATTTATGCATTCACCCATCCATCTTCCTCAAACATCCTCAAGGTAGCTCTGCTCATCTCTACCCAGGCGGAGCAGCAAGAGGAAATGAAGGTGAGTGGTGAGGAAGGAAGAACGGAGGGACGGTGAAAAGGTAATGGTCTAAAGAAGACAGTGTGTGTTTCTGCTAATACTGAACTTTAAATGTTTAATCCTGCCAGAAAAGGCCAAGTGTAGGTCCACCAGCACCTTCACTTACACTGTCATCATTGTCCAAACCAGATCTTGTCTCTCAAAACAGCCATGAAAGGTCAAAGAGGTTTAAGAGTTGACAGAATCATGTTTTTAATCATATTTACAGGCTTTATTTCCAGAGCTTTCAAAGAGTTCACCACGTGTTGGCTAGTTCCCCCACGAACAGGAAACATGACCTGGGTTTAGATCATGATGAGACAGGTTAGTTTGACCTGACTGGTGATTTACTGTTGCCTTTGAAATCTTGCGTTCAACTCCATCAGAGAGAAAAGCACTGGAAAAAGTTAGTAAGTGGACCTTGAGTTAATATTTTATTTTGTGTTCAGCAGTCAAAAATTTCTCCAACTTTTCACCAAAGTAGTTTTCTGGAGTGTGTCATTCATCACAGAAAGTTAATGCCAAAAGTTATTTTGAAGTGAGAAGTTGTGATTTCTCTGTCTTGTTTTGAACCCACTTCATCAGAGCTTCAACGTTTTCTCCCCTTGGTGTTGAAATCATTGGGTCTCGAGTGTAAGATGCTCTACAGCAGTTTGCTTTGAGATAAACAGAGGAGGAATTTGAAAGTTAAAGCGAAAGTATCCACAAGCTCCTGAAATCCAAAGAAACAAAGACACAAACGTCTTCAAATGTGGAGCCCGCAGGCAGCACATGCAGAGCCGCCTCCCTGAGCTGGAGTGTGGGTACATTTCTCTCCCTGCCAGTCTGCACAAATGTGCCAACCTGACATCTTCCCACCCAACACCTGGTCTGGACTGCACCACCTTGTCTCATGTACACCTCCTCCATGGAGCATCACCTGACTAACACTGAGCAGCATTAGCACATTCTTCAAGGTTTGAAGGTTCATAATCTGTGTGTACGTCTCACACTCGAGTGGCAGAGCAGCAGAGGCTTCCTCTTCACATACCACAGAACTGGAATGTGTGATATCACTACGACAAGGGGGGGTGAGAGGAAAGACAGAGCATGGACTGTTCATCTCACTGGATCCTAAGTGTTCATGCAGGCAGGAGGAAGGACATGGGTGTTCCTGGTAAATACCAAAACCACTCCTAACCTGCGTCTGGAAACTATTCCAGGCACGTTAAGAGTACCTGTGTGATTATATGGCTGCCCGCGCTGTTTTAATGACACAGCTGCCAAATTCCAGTCATTCCCTGGAAAACAGAGGACAAACAACCGGATATGTTTCAGCAAGATATTTATTGACGAGTTATGAGCTGTGGAACATGGAGTAACAGTGGGTGTATCAGTAATAGCTTCATATATCAGTATATCTGATAGATAATTTGATATATTGGGGAAACTGCAGATTTGCACACAGAGCAAATGAAGAGAAACGACTCAATAATTTGCTACAAAAAGGCTTTGATTATTCACACTACCCCAGCTGGGTTAAGACGAAGATACAAAATTAAGACCATAAAGAAATTTCTTTGTACAAATTGTGCAAATCAAAGGCTTCTACAAACGAATTACAAAGCAAATATACAAACTATACACACAAAATACTTCCATCAACGATCCTGAAATACAAAATGAAAAAAATATGACAGCTACTGAGTATCTGTTAGCTACTTTTGTTATTTAAACCAGAATGACACTAAGGTTAGCTATTCATGTTTTGGCAATAGTTATGCATTAAATATGACCGCTGCTATGAAGCATAATCATACATTTTCAAAATAGAACAAAATAAGTACATTCACAAAAAAAAGAAGACAGAAAACGAACATGTGACCCTTCCTTGAACAAATAGAGGCGAAACTATACATGACCCTGAGACATGTAACAAAGGGATGGGAATTGATAAGATCTAAAGATAACAATGCCATTATCAGTTCTGCTTATCAGCCCGTTCTTCATCAGTTCTCTTGCAATTTTCTGGGTGGGATAAAAAAAAAAGTAGGTCTCCACATATTTTCAGCTATTTTCTCATTGTTGAGTCTGAACTCAGTGTAAAAGCACAGTAGGAAAAAGCGTGTGTCTGTGTAACAGCTACAGTGTTTAACTGCTGTTTAATTTGGTCATTTAGGATTTCTCAGTCAAAGAAACGATGTGCTAAGCCTGCCTGTGTGGTGCTAATGTTATCGGGTGTGTAGAGTGTCAAATACACGTCATTCCTGGAGTTTAAGACAATGTTGTTGAGAAAGATGTTTCAGCTTGAGGTCACTGTTTAGCAACAAAAACATGCCTGCATCGATAAATGGATCTGATAAGCTCAGAGGCGTACGACTGCGATGGATCTCGATTCCCATCCCTACAAAACATAGAAAAACATTGACAGAAATCATAGCTGAAATGGCACCGGAACAGAAAAGTATCTTCTTCAGCCGTGATGGGCTACATTCCCTCTTGCGAGTGTGTATTTTAAGTGGAGGAGGACGACACAAATTTAGCTCACCAAAATTGAGGGAAGCCCAAGTCCAAAGTCTAAAAATACAGACAGGAAGACCGTTTCTGTGCACAAAATCATACACTTCCACAAATGTCCTCTCTCCTTCCCCACACGCCTGGCATAGCAAAGGTCTAATTCAGCCTATCAGCAGTCCAAATAAATTACACCTGAGTAAGCGCCCAGTGTCAGGAGGGAAGAAGGGAAACCACAACAAGAGGAAGTCTACTTTTTTTTTTTTTAGCTGACTGTAAAACATGTCAGTAAGACAGACACTAATACATCTTTACAGAGTCTGTTAAACTGGACATCTACTGGAGAGATGGTACTCACTTATTGAAGGGGTGAGTCAGTTGACCAGTGCAGGGCCGATACCAGCAGATTCGCCCCAGGGGGTGGAGCGAGACCAGTCTGAAGATGCCCACAGAACACATCCATGCCATCCGTCTGTCTCCTGGCTGTACTTTGCACATTTATACAGAGGCAATGTGCAGTCTGTGCAGTACACATGGCAACGAGACTAACGGCTACATGGGAAAGTTACACAAGAAGATGAGTAAACAGATCAGGTGGAAAGAGGCCGCAGACCTCCAGTCTCTGGGCTGTTTCCAGGACTCAGGCCATCGCTTCTCTGCAGCTGAAGATAATGTGAATCAGGCTGGATGAAGCCACAGCAGGAGCACACAAACTCTTCCCTTTTCTCCTCCTCCTCCTCTTCCTCTGGGCAGCCAGCGAAGGGGGACACATGCCTGCATACCAGACACCGTGGCTGATCTGGGGAAAGAGACAGAGGGAGATTAATGTTTAGGTCCTGTGAACTCTGCTGTGTGAGGACCGAGCACATGACCAAAGGGGCAGCCTGGACGTTCTCAGGGAGCAGGGAGGAATGCGGAGACTTGGTCCTCCGGGCTACACATCAGCTTATCACCATGCCAGTTTATCAGGCTTACCCACACAGCGTTAATAACGCCTCTGGACAGAGCGTCATTTAACTAAAGTCCTCCTGGCATGTGGGATTAAGCTGCTCAAGCCATTTATGTGGCTGGGTAATAAATATCTGAGGGAAAAAATAAACTCCTCTGATAAACACATATTTCTAAAGCATCTGGATACAAGACATACTGTAAAAGGCTTCCTCATGGCTGACATTCCTGACTGTATTCAGCACCATTTTTACTACAAACATCTCTCAACTTCACATTCTTCAATTTTCCTCCAGTGCCGGAAGGCTCCTCTGGATACCTGGGGGGTTGGACTTAAACTCGAACACACTGTTTACCTCTGGTTTGCATATTTTTGATGCTAACTGGGATCTGCCGGCGCAGATGCAGGATGTGTGTGTGCTCTCTATTCTGGGAGACAGAGCGTTGACAGTTACAGGCTGGCTCTGCTGGGGGCGGGGTGTTTGGGTAACCTAATGAGTTCTCATTTCCGTGGCTGACAATGCCGGCTGATACTACAGAAGCCTCCATTGATCCATACGCATCTGTTACTGTTGTGAATACATCGCCTGAAGCCGAACAGCAGGACGCCGCTGGAGCACTGTGCTACTGGAACCACAACAGAAAGGTAAAACTAGAGCAAAGAAGCTTCAGAGTAAGAAGCAGTTTGTACATTTTGAAGCCCGTGGAGGAATTACTCTCTGGTTGATACTACGCAAACGGCAGTATTTTGGAACAAACCCGACGGCTGGATGTGTGTACAAATCAACAATGCAAGGCTCGGTTGAAAGACTTCACGGCACAAACCAACTACAGAGCTTCAGTATCATTTTGATTTGATTTCTGATTCTGATTTTGATTTTAGTCCCAACACGATAACCAAGTTTCAGCAAAAAATCCACAACTAATCTGGCCAGACACTCTGTGCTTTCAGTACTCCACTCTGTGCTGCAGACGCACTCAGGTGGTCGTTCAACACTCATCCCTAAAACCAAGCGCAAGCACATTTGCTGCGACACAAACTCAGCTCACAGCAGCAGTAGCAGCATTATCACATGTAACTGCAGGCCTGGTGGAAGTTTCCATGCTGCTCTGTGTGTTTGTGTGTGTGTGTGTGTGTGTGTGTGTGTGTGTGTGTGTGTGTGTGTGTGTGTGTGCGCAAAGGTCACTGCCTGCACATGAGTTCTGCTGCTGCTGGTCTAATCTCTCTTCAAGTGCAGATGAAGAAGGGCTGAATCTTGAATACTGTGCTGCTCCGCTCCAACTGCAACATCACTGTTTCATAAGAGTTTTATATTTAGTTGTCTATCTCCGTGTGCTGCAGAGAAAGTGGGATTTCACAGGCTGCATCTGTGTTGACAAGACATCAGCACGGTGAGCCCACACGGTGTATCAGAGGATAGGCTGTAATGTCAAAATGAATTCCGCAGAGATGCGCTCTAACCCACAAAGGTTACGTGTCCATCATCATCAGCACATCCATCAAAAAACAGCATCCCTGTCTCGCATTATCAAGGGTCCTGCTGTCAGTGGACATGAGCTCCGGGCTGTCTCACGGCCCTGTCATTATTACCTGTTACGTCAAGGTCGATGATACATAAACATCGAGCTGCAGCGGCCACACTTTCTGCCAAAAACTCGTCCTGACTTTGTTTTCTCACACTCTCGCTGCACCAAAAATGACCTTCACACATCTGACGTCCCCCTGCACACAGGGGGGGGGAAGATGTCTTGAGTGTGGGATGCCAACAGGTGGTGGGGTTAATAAGTGTAACCCAGAACGTACCCAGATGCCCCGTGTGCCTCTTTGGTCTGCAGTAACCACAGAGTGCTGCTGAGAGGGATGGAGGGAGCCCGCGTGTCCTTCAGCAGGCCAAACAGATGGCCTGGAACTATATGAAGCGATTGAATCGGGCGCTCTGTGGTTTAACCTGCCTCCGCTTGTCCACTCCCATCACTTATCTCTCTCCTCCACGTGGGAATAATGCCAGGTTGAGTTTGAGAAAGGAAAATTAATCTCAAGCTTTTCTAAGATTCCAAAAATGGCACACTGTAAACCACGAGACTCGGCCCTGTCTCTCAAATGAACGACACCTGCATCACGACATTCACCTCTGTTTGTTTTTAGCTTTATTGCACCTTGGTCTCCATCTGCATCTTCCAGAGGCCCAATTACCCACGATGCATCGCACCAAAGCGGAGTCCTCTTTCTTTATGTGTCCCTTGTGTCCAACAAGGCCTGTGCCATGTTTACTAATGACCACCAAGAATTTCACTGTATTGACCAACGTATGAATCAGCCACTTCATTTACATGAGTTTGCATTGCTTCCAGAGACAGATAAAGGACTCCAGGGGGAGCTCAGAGACACAAGCGTCCTGGTACAGCTGCAAAGTAAATTGAGCCACGTCTTGATGAATCCTAAGAGAAACTCCAGTTTAAGAATGAAACAAAGGGCCTCTCTGTAACTGAATACGCGCCACTTCAGTGCTACTTCAGAGGCGCAAATATTACGTAATTCAGATTAATTACCAGGCAGACACACTCGGTCCCATCCCAGATGGCTTTCTGAGGAGGCCCCTGTAACTGTATGACAGCTCGTCTCTTTTTGAGGGCGTAATCAAATTAGTCTGGGTGATTATTCAGCCATTTTAAGCATCTTCTTTCCCTTTTCCTTTTTGTTACTCGCACCGTGGAGAAAAGACCAATAAAAACTCCATTAGGTTTATGCAAATGTAAGCGGCCGTGCCGAGGACTGTAATGTGGCAAATTGATTACTCAAGGGACTGAAGACGAAGTGTGTGCACACGTGCTAACACTAACTCTGTGTGTGTGTGTGTGTGTGTGTGTGTGTGTGTGTGTGTGTGTGTGAGAGAGAGAGAGAGAAACGGGGGGGTGGGGGGCGTTGTTGTACACAGATGCCACAATAAAAGCCTCATTCAGCTTGTGTTCCTGGTGGCCCTCACAGCGAGGCATTAATAAAACATTAGTATTGAGTGACTTGGGCCTCTGCACTCCTCCTCCCTGATCCCACTGTGACCTTTCCATTTTACAGCAGCTGTCTGGGGCTGCAGAGAGCCCGCCGAGGACTCCCTCTGTGGCCCCTGACCTCTCCAGGTGTACCCTATCACACAGAGCCGGGCCCACCTCATGGGGGCTTCGGTTGAAGCCGTTAAAAAGAGAGAATGCCGCTTGTGTCTGTGATTTTCTGGAGCGGAGGGGGGAGGAGGGGGGGCGGAGGGGGGTTGAGAAAACAAGGGCTCAAGGGTAGATAACAGTCATCTCCAGGGTTGTTATAGTTCAGTGGTTTAAAGGAGGGAGACTGTACTGAACTTTGTGTATGGATCTCCAGTTACATCCTGCCTGCCTGCAGTCTGGCACCCACAACTGCCCACATTACACCACGATGCTTCTCTGCTTTCTATCTCCAAAACACACACTGGATATACAATTTAAAGCTCAACTGTAAAGACAGTACAATTATCAAAATATCACAAATTAAATCTGTGTTTAGGTCTTCGTGCTTTGAGGCAAAAAAGTCATTTGCTTCTCCCGCCCGGACCGTAACAAAGACCAACCATAACGCTTTAAAACGTACAAATACTTTTCCATCAACAGCGGGTTCTGGCTTGGCCCTGGAGTCTGTGGTTAGTCACATGTGGTGGAAACGCACAGGGCTGCAAACTGCAGTAGGTGGTGACAAAAAGAGCAGAAGGGCTGGTAATCCCATACAGGCTGCACTAGCTGAAAGGCCTGCACCACAAGGCAACATTAACAAATCTTTACTAATGTGAAGGCAGGCCACACCTTCATTCCTCCCAAATTAGAGTAAGGATGGCTGGCTTTTTAAAGGACAGGCAATGCCAGCTATGCGACTGCCAGTGTGTGTGTGTAGTAGTAGTAGTAATAGTAGTAGTAGTATGAGTGGTTTCACAACTGTGCAAAAACTCACAATACTGCAAGTGAATACTTGAACAGCTGACTGGTGGTTTTCGGCCCCATCATGAACATGAAAGGAGCACACACACATGCGCACACACTCACGCGCGCAATTATTTTCCTCCCTGACCCCAGCTGAAAGTTGACAACCTCAGGAGCAAAGTATTTTTAGGCAGGCGTTAGTCTCGGCTGCCAAACGGCGCAAAATATAGCTTTGCTTCTCCTGGTCTTACTCGCTCTCCACTTCATCTCCTCCTCTACTTATGTGTGTGTGTGTGTTTGTGTCTTGCACCGTGTCACTTTGTCGCTGCCTGAAATTTTAACACTTCACTTGTCCTCTCATGCCCCGCTTGTCTCGGATGAGAGAGCGGACCAGTGTCAGGGTAGGACGCCTGCTTAACAAGCTGGAAATCTGAGCTTTTTCCACGTCTGCTGTAATTAAACATAAAGGCAGCTGGCAGCGGGATGGTAGCTACCGTTACAGAAAGAGTTCATGAGGATGCGGCGCCTTGATCTTTCATAGCCAGCCTGTCTGTCTCCATCCCAGCCCAGAAAACCTAGGCTACCATGGAGACAGCGGTCCATACCAGCAGCCTCATAATGCTAAGCCCCCAGCTCCATTATATCCAGCTGTTTACTGTAGACACAAGTCACACATAAGCCCTCTGCTTCTCGCTCGCTTCCGCTTGGCTTTGCTTTCAAAGTTCTTGGCAGCGGAAAAAGGAGCATGTTTGAAGTCACTTTCCTGTGTTCCTGAGAGAAGAAAAGCAGTTGTTTTGCAGGAGTACCCTAACCCTTCATCCAAACCTTTGGAAGTACGCACATTTGATTTTTCAGCGGCACCCTGATGAAAATGTTTAGCTTAGCTTAGCACAAAGACTGGAAACAACTAGACTGGTAGATTTTTTTTTCACTTTCAGACAGAGCCAGGCTAGTTTTTTCTTTTGTGCTAAGCTAAGCTAACTGGCTGCAGTCTTATGTTGAACAGTCAAGCATGAGGTATCAATCTCCTCACCTAACTCTTGGCAAGAAAGTGTGTGAAAAAGTGAACCCTTGCTTTAAAATTTCATTACTTGAATACATATAAAACCACAAAAACAAAGACTTAAAATATGCAGTAGACTCTGGGTTTTTTAAATCCAATGGCTACTGCAGCTCCCATCGATTGCATCAGTGCTAAAATAAGACACCGGACAGGCCTCACGTCAACTTAAAACCACCTCCACTGAGTACAAACAACCTGCAAACTTTCAAAATATCACACTTCTTCTTTCATCTACTGGCCCCTCCATCCCTCCTTCCTCACCCTCTGCCAAAAGCTGAAAACATCTCAGGAAAAAATGTATCATCCCTTATCTCACACGAAGCTGTGAAAACTGCCACCTGTCGCTCCTTCAGGCAGATCAGGCCGAGCAATTCTTCACTGATATGGTGTGTTAAATTTCAATCAATCATATTTTCACACCCGTCACATCCACCCACCACCGCCCCTCCTGAGGGCCTGATAAGATTACCGATCTGACTTTTCTACTTGGAGCAGAGCAGAGTGGCCTGGCCTCTGTCAGCACTGTATGCTGCTGAAGCAGGTTTTCATTATCTTTTTATCCTGCAATGCACTCTAAGAAAGATGCCATAAAGAAAAAATAAAGGCTTGTATAGATACATGTAGATTGGACTTTTTTTTTTTTTTTTTTTTACTGTACATTAGCTAATAAAAGAGCTCTTATCTACAGCTCACCAACAGCTCCCTGGGCTCCTCTGGCTCCAAGCCCGCCATACGTTAAACACCATGTGTCACAACACCTTTTATAACTTAGTGTTTCGAGGTACTGACTCATAACAGGTAGGCAGCTAGTACCCAGGGCCATCCTGCAGAGCACCCTGCCCACTTGCTTTCCTGGCGCTACAAGCACAGACCTGATCCCTGCCTCTCCACCTCACTCCTGTCAGTGACAGAGGTCTTGTGTTGCAGCTTTTGCTCTGTAATTACCAGCACCGCTGACATTCCTCCAGCTCTCTAAACCAGGACTTCACCATGTTTATCCAACAGCCAGCCGTCACAGCAGCTAGATAATGTGTAACTGTAACCACTAGCAACCCTGAAAACAGTGAGGGGTTTGTACCAACTGGCCTCATCCGGTTCAAACTGACATTCACCTGTTAAGTAACAAACAATGCTCTTTGAGTTATCCAAAGGTATTTTTGCTGCCATAAAGTGAGCTCCCACATATCATTGGACAACACAACACACTATGAGTAGCATATATATTCAACATCTTGTTTGTTTGTGTCAGTTAAAGGAAACTGTAGTTACTCACCGGGGAAACCTCAAAGAGTCAGCGCGTCTCCTTCTATGCTGAGAGGTACTTCCACGTGCTGACGAAGGCAGTGGGAATGAGCGAGTAGGGCACACTGGTCACACTGTCCCAAGAGTCCGACGAGGGATCGTAACAGTCCAGCGTCTTACACCTCTGAGCCCCAAAGTACCCTCCAACCACATACAGTCTGTTTCCCGACGCCACTGCATGGCAGCTGATCCGTTTGGCTGTCACGTCGCCAAACTTCGACCACTGGTACGTCTCGCTGTTAAACCGGTAAGCAGAGCTGGCTGAGAATTCAGTGTCGCCTCCGATCACCACGACATGGTTGCCGACCACGGCTGCTGCAGTGTAGCGCCACAGCTGTGGACAGGCAGCCGGCACAGACCACCGGTTTTGGCATGGGTCAAAGCACTGGACCTTGGGGTATTTGTCTCTGTTTACACTGGTGCCCCCGAAGGCAAAGAGTTTGTTTTTGGCACCGACGACAGCAGCGTTGCTCACCCCTTCTCTGAGCGGAGCCACCAGTGTCCATTTATTGGTCTGAGGGTCGTACTGTTCCACCTGTTTGAGAGACACAGATGGAGATGCGGGGAAGGATCCTGCAAGGGAAGTGTGTCCTCCCACAACATACAGTATGTGGTCCAGCTCCGCAGAGCCGTGTCCGAATCTGGCCACCAACATAGGTGCAGCTTTGGACCACTCGTCGTGTAACGTGTCGTAGACCCAGACGTCTTTGGAAGCCCCGTTTTCAGATCCACGCCCTCCGGTAACATAAACCTGAGGTGATGGAGAGAAGTCACATGTTGAGTACATCTACATCACATTACATAAAGATGCACATATTCCAGTACAGACACCATACATACCTTGCAACCAATAGCACACGCGCTGCACTCTTTCCTGGGGCTGGGGATGTCTGTTTTGGGGGTGATCTCCTTGGTCTTGTTGTCGATCATGTAGACTTTATCACACATGAAAGTCTGCCCTCCCAGCAGTAGCAGGGCCTGGCTAACCTTCCTGGGCCGGGCACAGAACCCGGTGACAATACCGTCATTCTGGAGGATCCTCATTTTGCACCGTACAGCGTCTTCAACAATCTCCCGGCCCACCTTGTGACACATCACCAGCTCCTCCGAAGCAACGTTCTTCAGCAGGTACGTTTCAGGCAGCAGTGCCAGGCGGACACAGCGCAGCAGCTCGGGCAGCTCGCTGTGCCTGCGCTCCATGTCGGCCTTGACCCAGTCGATAACAGCCTCGTACACCAGGCTCTCGTCCTCCACCTCCAGTTCCTCGCTGAGGATCAGCTCCTGGACTTTGTCTCTGGGCAGGCTGAGGAAGTCCTCTGTCTTGAAGAGAGTGGCAAAGTTTGCCAGGCACATCCTCCACGACAGCTCGTACAGTCTCTGGCACTGGTGGGCGTCTGACAGCAGCATCATCCCCAGACAGTTCGACTGGTGGAGGTTCTTTTCTAGAAACTCCGCCGCTGCGTCCCGGATGTCGTGAAACTGAAGCATGTCGCCAGCCTCCAGGAGCGACTCTGCGTTTTCTTCGTTGATGATGATTCGGGCCGAGTAGGCGTAGTCAAGCAGGAGCTCCAACACCTCCGGGTGGAGAGAGTCGTGGAAGTTGACGTCAGCGTCCCGACTCTCCCTGAGCCCGCCGCTGAACATGGCCTCAAAGTATCGGCTACAGGAGGCCAAGACGGCCCGGTGGCAGGGGAAGGATCGGTTTCCAGCCTTCAGGACAACATCTGTGAAGGCTTTTCGTTTGCGTAACAGGTTGAGCTGAGTCAACAGGCTGTCTGCGTGAGACGTTTTGTGGAAGAGCTGGATATTCATGGAGCCAGAGCTGGAGCGAGACTTTCTGTTTTCGTGGTTACTGACAGACATCTTGACTTGGACCTGGAGAAGGAAACAGAGAATAAAAAAAAATGTAAGCAGGAGTGAAAAGAGCCACTCCTTAACATTTGTTTACTTTGACTATTTATGAAGAGGAAGGGACTTTAAGGTCATGCACACTCCCTTTGATGCGAGCACTACCGTAAACACTCCCATTTTATGGTGAAACAAAGCACACAATGCCAACGGGAGATGAACGGGCTGTTCAGAAATCAAATACTCCTATCAGTGCGCTGGGTTACAACGGAAATGAACTTCAGACTTTAGAGATGAAAGTGGCGCAGATAAGGGGCAGCCCTGCAGAAAACCAGTGTGTGTACACTGTGGGAGTTCCAGTGGAAAACACACATCAGTGTCACGACTCCATCCTCCCAACCCGTGACAACAAATGAGCTACGATAACTGGCCTTTAAGGCGAATAAACAGCACCTGTGCATGTTGTCCTATATCACATCTTTCCTCCGCTTGATTAAACATGTCAGGGCTGTGAGTCACCTCCAACCACAGCCTGAGTCAGGGGCCTCCTGCCAGCTTGCTCTGCTCCTCTGCAGGCTGGCATACAAGATGGTGCCAAATGCAAAGCTTTCAAGCCCACATAAGATGTGACACCTCAGACCAGCTCCTTGAGGATGAAATTATGTAACCTCTGTGCAACAGATGTAAAGCCATTCTTTTCTTTTGATCATCTACAGTGGATTCAGACAGATCTGCAGCCACCGCATTCTGGAGTGGAAACGCTCTTTTTCAAAATAAGATCAACTTTATTGAATAACAAATGCAGATATGTAATAACATACTATGATTAAACATTTTCACCTTCTTATGAGAAGTATTATAACAATCATAGCACGGCACTGTGGGTTAAGTAAGACTGTCCATAACTTCAAAACGACCAAATAAATATCTTCCGCCTGAAAGCCTCCATTGTTTCAAAGCAGATAAATTTAAGTCGGCTATTCAATCCATCTGAAAGGGGGACGGTGGACTTCCGTGGAAGGACTCAGCGTGAAATCCAATTCGTTTTGTGCTGTAAAATGTGAAACTACGGTCAGCACTTCAACATGCGCTCAACTTTCCTTCCCAAGTTAGCAGCAGCCTGCAAACATCCAGACTGCTGCAACCGCACGACATCAAAGGATCCGATGTTACAGCCTGGAACTCATCTGCTCACATTTCGGAAGTTGGAGAAACGTCCAGCGAACACGTATCTTGGTGATCGATACTTTAGCAGGATTGGGCGTCTAATGCTTACCTTGATAGGCGCCGAGCCGATCCGGGATCCTTTATCTCGGACACAACTTGTTCCGTCGCTGATCTGTTTGAAGTTGTGGCACACTTTAGACAAATCCGCCCTCCGAGGTCAAAACTCTATCGCGTCCTAAACTGCTGGGAAATATCTGATCCATTTGTCCGCGTCGCGGGCTTCGAGCTTAAACGCGCAACAACAATGCAACAAAGTTGGCAGCTCGGTTTTGTTCTCGGGAAGCCACGCAGCCTGCGGGAGAGCGTCGACAGGAGCACGGAGAGAGGGAGCGGAGGCAGCCGGAGTGTTCGCGTGGCTCCTCCCACTCCTGCTGCCTCTGTCCAATGGGCTGGCGCGCCTCAGCACGAGCTTCTTCATACTGCAGCCAACTTCACAGACAATGCACATCGCCATCATCATCCTCCAGCTATCAGCGCCATAAGCGATGCGAAAGCACCTGTCTGCATGTTTCACCTGCCTGCGCACTGAAGAACATCTGCAGTCTGCCAGCACAGAGTCAGAGGCGAGGCAGGGTTAGTTACAGCTCTCAGCAACAAGGCCAGTCAAAGGGATTTGTGTTACACATAAAAATGCATTAAAGAAACATAAGGCAACACAAAAACACACAGAAATAGGTTTAAATACAAATAGGTTATTTCTTCTGTGGACAACTTCCTGTGAAATGTTATTGCCAAACATGGAGGTCTGAATACTGTCTCCACACTGCCAGGAGTAAAATGTTGGGAATAGACACAGAAGCCTTCATTTATTAATCATTGTGTGCGCCTAGAAGTCGTATATATAAACATGCTGAGTCTAAAAATGCTGGGATCAGCTCATTAAATGTACACGCACAAGGTTTGGATTAATGAAAACTCCCCTGGGTTGCTAAAAAGAAGGAAAATTATATAATCTTCTGACACATGACCTCTGAGACTGAACAGGCATAAAAGAAAAAGACAATACAGTCTTTGCTCTGCTTGCCAGCTCCACATAACATACAGTCTTAATGATCATATGAGGGCAGGTTAAAGTCCTTCTGAGGACCATGAGATTGTTTCTCCTGCTGAATTCCTGACATTTTCTGAAAGATTTAAGTACTCGTGAGCTATCAGGACAAGAATGAGGTCAGACAAGAACCAGCCAAGTCAGCCTGCACATACGAGGAATTTCACGGGCTGATGAAAGCATGATACAACACAGAAGCTCTGAAAACTGGTGTAAATATTTTGATGTCTGGAGGTTAAACACAGTTGTAAAATTTCAAGAGATAGAGAGCAGATTCAAGCATCGAGCCTCCTCTCTGCGCAAGACTCCTTGTTGGGACATGTCCCAACATGTCTGCAGGTTTAATTAATGGCATTAATAATGGCTTAATTCCATTTAGGTGTGCCCTGCTGGCTGGCTCATTGCTAACCGGGACATTTAAATGAGATATTGTTGATGTTGTTAGTTGCACCTGTGCTTTTCATGCTGTAACATGTCAAAATGTCTGCTGTGACAAGGGCCCAGTGTAAGTCAGCAAAGACAAAGAATGATAGTCAGAAATGGAAAATTTAATATTATAGATTGATACAAGAGCTAATGGATCTGTGATGGTTTGAATGTTTGAGGTCCCATTTTTATTCAGACAGCAGAGGCTCTGGGACGATTTCTCCCTCTCAGAACTGGTAGAGACTGCACAGAACTGACTGATCTCCAACACCACAAACATCACTACTCAGATTTCCTCTCTCCTTCTCCCTCTCCCTCTCCCTCTCCCTCTCCCTCCCTCTCTCTCTCTCTCTCTCTCTCTCTCTCTCTCTCTCTCTGTGTCTTTGTCTCTCACTCCCTCTTTCTGTCACTCAACAGCTGCTATTTAAGATTAAAAGCTGCTGCTGATTCTCAACTGTCTAAGTTTCTGTGTGTGAAAGCATGTGTGTGTTTTTCAGTCATATTGTTCCCTCACAATAGCTCAAGTCATCATCTTTTTTAGTATCCATTGAACAGTCTTTAGAAACCTCAAAGCTTGACACCACAAACACACTCACTGGAAATTCACATTCTCATAAGCATTGTTGCTGGTGCTTATTGTAGCCTCCCTCGTAGCTGACTGGGCCAAATGCTTTCATACACACAAGTGTGCCTAAAGGAGATTACGAATTTAAGAAGATTAGATTAATGAACTCATGATTGTAATCTAGGGTTAATTCATTTTGCTGCACTTTAACCCAACCCTCCCTTCCCCCCATTCAGCCCAGTGGCTTTGAGCCAAACTGGTCGGCGGATTTATACATGTGTGTGTGTGAGTGTGTGCATGTGCTTGGCTTCAAGCATTGTGTAACTGGTCATTAATTACTCTTAGGCAGGCACGCTACAAATCAGACCCCCCGCAATTATTCCTCAATGCCCCCAGCATCGCAACAAGCCACTCACAGAGTGCCTGTTTATATGACAGTAACTGCCACGCCATTGTTGTCTGCAGACTCACTGTACCACATATTTGTTCACTCAAGGCAGGTGGTCCTCTCAGTGAGGTCATCCTGTCTGAAACATAAGGAGGGGGGTCCTCAGAGGGGGTCATCCTCATGCCCAGGCCTCAACACCAAACAATGCAGAGGTTCTTATGACTTTCTATTTATGTTGTTAGCTCCTGCTGTCCACATAGTTACCCCGGCCAGTTGACAAGCTTAGTTTTAACTGAAATTGTAACTCTATTTTATTATTTACACAGGCAAGCTGGTAGAGCAGTCCTACAATAACCTTGGAATGACAGACTGAATCTAATTATGCAATGAATGCGGTCATTATGAAAGTATTAAAATCCCATACTGGGATGCATATTATTGATATTTATTTGTTTTCAATACAGGCCACTGTGGAAAACTAGGATGAGATAAATGCTATTTTTTTTTTTTTTTAAATAATTTAATTGTATTTAATCATAAATTGTATCATACAAAACATTTGCTGTGAGCCAAACAAACACGATGTACCAAGACCAAAAACAAGTCAAAGCTCGAGTCCAATTCCCTCCATTGGAGATTGGCCCTGGGGGGGATTCAGTGGAGTTTATCTCCCTCGTGTGGCAAACATGCGTGCATGCGCGCACGTGCGTTGTTGGGGCGTGTATATGTGCTGACAAATCGTCTGTGTCTCTTAAGTATGATAAAGAAGAGTTTAAATATATCAGACAGCAAATGTTTTTAGGCTGCGGTGTCTTTAATGCACTCTCACTCGACGTTGTCCACTCATCAAAAACTACATTTCCCATGACGGAATCCCGTACACGGAAATGACGCACTCGGTCTTCCGCCGCTGTCAAGGGCATCGAAAACTTGCGTTAGCCGAATTTAGCTGAGGGGTTTGCACGTGCAGTGGAAGCAGGTCCATAAAGCTAGAGTTTTCGGAAACAGCTGCGGTAGAAATGGACGGGTTCGGGTCAGACTTCGCAGCCGGTGGCTCGGGGGGTAAAGTGGACACCGGAACCATCATGGAGCAGGTTAAGGTCCAGATTGCGGTGGCTAACGCACAGGAGCTGCTGCAGGTAAATGACTGTACACGGATGCTAAGCTAGCCAGACCTAAAACTTCGTACGTGGAAGAGTAAGGTTAAACATACATAGTAAAATTTATTGAGGGTGGTATGAGCACCTTTTTATTCCTGATATCATGTTACAGGAGGATTTTGTCATTGAGTTGCTACCAAATTAAAGAAATATGACGGAAACAGCTGAAGTCATTGAAATGTAGGTGACATAATGTAACGTCGACGTCCAAAAACCTTTGACTCCAGATGTTGCCTTTTACCCAATTTAATTATACGTCTCTGAGTATTTTCACCTGCGGAACAACTGCAAGTTAGCTGCGTGTAACAGATTATAATAAATGATCAATTTCTTCGTGTTTCAGAGAATGACAGACAAATGCTTCAAGAAGTGCATCGGCAAACCTGGAAGCACGCTGGACAACTCTGAGCAGGTAAGCATTGAGCTGTGTTGAAACCTTTGTCAGTTTGTGATGATCTCTAGATTATTTGTTAACTGTAGAATATGTGAGTCATATTTCAAATATAAATCAACTGCTGTTAGCCCCTCATGTGAAGATAAAACAAGCAATTTGAACATATTAAGTTCAGGGAAATTCTAATAAGCATTTTCACCATTGTATAATATATTATAGATGATTAATCAAGAAAATAATGTTGCAGAGTAATTTGTAATGAAAATAATCATTAGTAGCGGCCTTTAAGGGGTCCTGATTTATTTCAGGGTTACTTTTTCACACGTCATTGCTTCTGCCTTCACAGAAATGTATCGCCATGTGTATGGACCGATATATGGACGCCTGGAACACCGTGTCCCGAACATACAACTCCAGATTACAGAGGGAACGAGCCCGCATGTGAACAGCCCTCTCTTCACCCTTCCCTTCCTCAGGCTGCTGCTAACAGTGAGGAGGAGCACAGTGCACTGCTGGGGGCCAGGAGCTGTGCGCAGGTGTGCCATCGTAGCAGCACACCGTCAACTTCCATCATAATACCTCACGGACAGGCAAATTAGAGCCTGTGGACTCTAGCCATAACGATGTCTCTGTGGACATTTTCATTTTGTGCTGAGGAACAGTTTAGTAACAAAGTTTGATTATTTGTGTTTTTATGATATAAGTGATTAATCTTCTGGTTAACATGTAAACACACATTGTAAAAAGCTGCAGTTTGGACCCATGCATCCATGGACATGACGATCAGAGCAATTGGAAACTCTAAAAATCGCCCGTCAGTGAGAAGTGTGAATGTGTTTGTATGTATGTGTTAGCCCCTGGCGAGCTCTCCGGGGTACACCCCATGCGTCGTGCAGTGCATGGTGGGATATGTTTCAGCCCCGGGCAGCGCAGCAACCTTAACTCAGTTAACTGCAGTGCTATGGCTTTTGATTTTTGGAGCAACCATTATGTTTACCACAACATGGCTTCAGTATGAACACTGACACCTTCCTGTCACCAGACTAGGCTGAATGTGTGTTGTGTTCAAGAGCCTGTATAATTAGGACACATGATAGCGAGAACTGTAAACAGTCTCTCATTCACTACAGTTGCTCCTTTCCAGCCGTCAGCAGTGTGCCCAGGCTTGTTGCCCATTGTCTTCATTGTGTTTGTCAGTGAGACTAAATATTTGTCCTTTGAAAATAAGCAGCACAACTGGAGCCCTTAAGGGACAACCCAGGCTTTCCTAAACGTGCTTTTGACTCTAAAAGACCTACTTAAAATCACCAGGAAGACTTGAGGAGCAACTTGGTGTTTTCACAACCGTGAACCTGACATTCACAAGCCTCCAAACAGTCCTATATCAAAGTACGCCTGGAGAACAAAACTGTTTTGTCTGACCTGCTTTCGAGTTGTCACTCTATCTGCCGCCCTCCACAGTAGTGGGCTTGTTTCAGCAGGGTCTGCCTTGCTCTACACGGGGTACTGAACCTTTCTCAGCTTTGTGTGCACAGTTTGTCAAAGTCTGGGAACTGCAGTCCTTTTTTTTCCTTATGCGGGGAAGGAAGAGCCAGAAAAGCCTGTGAACATTCTTTGCAGTGTGATTGTGAGCGAATGGAATGATTTTCATGTAAAATCAATAAATCTTGTCAATCAGAGTCTTGTGTTTTTCATTAAAAAAACTCACACAGCACTATGATTTTCCCAGGAGACCCACCTTTCAGTAACAATTACAACATAGCATCTTTGTCTATTTTCTAAGAATGGATACAAAAAAGACCAAGCAAATGCACCCATAAATGAACCACATATATTCTGAACCCCACACAAAATAAAACAACACCATGTACAGAAAGTTTACCAGTCAGCAAAATAAATAACTGAAATAAATATTTTAAATCATGCATGTGCTAGTGAATGTCCATAAGCCACAGTTTAGTATTAACCTTATTTCTTCAGTACTTATGAAAGAGGATGGTCCCAGTTCAGATGATGGCACAGTATTACAAACAGCACCCATGACCAGCAGGTCACGCAGGTCAACACTGTGGAGACTATGTGCGAGTATGTGTGGCTTTAACATGACTTAAGTCCTTGTACAGTACACTTTTCTGGAGAAGATGGATCAGGAGGATCCATTGTGTCCGTGTGGTTTTGCATCTTTTTGTGGGTTTAGCTCCTTTTGTGCTTCTTCAGAAAGGAAGGTACGTAGATATCCATGTCCTGATGGACGTCACACGAGTATAAACCCCCGGAAAACCAATTCGCCCACAACCGTGTCCCCAGCTGGTCACTCCAGCAATAAACCACTGGCCGGAAAGCTGACGGCAGGTCAGCGGCCCTCCAGAGTCTCCCTGGATGATGGAGAAGGGAGGAACAAAAGAGAGGCTTTTAATAATTTGCCAGAAATTAAAACAACCTCAGCGCTCAGAGGTCACCAGTGTGCAAAGGACAATAAAACGATTAAGGATGAGTGAGGAAGCAGAGGAGTAGGGTACAAAGAGAATGTCACTTGGATTGCTGCTGAGATGCCAGGTGCTTTGACCGAGACAGGAATGCATGTGGGTTTCCTTACATAAGAAGATTACAGCGAGAGAGCGGGTGAAAAGGGGGACTCTGTATTTGTAGGAAAGAAAGTCTGCTCTCTCCCATCAGATAAGCATCTCTCACATAAGTGCTGCAATGTTCCTCAACAAGCAACACTTGCTTTTCTCCATCATGTTTGCACCATAACTGGAACATGCAACAAGTATTTTCAAACCATTAATTATGCATATGCTTTTACTTTTTCTAAACTCAACACTTGTAGAAAACCTAAAGAGCAAAAGGCAGGATTTACATTGTTCTGACCTGGTTAATCATCCACTGTAAAATTGGAGCCATGGCCCTGTTTCCCTGAGCCTCTGCTCACTTGTGTTATCTTCGTCCACAATCTTACAGCTCAGATGCTGCCAACACTGTACCACCCAGATGTCCGGCCCATTTCCAGATTGTGTAAAAGGAGATTTGTGCCACATAGTATATAAAGACCTCCCGCATCTTACCAAACAGGTGTCCCTGCCTCCTTCCATGTAACCAGCACACATCATGTTAGGAGTCAGTATGTTTCCATACGAGTGCTGGCAGTCTGCCTGGTCAATGATGCTCACTGCAGCCTTCTGCAGCAGGTTGGTCAATGAACCTGTGACAAATAAAACTTATATTAGTGCAATGTTTGTTTGTTTGTTTTTTTACTGCTGTTAGCACTACAAACCAAATTCCATTCAATTGTTCTGGTGGAGCAGCAGGAAGCTGCGGTGTAGATAAGTCAGAACCTCAGCAGATAAAAGAGAAAGTGTTTGCATGGCTGCAGGCCAAATGGGTAAGTGAGAGATATTGTATGTTTTTTGTAATTTGAGTAAACATTTGATAGTACTTTATATCATTTATCACATACTGTAAGGCTGTTGGAATAATGGAGCTGTAAGAGCTCAGCTCAGTACAAAGTCCTTATGATAATGAGTTTTTTGAGTATTGAGGATCATAATAATGTGGAAGCTTTCACTCACATCTCTCAACTGAGACACTTGTTCAAATTCCATGTGGACAATGGTTCCCAGTTGTCCACGGGGAATGTTTATATCACCATGCAGTTCTGGAAAGCTGCCCTTGATGCCAGAGGGATTTTAAATCTCTCACCTCCTTCCCTCATGGATCCCCAGCCTGTGATGTAGCACTCTGCAGTCTTCAGGAAGTGGTGCACCTGTGAGGGGAGACAGACAGACTGGATGGTGTAGGACATGGGGGCTGGGACCACCAGCTCCAACAGAGCCACGTCATGGTCCATGTTGGTGCCATTGAAGGCTGGGTGGATGATGACCCTCTGAATGGGGATGACCAGGGCTCCCACCCCAGAGCGCAGCACAGAACCCAGGCTCACTGCCCAGTTAGTGGGGCTCGGGTCACTGGGGGTTATAATATGAAGACTCAGATTCAGTATCATTGAACGTATTAGAAAGTCATTTTGTGTGATGATTTTTTTAATGTGCTGGTAAGTTTACAGCTAAACACACACTACCTTTTGAAGCAGTGTGCTGCTGTGAGTAACCATTTGCTGTGAATGAGTGTGGCGCCACATCGGTGAAGTCTCTGGTACTGGAGACTGCCAATCCAAGGCCACTCCCCCCTTCGAGCTGTTACTCCACCCACGATCCGATGGGAGCCCAGCGCAGGACGCAAACCACAGTCTGAAACAAAAACACTCATCAGAAGCACTTCCTTTAAACCCAGCGTGTTCACGCCCTTTAAAAACTCACCACAGTTTGTTTCGTCGGCCTGGTTGGGGCAGTCGGGGACTCCGTCACACTCTGGGTTGAGTTTGCTGATGCAGGAGGTGGCGCTACAATGGAAGTTTCCACTGCAGTTGAAGACTGGAAGACATGATGGACAGATCTGTTATACTACAGAAGAAACGAATGAGTTCCATATTTGTGATTTATGACTTCTGTCTAATAAATGAAGCTGCTTTCTGTAAGACATTACCAGGTAGTGACGGTGCAGACAACACATCCATGGCTGTGCTCCTGGGTTCTGGTGGATAATCAAAGCTTCCTCCTGTCACAGTAACTGGCACAGTGGGAACAAACTGGGAGTAATCATGGACAAAGCTGGGATCTGTGTGCCTTAAAATCCAGTTGCGGAGCCTGGTGACGCGGGAATAGACCCCAGGCCTGTTGATCTGGGCACAGCCTACACCCCAACTCACCACCCCAGCCAGGAAGAACCTCCCTGGGGCCCCCTCACACACCAGAGGCCCTCCAGAGTCACCCTACAGGGAAGACACAAGAGCTCTGATTCTCTGATGAAGACTGAAGTTACTCGACATCATGCTGCTGAAACCTTGTCAGAACACATCACTAAATATCTTTAAGTATACTTTGGTTTGTTTTAGCCTTATAATGAGATCTGTGTTGAATCTGAATTGTGCCCAGATGAATTGAATTGATTAAGCTGTAATGGGGAGGAATGCCATATTCTCTCACTGTAATATGAACAGCTCACATCCTGTTAAAATAACAGCAACAGCCTACAGGCCTCTATTTTTAGGGTGGGACCAGTGTTAACACAGAGTTTTAACCCTACTTACAGTTTCAAGACCAGAAAAGGGAGATCAGATCATCTGTGCATGGATGCTAACTTTTGCCCCGAGACAAGGAAGTATTGTAAGAAAATGTAAGTTGATAGCTCATGCTACTGCAGCCACCTTTGTGTGAACCAGGTGAAACAGCACTGACCTGACACGAGTCCACCTTGCCCTGCAGGAATCCAGCACACATCATGTTGCGAGTGACAGCACCTCTGTACACGGACGATTTATTGCACACCTTGGAGTCAATGATTTTCACCACCGCCTTCTGCAGCATGGGAGGCACCTCAGCTGAGCGATAGAAGAGCAGAGGACGACTGAATTACTCCTACTGATTGTATTTCAACACAGCAATGCAAATAATCAATATTAATTAAAAAGCGATCTTATTCTTGTATATATTCTTATAAATCTAGAGGATAAATAAGTACACATGGAGTTATCATGTTGGACTGGTTATCATGATGTAGCTTAAATGTTATCTTTTCCTTGCATTACTGTTGATGTAAAATATCACCTGAAAGCTAAAAACAATCTATCAGCACACCTCTGATGTCATAGCATCGAGTACCAAACAACACCCAGCTCCTTTTCTCTCTAAATTCCTCATCTGTTGATGTGTTAGTCCTGCGGACAGACTCACGATTAAACTGGTTCAGTGCGCCCCACCCTGACACCATGCAGCTGTGCCCGGGAGCAAAGACATGAGACGAGGAGGGCAGGCAGACAGGCTGGACGTAAGAGCTGAAGGTGAGAGGGGTCTCCAGCTCCAGCACACTAACATCGTTGTCAGTGGTCATGGGGTTGTAGTCTGGGGACACGACTAGCGACTTGATGTTAATTGTTTTGGACTCGGACTCCTCACCGCTCACCAGTGTGGCCCCCACGAGAGCCGTCCACTCTCTGGGGTCGTTGTCCCTATAAAAAGAAAGAAATGGCAGAACTTTAAAATATACATGCAAGTCACCTATCATCTGGTCATCGTCAACTAAAATGAACTAATAAAGTTGTGTTATGTCACTGTTTTTGAGATTTATAAATAACTCCTCAGTGACCTAGAGATGATGACTGCTGCCTACCTCTCAAAGCAATGTGCTGCGCTGACCAGCCACCGTTCGTTGATGATGGAGGCTCCGCAGGTGTGGCGTCCATGAAACCTCAGACTGACCTGCCATGGCAGCTCCCCTTCCCGAGCATCCTCACCACCCACCACCCGACTCCCCATAGCGGGACGAGTGCCACAAGCTGTGAGGGAAAGATGGATGAATGAAGCAGTGATGGTTTTTCTTACAGGTATCACAATTACAATATGACCTGTCAGTGCCAGAATGTTCTGCGGCAGGTTGTAGTGACCAGGCATGCTTTTTACGAATAACAACTCATTTACCACAACGAGCTTCATCAGATCCGTCCGCACAGTCGGAGATGAAGTCACACTCTGGGTTCAATTTAGTGACACATTCTCCGTTGTCACAAGTGAAGGTGCTGTCAGGACACCTGGCTGGAGAGACCACATGATAGAAAAAGGGGAGAATGACAGTTCCAGAATGAACTGTTCCTGAGCTCATGTAGTAACATCCTTTATTCAATCATGTGTTCACAAAGTGGTGAACCTCTCTCCATCCTTGCTTGTGAGCCTTTCCAGGATGCCCCTTTCATACCCAATCATGATACTATCACCTGTTACCAATGAGCCTGTTTACCTGTGGAATGTTCCAAACAGGTGTTTTTGGAGCGTTCCACAACTTTCCCAGTCTTTAGTTGTTCCTGACCCAATTTGTCTGAAACATGCTGCTGGCATCAAATTCAGAACAAGCAGATATTTACAAAAATTTGAACTCCAAAGTTCATCCAATGCTAATAAGGGACTTTTTGCAGTCTGAATTAGTCAGATCAAATATCTTTCAAAGTTTTAGTTCTTTAGTGCAATTAGACAGCTGAAGGCTCATATTAGCTTCAGATAAACTTAAGAACACACATTTGCCCAGAATGAGGACTGAGGCCTCATATCATCTCATCTCTCAAACACAATTTAGCACATTTGTCTGTGATTAAGACGTCACACCATCTACTATGACACTTAAATGCAACTCATTTGGTATTCCAAGACGGTGTTAACATCCTGAAGGATTACTTGCAGGCACACTTGGGTCTACTAACATATTCACTCACCAATCATCTCGTCTCCAATAACAAAAAATGACTTCCCACTGGTTCCTAAGAATGAGCAGACAGAAAAACATTAGATCCTGTGAGGATTGTGGAAGCCATGAGATAATAAACTGCACAACTGTGACCTATTTTTACCACTCCCACTTCACACATCCACTTATAGGGCCACACAGTCAACTGATGACAGTATAATTTCACTACCCAGTAAGACGATAGTGTTGATCTCTCCAAATTCTGGCACCTCTAGTGGCTTCCCGTGCATTGCTGAGCTGAGCCCTGCTCTCAGCAAGTCCTGAACAAAGTTGTCTGAATACTGGTGGACCTTGGACACCCTGAAGACCAGTCTGAACGTCGCCATCACGTCACCATTAATGTTACTGGGAAGACAGGAGGCCAGACAATGTTGTTTGTTGCTTGGAGTTAATGTTCGACCTCGGTTCAGCTTTCACTTACCCATAGGCAACGATACTGCAATCAACGTAGTGATGTGATATTGATGTGGCAGTGAAGACATTTTTAATCTGTAAGACAGTGAAAATGTACAATTAAACACTTTTTGTAAAGGTAATATTGGGCTCTCAACAGGGTGAGGGTCTGGACTGACCTTGGACTTTAAGACTGAAGATAGTACTATGGAGAATGCAGAGTTCTCATGCTGCAGAACAGGATCATACTTCAGACCTTTCAGCTCCACTGTCTCCATGACATAATGCTGCTCCTGCACCAGGTAGGCTGGGAACAACAGAGGAGGAAAGGTTCATTCATGCAGATGGATTCACAGAATAACTAAGTTAGTATTCGCCTAAATCCTGTTTGCAAACTCACCAATGAGCAGGCCTACAAACACCCCGATAGCGACAAAGAAGAGTAGCAAGGCCACAAGGCTGCTCCTGTAGCAGGCAGGGCTGGTGGGAGAAGAATCTCCTGAAGAAGACCACGGCCCTCCTCCTCCTCCTCCATCCTTCTTCGCCTCCATGTTGGATACACAGCACCGACCTCACAACTCACATTCCACTGTGTCCAGAATCATAATGCCCGGCAGACAAAATGATCCAGCCCTGCTAGAAATCCAGAAAGAATTGTTCTAGTATGATCTGTACTGGATATGATGTGAAATATATAATAATCTAATAATGGCTGGACTACAGGTTGGTTATCAATATCCTGACATTGATAATAATTTATTTGTGTGTATATTAATTGTATATCCCAGTATGAAATATGTTTGTGTTCCACTGTTTTTCATTGTTTCAAACAAAAGTGTAGACCAGTAAACCAACAATTTAAATAAGTCTGCGTTTTACTTTTACTAGTTTTTAACACAGGTAGCTTAGAAATAGTATTTTAAATAGCAGACTTGTGAGAAACGATAACAAAGTGTGTTTATATCCTCGGATGGTCGATAAATACAATATAATAACAGGCCAGCAGTAATTCTGTTCCGGATAGCTGGCTGAGATTGCACGGGCGTGCGTAAAAGAGAGCAGGGAGGCCATGTTGCCTGGCGATCACAAATCAGATGTGGAAAAAGGTCACACCAAACACGATAAACTCCCTAAAGTTTAACAGATAACAATGTTTCAGCGAATAAACAGACTCCGTGAGGATTTTCACCGTGAATTACGCACGGTGACACCAGGTGCATCACAGCGTGGAACATCAGACAATAAAGGCTTTATGTTCTGAAGCAAACTCACTTACCTCTTCCTTCTCTAATTCCGCTGAAGGCTGACATTTACGATATCCCGCAGTTGTCGGTGCGTGACTTGGCGCGCACAAGAATAGATAAATGGATGAAGAGACAAGGGAGAGGACGGAGAGGTCCGCTATTTGTTCCACCTGCCAAGGGGCGTGCCGAGTGAGTCTCGTAGGTAACTCACCTTTTCAGTTTGCTTTAGGGAGTCGGCTCAGCTTCATAAATCCCCGGCCGACCCCATCGGTGTTGATCCCTTCGGTTACACCCCGGTGTGCACAGGCATCTCTACTGTCACCTCAGAGCTCCCATAATCTCCAGCTAAGTAAGCAAGATGCAGAAAACCAAATCCAGAAAAACAAATAAGGCACAAGAAAATGTGCAGTAGAGCTCAGAACACCCTCATGCTGACCGTCTGTGCTCCATTGACACAGTGACTGAGCAGCAGAGGAGGAGCGAAGCCCTCTGCGGGTCCCGGACTCACAACACCTGACAAACCGTTGAGGGTCCTTTCACAGCCGCTCTAATGAGTTAAGGTGCCTTTCCTAACCTGCTACACACTTACAGTGAGAGAGGAAGTGAAGTTAGATAAAAATCCATCTCAAGGAGATTATTATTCACAAATCTGTGATACTGTTCAAAGCGAATGCAGTGTTTGAATAACAGGCACCTCCCTGTATCTGTTAAAACGGGATCCATTTACTTGCCATCTTTCAAGTAACAGCCAACACAGAATCCCCCCTGCCACCCCTCCCCCTAAAGGAACAAAGGTAAATCAGTCTACTTACATTATTCCCCCACCGAGCTTAAAGCACCTCTGACTCAATGCAATTATTACCACAGATGTCTCTTTGTCAGTGTGCAGACGGGCTTGAATGGCTTATGTTCACACACACACTCCCTTTATTCCTTTAAACACTTTCAAAGATCACAATACTTCTGTTACTGAGAGAAAAAGGAGACTGAGCTGTTGCCAATCCTGCAGTCTGTCCAAAGACTATAGACATTAAATGGCTATTAAGAAATCCGTCAAGTGGTTTGAATTCGTTGGCCAGTGGTTAGAAAAGATATTGGATAGAATTTATTAGCTTGTGTGATAAGTAAAAGGAGTGCAAATATTAGCTGAGACCAACTGTATTTCAGCCTACATAATACCAGTGGGCACAGATGATTCAAGACTGCTGAACCACTCAGAAAACAGCAACACAATGAGCATTAAACTGCTGTGACGGTCAGCGTTCTCTGAATCCCATCTTCTCCATCCGTACATCCAACACGGGCAAGAACAAAAGCCACAACGCTCAACATACATTTTCAGTTTATTTTCTTATCAAAAACAACAAAGAATTGTAAAAATTTGACTTCTGGATAAAAAGAAAACAGTTAACACTTCCTAAACATGTGTACTCCTCACAACTCAAATCTTTGCATACTTGCACCTCACAGACAGAAACAAAGATGAAGTGCTTTCAAGTGTCCTTTTGCTGATCAACTTATGATTTTTAACAACAGAAATCTGCTTTGTTTTATGCATTATTACTGTCATGGTTTTTAAAAATTACAACAAAAAAACTCACTAAATAGTAGAGAGTGTGCATGTGCGTATGCGTGTGTGACTGTAACTCAGCGAGCGGCAGAGTGTGTTAGCCATCCTGCTGCTGTATGAATGGGTTTGGTATAGCCTCCATGCCGTCCTGTGGACAGATGAGCACTACGGAGGTCCCTCTGCAGACCACCAGCCCCAGCTGCCTGGTGTCCTCTGTCAGCTTCAGCTGGTCGTCTGGATCTGGATTGAAAAGGATGGAAAAGTGTTACAGATACACATGAACCTGCTGTTTGTTAGACCTCAAGGATACAAACAATGCATTTTGGTGAGTTACACAGAATCTAAACAGACACTGTACTTACGAGAAAACTTCACAGGCTCCTTTAACAGATCCTAAACCAAGTCAAACACATCTCACAACATACTAAACATACTGCAACTCATAGGAAAATGACTTAAGAGTCTATTTTGCTGCCAAGCTGTAAGAATTCCCTGGTAAATCTAATTTATATACACTGACCACAAACTATACAAACTGTTTGCTTTACTTGTTCTCATTCACACTGCCTCTGCTTGTCATGATCTCTGTCAAAGGAAATATAGGAATAGCAAGCAAACCCACTCTAAATGATGGGAGTTATTTCAGTTCATCAAATGTATGATCCTGTTAAATAATTGTGATTGACCAAAATAATCGGGATGATTTTTGCCATAATTGAGCAGCTTGTGTCAAATGAGTACCACCACATGACTGATGATGTCGGAGGGCTTCATATGTAACAGGCACCTCAGAAAGCATTTCATTCAGTTTAACAGCTTTGAAAAGTTTGAAGTTAAGATAATGTGATGCGCGTCACTGGGATAAGAAGACAGGGATAATCTGAAGTAATGTGAAGTAGGAGAACACTTCCACCTGATAACAAGTAATAATGTAATAAAGGCAATCAGCTAATAAACATCATTCTCCAATGGCATCACACTGCAACTCATATGAAATGTTAAAGTTAAAATGCATGAGCCCACAGCGGACTTTGGCCCTAAATTACACCATTAAGGTGCACTGATATTTTGCATCAGTAAAAATATGTAATTTTTTGGCTTTTTCAATGATGCATTAATTATTGTACTGGAGCATATGGCACTATAACAGCTACATTTAAAGGACGCACTTGCGAACAAAAGTATTTCAGGTTTAATAACAACACGCACACTTGTTGGACTTTTATTGCAGACATGAGACTCTACTGTTGTAGAGCTTCTGCCACAGTCCTCAAGGGCTGCTGTGATTTTAAAACCCACCAGATGTCACTGTGCTTGCTGCACTGAAAGCACTGAAGCTTTGAATATTAGAAAGAAGCACAAGGCTTCATCCAATCATCACTAGCAGACTGTATTTTGAGATTAGACCCTTTCTATAGGGCAGTGAATGATAGTTAAAAGTCACATTCTGTTCTATGGATGAGGAAAAAGAGGAACCATTTAACCAACTCCTTCTCAGACAGAGAGGATAGCATATTGCTGCCATTCTTGATAATCCATAGATTAGACTTCACTGTTGGAGTACCAAAAGCAGTTTAGTGTCTTAGACGTAGTGCCAGAAATGTCTTGTCTTGTCTCACTGTGGGATAGTGGGAAACATAATTTCGACTTCCTTTGTATGTCTGGCACATGTAAAGAAATTGACAATAAAGCCGACTCTGAGTTTCAGACTTGTGTCAAAGTCTGTTTCCCCTGTCAAATAGTGTTTATCGTGCCGCACTCATTCATTGGGATCAGGGCATAATTTAGGTTAATCACAGGTTATGCTGAGGCACTGCAGAGATTCCTAGTTTGGGTAAGCTTTATGGCTGGGTCCCAAGCTAAGGGAAACACAGACTTCCAACACCAGGATATACACATCGATAAAGTCTAGTACTGTGTGTCTCTACATACGGGTTTGCCCACTGGAGGATAACATACGTTCCAGTGTCATATTGTACATAGTAACCTTTCATATGACAATGTTTTTTTTTTTTTTTTTTTGTCACAGTCAACCCACTCATAAGTCAAAATTGGCCCAGTTTAACTCTTTGTTTTTCATGTTGGTGTGTTTCATTTGCTGCGGAGAGCTTGCATCCACTCAACTTACCTCGCATATACTCGATTGTGCCGTCCAGCACCAGGTTCAACAGAGGATCAAAACCTTTCAGGACACCGCTAGCTAGAAGGGAAATACACCGTGTAAGGCTTGCATTAGTCCGGACCAATTTACTAACTTCGAGGGGAAACAATGCATCGTGCCCACTGGCTAAATATATTAGTATTAGTTTATTGTCAGGATATATGCACTTACCCTCTCGCCCCCCTTGAAACTTCACACGAATCGGCTTGTCGATATATTTTGACAAGTCGAAGATGCTCTCCTTTTTCTTCTTTTCTTTATCCTACACAGAGCAAGGGGACATTGTTTGTAGCTAAGCCACATGCAAGCTAGCCTCACACAACCACTGACTTGAGTTTAGCTTTGCGTGGCTAACCAAGCTAGCAAATGTTAGCTAAAACGCTACATTACATTCGAATGGCTTTTCTACACCTCAGGTCATATTTCGAATAGCCATTGATGGTAAAAGATATCCCTGACAATGTTTGTGAGAGCAAAGATAAAAAAAGATATTTGAATGAAAGCGAAATCCATACGAACTCACCGCCATGTTAGCTGCGTGACACGGAAGTTAAACTTTGACCTCAGATACGTTCTACCAATCAAATCGGTGAGCGCCTGTTGTTGACGTCATTAGTTTGTTGAGTATTAGTTTGGTGATTTTATTATTAATTTACTGACCAGAGAAACTTATCAAACCGTTAAATTTGTTAAATTATGACCCCTGTTCTCCCTGTGTTATATTTAGCTTTTGATTTTCAAGCTGACCTTTTTTCCTTTTAGCCAGCAGTCAGTCAGGAGGAAAGTCTATTAATACCACCAGCTGGTGTGTTGTAAACCAGAAGGAGGACGAGGTACTATGCAGAAGACGGTTGGTGTGGCTGTTTCTTGTGAAATGGCCTGCAGAGCTGAAAGTGAACCTCAAAGCTTTAAATGCACAGTTCTCTCTGAGCAAGTAAACAAACTTGAGGAGGATGAATCTGCTTTACACGTGATGGAGCCCGATGTAATCCCTGATGTGACTCTACAGGTAGAAGGAGAGAGTTTTTATGTCAACCGTCAACGACTGGCCGTCCAGAGTCCCTACTTCAGAGCTTTGTTTTTTGGCTGTGGCATTGAGAGCACCAGAAGGAAAGTTGAGATCAAAGGTGTGGACCTGCAGCATTTCAGGGTTTTGATGGAATACAGCAGGACATCCAACCTACCTTTGGATAGAGAAAATGTTCTGGGGATCCTCGAGACTGCAGACTTTTTACAGCTGGAGCGAGCCAGACTGCTGTGCTGCAAGTTCTTGGAGCGTGAGCTGCACCTCAGTAACTGTTTGGGAATGATGGCCTACGCCTGGCAGCTGGGCTGCACTCAGCTGTACAAGAGGGCACGACAGGTGGCGCTCACGCATTTCTCTGCTATTGTTGCTCAAGAGGACTTCCTGTCCCTGTCTAAGGAGACCATAGCAGACCTTCTTGCCAGTGATGATCTGGCCATTCATAAAGATGATCTTGCCCTGGAGGCCACTATGCACTGGGTGTCATTTGACCCAAAACGAGAGGAACATTTTCTGGAGCTCATTGAGCTGGTGAGGCCTGAGTCACTCTCCTTACCATTTGTCACTGATCTTTTGACCAGAATGAAAAGCTCTGACCCCAGAGCCAAGCTCATCTGCATGTTGAATGAACATTTCCCAACATCTTGGTCGATGGGCAGGTCAATGAAGAGGGCCAGGGCCAGAGAGACCCTCTTTGTTCTGGGTGGACCTCACGATCAGGAGCAACAGGCACTTTACCAGTTTCACCCACTGAGTGGTAGATGGCAGAGCTGTGCACCTCTGCAGAGGAAGAACCTCACACAGTACTCGGTAGCTGCAGTAGGTAATGGTTAAATAATGGCATGATGCTCATGGTGATATCAAATAACAAATGTATATTGGACAGTGCAATTGTCATGCATTTCCAAACATTATATTTTCTTTACTTTCTGATTCTCCCATTACGTAGGAGACAATGTCATTGTGACAGGCGGATATTTCCGGGATGTGCTGTGGTTCAGTGTTGACTGGGTCAGGATATACGAATGTGGGAACCAGCGCTGGCTGGATGGGCCGGCCCTGCAGAAGTCCAGGCACAGCCACTGTTCCATAGGGCTGGACTCAGCACTGTATGTCCTGGGGGGCAGCATGGATGAAGGGCTTGTGGCTGATGTAGAGAGGCTAGTCTTGGGGTCAGAGGAGGGTTGGGAGGTGGTCAGCCCTATGGTCAGGGCTGTGGAGAGGGCGGCCACTGCCGCTCTGGGGTCGTGTATCTACGTGGCGTGTGGCCTGGATGAAAACGGGGAGGCATATGGTGGAATTCAGAGGTATATGGTTACAGAGGATCAGTGGGATGTGGTCTCCTATTCTCCATTTCCACGGTGAGAGAATTTTTAATATGTCACTGACTCTTCAGCTTTGCTTTCTGACACTGTCAAGCTGTTATTTCTCTCATCCTTTGATTTACAGGGCAATTACGTGGTGATTAATCCTTCTTTGAAACCCTTCAACAGATATGATGTGGTTGCCACAGAGCTCAACGGTGCCTTCTACCTGTTTGGAGGCCAAGCTTTGCGTTTTGACGTGGAGACAGGCGAGTGGACTGTGCTAGAAAAGGAGGAATGTTTGGACAGGAAGTTCTTCTCAGGCTGCACAACAGTCAACAGCCAGATATACCTGGTCAGTGAGAGGAAGAGTAACAAAGCATTCCCAAACATGGTGCTGATGGACCCGTACATTGACACATGTATTGAGGTGGATGATGCCATCCCTTGCCCAGTGCCCCTCAGAGGGTGTGTCACCATGAAAATGGTCACGTGACAATGTGTGATGTGACTGACTGAAAAATAAAAGGCTTATTTTTAAAAAATTATAAAAATGGATTGACTGACAGCAATGGTTATTTATTCAATAGAAGTCATTTATTAAAACTTTTCAACCGGCCACACAATCAACAAAGTATTAATGTGCACTCATAAGAGATAAACAGTCAAGTGTTATTTTCATGGAAACATGAATTTATATCTCTTTCTACTTTAAAAAAAGCAGTATTGTAGTGGGGGTCTCGGGTGTGTTTTTCAGTGGATCAGCCCTTTTATTGCTCTACAACTTAAATCCCACCTTGTGGTGTGAGTCCCAGTGCAATTAAGTCCCTGTTCAGAGTCAGACAAAACCCTGCTTCTACTCCCATCACTTGTTTCTGTATAAAATCTTGTGGACGCAGGAACCACTTGTCTGAGTTGCCCTTACTAACCTATGAAAATGTAATACCAGTATGTAATGACTATAAATGAACTGCAGTTTTTCACTGTGTTTGAGTACATGTAAATCCACCTCTTGTTCCTTGTAAAGTAGTAGAGCACAGTCGAGTCATATCAAAACATGTCATCAATTTTTATAACAACCAGTAAACCTTTGCATTTCAGTAAGACTTCAGTTCATCTGAGCCATAAAGCATTTGACCTTAGTAGACAACATCGCCATCCATAATACCTCACATTTCACTAATGCCCACCTGTGTGCACACTTCTCATGGCTTACCTAGGCACTATCAGCCTCATCAACATTTCCAACAAAACAATCAAACCAGTCCCAATACAGCCTGACCCGTGTGTTTGTCCATTAAAGGTAGTCCTACTTCCACACACGTCTTACAATCAAGTGCTTGTCACAGAATAGTGTAAAAAAAAAAAAAACAGCAGCCAAGGCACAAAACCAAAGTCGAGTAGAGCAAACCTTAACAAAAACCTCGTTGAGAAATCATGCTGCCTGTCATAATGATATTCCAAGTAGAAAAAGAAACACATACACACAGTTCAAATCCATATTTCAAGGAGCAGTACATTTTTTTTGTAAAGGCATCATTTGCACCAGGGGGCGCCACATCTTTTCTAAAGAGTGATGTTAAACTGAACTGACAAAATCAAGTCCTATCACAGAAAAATATAACTTTATCATCTCTAAGGGACTCTTGCTGTAGTCTTTTATACTCTCCCACAGACTACAACAACGTAAAAATGACCTGTTGAATAAATGTTTCATTAAAAATAGATATATCATCTGGTTTATCGACAGATTTACTATATTCAGTGTTTTTAATAGTCTATGTACAATCAAACATAACATGTATGTTTCTACAAAGTTGTGGGACTGAATTACTTTTAAAGTCTAACTTTAGTTTGTTTTCTTTAAAACATATTATATCACGTATTAGAACAGTTTGATTTTGTGTAAAACATCTAGTTTTTCCTGCTGACCAAACAAAGAATAAAGGCATTAAAACACAGTCCAGGTACATGTATCCTTACGTATATACAAACATCTTATTATAGTACAATGAAAGACCCAGCATCAATACAAAATATACAAGAAAAACACGTCATTTTTTTGTAAAGGAGCTTTCACTGTGTCCTTGTTTTGCCAAATCGATTGTTACAGTATGTAGTGGTGAGGGTGACGGTAACGATGACGTTTCTTCCTAATCTCACACTGAGTGTGCCGATTTACAATCATCTGTGCCTCTTTGCTTTTTTTCAAGATGAGCAGAATGCAGACTTACCCTGATCTGAAATCATCAATGGACCGTGTTGGATGTACACAAGCCACATGTCTGTATCATTTGTCAGAAATGAGTTGATCTCCAATAGGCGGGAGGGGAAATAACCTTTTTTCCAGTGGGGTTTAGGGGACGTTGACAGAGCTGCTCCACTATCTGGCTTTGGGCAGTCTGCTGTTTATATTCCTCTGGTTCGTCAGGTTGTTCAGGACACAGTTGTTAGCCAGCGATGCCAGTTTGGAGTTGATTGCACCCTTTCTTTGCTCCCAGCTGCATTCGTCCCCTTCTTCTTCAGGCTCCTCCTCTTCCTCCTCATCGTCCTCCTCACTCTCCTCATCGCTACGTTCGTCTCGCTCCACCTGTGCAGGAAAATATAAATTCAATAAAATGTGCCAATGTGACTGTACTCATTGTCCTTCCCTTTTCATCTGTACTCTTCTCACCTTGCCCAGGAACACAAACTTGTAGACCATTCGCAGGATGAGATAAGCCCAGAAGATGTGCAGAGCTTGCAGCACAAACAGGAGCAAGTTGAAGAAATAATAACCAAAGAAGGGCTGGAAGAATTCTAGAGATGTCACCAGGGTTGTGTGGAGCACTCTGGGAAACAAATACAGTGAGACATATTCAGTGTTTGTATCGCCCAAACAACAACTCATGAAAGGTTTAGATGACCGGTCGCTTGTTTTACACAAACTTGCTGCAGTTATTGCGTTCACTATTTGTTTTAACTGTACAGTTTATCAGTTGTTCTGTACTGTTACTGTTATGTAGTGAACATAATATGAAACGTCCACACAATTTGTCACTTAGTCAGGGTTCAGTGATAGAAAAGGGTCCCTAAAGGAAAAGGTTTGGCACCACTGGTTTAGAACAATTCAAGCCACTCAAGCACTGTTTCTCTGCACTTTTCCAGGGACTGAAACCTGCTGCTCTCAGCTAAGAAACCAGTGATGTCAGGCTGGTGGAAGAGAGAGAGAGAGAGAGAGAGAGAGAGAGAGAGAAGGGAAAAGATGCATGAGGAAATGCGATACAACATGGACACAGTTGGATGCTCCAGAACAACAGAGCAGATCCTTGACTGCTCCAGCAAAACATTAACACACACTACAGGAACTACAAAACAACACTGAACAGGTGGCAGTGTGTATGATACAATATAAAAATCTGAAGGAAATATGACATGATGTGTTATTGCTAGCAATCAGACCTGCAAACCAATGACCACTGCATGGAAACTTAGTGAGTTTGAGTCTGTGTGCAGTGTCATGTATTTGTATCTGGGAAATTTCAACATCTGGCAACACAATTTTATTGCAAAACTAGATTTACCTGGCAGGTAACACTACCAGCCTCGTCACCAGGAAGACCAGAGCGAAGATGACAAACAGCGAGTCACAGGTCCTTCTCCAGCCACCATAGTGAAACATCTTGGCAGACTTTCAGAAGAAAAAATGTCAGAAAAGAGTTACAAAAGACTCTCACAGCTAATTTCTATGATTAATGTTCACATATAATCCTCAGCTTTTTGCTAATACAGTTTCAATGAGCGGCCCAAAAGAGGTTCAGAGCTGATTGAAGGATAGTCTCCATTACCTGCCCTGAGCACATTTCATCCATTTTGAATTGTTGTAACCAGAGCTGAACAATTAATCAAATATGACCAAACGTGCAATATCCAAAATGTGTCAAAACATACCTACATACATACATTATAAATGAAGCACTGTGGCGCTACAGAGATGACTCTGGCCTACAGATCATATTCTCCAGACCCAAGGGTCCCAAGGGAACATTTTTGTTTGGTACAGACCCCAGAAAAAAATCACATAATTTTTTTATATTTATCAGTGAAAGTGAAATGAAAAAAAAATTCCATTCCCTTGACTCATATTGCAAGCATATATATCTCTCAAAAATAGTTAAAATCTGTTTTTTTTTTTTTGCATATCGTTCAGCACTAGTTGCGACTTATGTAGTATCACTACACATTCACTCAATTAGTCCAAAAGCTTCAATCTTCCAATACTTCAAATGCTCCATACAGTCATCCTTCAAGTTCAAAAACTGAAAGGAAACAACTTTTGCTCCGAAATGGATCTATATCTTTTAAATGACCCATTATAAAAAGAGCTGGAATTATTAAATATAACAGGTTTGCCAATTTATAATAAACCAAAACAGTTCTCCCACCCTGAAACACACACCTAGTTGTGCAGAGTTACTGGCTGAATATGAAACCTGCGTCATTGTTCCTTTAGGTGCCAGGTGACAGCCAGTCATGCCTGAGGTCACATGACCAGCTCTGCGTATTTCCTCATCTCTGAGATGACAGTGACAGTCTTGATTTTCAGATGTTGTCAGTGAAATGCTACACCCAGGAACACCAGCCTCAAAAAACCAAGGACAATGGCCCCACTGTGTTGCAGACAAACCTACAGGTAATCATTTTACAGCCACAAAAGGTACTTTTATGTTTACCATTAACCATAACGCTTTTCTGTGCTCAGCTCAGCTCAGACCGGACGCAGGGTTATAATGTGCTAAGAACCGCAAAACTTCCGCAATAAATACACAATGGCTGCATTCAAGTCCAGTTCCCCATGACCTTTGTGTAATGTTTTTGGCATGTTAAAGCACGTGAGCAGACTAAATTCAACAATCTTTCAATTCATCTGAATGGCACAATTTTGTTTCCTCCTTCCTTTTTCTCCAGCTAAAAGTAGCACAAACTGCTTTGCTGTGGAACTGGGGTGTGGTGTTTTACCTCCAGGAGGAAGTCAGAAGAGTCATGCACCAGCATCACCAGAGTGCCAACCCTCACAAAGTTGGCACAGTAGGAGAAACCAATGAGGAATATGGTGGCAATGTGATGAATCACCTGCTCCTTGAAATCCTGGAACACACGCATGAGCAAACAGAGACCACACAGTGTGAGAGGACGTCCAGTAACATAACTGAGACTCAAGCAGTTCTCCATCTGTGGTCATGCTCATCAGTTGTGTCCAAGTACTGGGACGACAGATTTACATCATGCCTGGAGTGACTTGTTGTTGTTTGAAGCTCAAATAACTTTGATCAGCAGCTTGGAGGCTCGGGTAAATCACACAAAACCACCTCAGTGTTTTTTTTTGTCACAGAATTAAGGAAAATTCCTAAGAAAGCTGCAGCAGCATGCATCTCAAATGATTTCCATAAAACACAGAAAGATAAAAAAATAGATGCATTACACTGATTAGTTACAGTAATTACTGCATATAAAGCAGTTTAGAATACAAAATAGTCTAACTGAGGAGTTTAAAGGACATTTAAATGTTTGCTGAATTCCTCTGGATAAATTTCTTCTTCTATGTTTATTTCAGTGAGTTTTACAGTATGTGCTGAGGATTTCACATCCTGCAATGCTCAGTTCCAAAATGAGAGCAAAGTACACAAAGTTATTATGTAATATCAGATAATCCAGAGCATAATCCGTATAAAGTTTAATCTCGCAAGAGAAAAACAACATTTGGATTACACTGTGCAAAAACAGTGATCATGCTTAGCTTTTTGCTTTTGAGCATTTGACTCAACATTCAAGTCTCTCAGGTGCAAAATGAGAGGAAATCTCAAAACGAACAGGATGTTGCTGTGAGATTTTAAGTGTGTGTGTGTGTGTGTGTGTGTGTGTGTGTGTGTGTGTGCGTGTGTGTGTGTGTGTTCCTGTGTGTGTGGGGCTCAGACTCACTTTTCGCTTGACATCCACTGAGACACACAGGAGCAACGACACATAGAAGCCCATTTCCAAGATGTAATACCAGTGATGAGCGTCGGCCACCGGCTACAGAATGAGAGGAAGAGAGGAGCGACAGGTCAACGTTCACATTCAGCAGCATGAAACTGCAACAGAAGCATCTCCATAATCCTGTTTATCTGTGTAGCCTCAGGAAAATCATGCATGCTAAGATGCTAAAGCTAAAAGGCTAGAATGAACTGATATTGCAGAGTGATGCTGGTCCACCTGCATGTATGTGCTAAGAGGTAAAGATACCCCCGAAGGGCCCCTTGGTCCTAAAAGCATCTGTTTGGAGCATTTACAGCCTTTCCCTCTCTGACTGGTGTGTGTTGAGCAAGTTGAGCAAGTGTTCAGTGTTTCCAAAGCTCTTCATGGTCAAATAAGAACTCCTACACATTCCACTGAAGAACATAGACTGTATAAAAACAACAGTCAAACTGCTTTCAAAAAAAGGAGGTGTTTTCATTGAAAGAAAGAGGTGGCGTATTATCTCAAATCAATTACACCTCTCAGAACGCACAGCATTCAAAGTCTGCAGCGCCACAATGGTAGGAAGTTGACTGAGGCATTAAATACACATCCTCTCTCCGTTAGCGGCCGCAAGACCTCAGAGAAGGAAAAAAGGTCAGTATTGACTGCAGGAGCTGTAATCAGTCAGACTGCAGATAGGGAGAGCTGCATTTTTTCAAGTGTTTTCTGATCGAGGCCATGACTCCACAAGGAAGAGCTGTCTGCTCCGGAGGAATGTCGACCTGCAGGCAGAGCTAACTCTCAGCAACGCAGCAGAGATATTAGCTTTTCAGACTCAGGGTAAAAGGAAAAAAATCTGGAAACACAACAAGACTCAGGCCAACAGTAAAGGAAGTGAAGGAATGGACATGAAAGTTAGTGGGTGGGTGGAGTGTGCTGTCATAAACCCCAAATCTTCTGTGGCTAAATCCTTCAGCACAGACTAAAGACTTTGTTTTGCCGTGCCACTCCCAGCTATTGTTTTTGCTGCTCTCCTTACCTCTAAGTATGTTCCAGCTGTGATCATGATGCTTTCAAATGTCTTTTTTGTCTGGCCAACAGTTTAAAGCCAAAAATGTTCAGTTTATAATCATATAAAATGGAGAAAAGAAGAAAAACCCCAAATTTGAGAGCTGGAACAAGCGAATGTTTGGAATTTTTGCTTGATCAATTAATCAATCATTGCTTCCTATACTGCCTGGCATGTTGTGATAATGTTTGTAACACTGATGTCAAAACCTTCATTTCAAATCATGAGGTTTCCTGCTCACCTGTTTGGGATAACCCCTCCAACACTCTCTGTGATCCCAGAACCATGGAGTCTGAAAGATCAAACCGTCGTCAGCAGAGTCTTCACATGACACAAGCTTTAGCTTGAACATTAACTCCACATCATGCCATGGCTACTCCTACACATTGCATCTGTAATGGAGGTCTGCTTATTTTAAAAGAAATGAAAGTGACTAACAGACTTACATTAATTAAAGAGCCGAGCCCTGCAGTGAACGCTATGAGGTAGAAGACAAAACGCCAGCTGCACAGATAGAAATAAAGACCCACATTTGTTAGAGGCTACAGTATAAATTCAATTAGTGAATTAGTTTCTATCAGGAACAAACTGAAGGAATGTTTTACAGTGGCGAACATGAAAGGTTTCATTCCAACATACTGAAATCTACTGATGTGATTCCCAAACATGGCTCAGACATCAAACATGGCAATTATGTTTTCCTTGTAAAGGCAGAGACCTCTGCTTGAAAATAAGGCATTTTACATCAGATTATGAGACTTTATCTAAAATTTGCTGAAGAGACCTCTGTACAAACAGGCCTACACAACATCCACCACACTTCAAGCCCTCTGTGACGTGAAACTGGCACCAGGAAATGAGCACGTTGATGCAAACTTTAGCAGAGTGTAACATGATATCAGTGACAGTTTGAAATATCCATTTATTATTTATTATTATTATTCCTACGCGCAGATGCACTGTGCCTGACAAAGTAATGACTCACGAGGCCTCGCAGAACTTTTTGGTGTTGCTGGGTCGGTCCTGGTTCCTTCTGTGTCTGAACCAGGTCTGGATCTTTCTCTGGGAGAGTCCACACTGCTTCCCCAAGCTCACCACTTCACTCTGAATGCACACAAACACAAATGCATGTTCACACATACAGTGTGTGCTCACACACAGGGTTAGACCTAACTTAATAATAATAAAGGTGTTTCATGGTACCTGAGATGCATTTCACATGCACTATATAACCAACCAGAGCTCTGTGCTGATGCCCCTGACAGCTGCGTTACTACTTCATTACAGGAAAATTCAGATCATACAAGCTGCATATTTAACCTGTCAAAATGGAGGACTCCCACAATGATAAATGTGCATAATCCAAGCATTTATTTTGCACTGATGGGCATGTAACAAGACTGCTGTTTCTCTCCCTGCTCTCTCTTCCTGCGTCCTGATAGTTCACATGGGGCTGTGGTGCTGTTGCAAAGGGCCTTGTGTTTGGAGAAACTCTATTGTGTTGTGTTACAAGACAAAAGTTCCCCTGACTGTGTTGTGCAAAAGCATCTTACAAATTATATCATGCTTCCTTTTTCCCTCCTGTCAGGTGTCTGTGCCCTGGTATTTACATGGCAGAACAACAGAGGGATCCGACCGTTGCTGCTGCTGCTAGTCCAGGCCACATGGAAAGACATGACTTGCAAATAAGGTCACATGGGTAAAACCCAACTATGCACACATGCACATGAACGTACACTGACAAGCAACACAAAGCAGCACTCACGGAGCATTGCATTTTCATTTAATGTGCCAAGTCATGTCTTGACATATCTGACAGGTGTAGGGCACTGCTTGTCTGCACAGGCATACTGATGACAAAATGCCAAATGAAACCAGGATGCTGGAGAATTTCCACATGAACCTGAACTTCTCTTTAACTTGCCTGCACCTGCTCACTGGTTAAGGGAAAAGAATAAAAGTCTGCGCAAAAGAACAATTGGGATTGTACAGTAATTATATTGATGCAAAGGTAAACTAAGGTTTCTGATTAGGACTTAAGCAGGAGGAAATATGGCAATAAAAGGTGATAATGACAACTGAGGAGGACCATAATGAAGGTGAAGCTGTTTAAAGGAAGCAACATTTCTCACACAAAAGTCAAAGCATTTAAATTTCCTGTATTACGACTAATCATTGCACCTCTGTCATTAACCACCCAGCTTCAGTTTGACTTTGAATTACGTGTCTGTCTGGGGATTTCCTTTTCTTTTGACCAGTTCCTCTTCCTGGAAACTCATCCTAATAAAACTGCCAAACCATCATGCTCTTCATCCAAGGTGCACTCCACACATTTACAGCAACAACAGCGGATTTTCAAATCTATCAATTCACTTTCTGCATTTCGCTTTGCAAATGTATGCAAACCTCCGCAGGCTTGTGTAGGCAGGTCATGAATTTTCCTTCAACAATTGTGACTACCTTACAAACACACCAGGGATTATGAGTGGGAGGCTCATGGTGACAACTTCCACTAAGTTTTGCATCTACTCTGCAGCATTATACAGCATACGTCGCTAGTATGACCTGAAGAATTACTTTCAGACACATTTTTATCTCCCTCTGCTGTAACCAGGTGTGTAGGTGTGGTTACAGAAGTGTAATAACATCAAGAATCCATAAAAATACATTTATGTTAATCATGCGTTCAACAATAATGGAAACGCTGTGTAACCTGATGTACTATTAGTGCAATAAAACTACTTACAGTCACATTTATAATAGCATAATGGGGTCCTGTGTGATATTTAATTACTAGTATTAACATTCTCCTCTCTTTTTATCATTGCTCTGCATTCTTCTAAATTATTTCAACCACTTTTTAATTTCTAATATTATTTTCAGTTTTCAGAATGAATTTTTAACATCTGTCCAGGGACTACAGATGAAAAATAGCCTCTTGGTTAACATTTACAGCAATGTTTATTCATCTACACTGTCTCTGTTCAATCAATCAATCAATAAATAGATACATGTATCTTTAATTTAGCATCTTTTTTGGGAGGGCGTTGGGTTAAATATTTTGTGTTGTGGAGGTGGCAGTACTTTTTTTTTGCCCAAATCTGCAGATCCTCCTCTCAGGCTGCATACAGCCCCAACAAGGGCGGCTTTTTGCTGTGAGCGCAGGGTGATAACTGAAGAGGCTATACAGATGAACATAAGAGGACACCTATTAAGAGATTTTAGTGAGACAGCCACTAAATCAAACTGAAGATGTAAAGTTGGGAGAACTCAAACTGGATTTGGAAATGATGACAGATTTTCTGTTGATAAGAGCGGGAAGGCAGAACAGGAATACGAACTTGCGATGGCTGCCGACTGTTCTGTTTGTAGAAGGTCTCCAGCTTCGGGATGGAAGCGGCTCGAATCCGAATCCGGTCCTTCACACCTAAACATTTGCTCAATGGGACGGCGATGAGCCTGACAGGACAGAGAACAGGAGACGACATGTTTTTTTTCCATATCAACTTCAATCCCGACAGTACAACAAACTGTATAGATTACTGCATAATTCCACAGGGATTAATGTGAGATGACATCAGCAGCTGTCCAATGTGATCCCACCACTGTGCAGATCAGAGAAATAGCAACAAGATAGCTCTTTATGCTGCTCCTGACAGCCTGCAGAGCCGCTCCCATGGGCGTATTGTGACATTTGGCGAGACTGTCTGTCATTAGCTGATATGGCATCAAGAGACACTTGATCTTGATGTGTGTGTGTTACAGAGTGATGGAGACAGACAGAAGAAGAGACAGAGAAGAATAAGGGCAATGTGAGTCTATGAGGAGAGATGTTTTGATAAGTGTTTTTGTGTGTGTGTCCACACGTGCGTAATCACATGTGTGTAACTCTAGCTAAGAGATAATCATCCTAAAGTGAGCAGGGAGGGAGAGATCAGAGAGGATGAGAAGGTCAGGACAGCTTTACACTGAGAGACAAACATGGTCTCTGGTTACAGGAACTTCTAACACACACACACACACACACACACACACACACACACACACACACACAGCAAAGGAAACAGCTGTGGCCCGGGGTGATCAAATGAAGACACACCTTTTTACCTTCCAGCTGACTGACAGCTCCTCAGGCACAAACAACTCCTTAATACTTAATTGGCCACCGCTAACACACACAGGTGCATGTTGGTATTCAGCTTCAGTATGCTGCTATTCACTGATCCCTCCTCTGCTACTATTACATCTAATGTTACTACAAGACCAAGAAAAAGACAAGCAATGGCATTAACCTTACATATCAAGGGAGGTCATGCAGTTTTTCAACTTTAGGACAGGTAATTCAGTGGCAGATAAGGGAAGCATGCAAAAACAAGTCTCCTATCTGTTCATTCATCACGTGTCTGGGCATCATCTTCGTCACTCTCAGTTCCCGTCCTACTACCAGCAAAACTAGTTAAGTGTACAGGCAAGTTGACTGTGACTTTGCATGAAACTACAGTCACACACTTCTGAGCCAAACCAAACCCTCAACATTATTAGCTAAGAGGTGGGAAAGTTTTGACACATTCATTCTCCTGCACGTTTACATAATACAGAGTTCCCGAATCTCTGTTTCAAACACACATCTTATTTTGGTCATATCAAATTCCTCTCAATGTGCTTATCCCGTTTCACTTCGAAATATATCACAATATGGAAGCAAGACGCTCTCAAAGTGTCATTTCATCTGGACTTTACAAGCTGTTAAGTGCTTCAAAAGATGACTACAATCCATCTCCTGTTGCCCATTGTAATTATGTCATACTGAAGAAAAGATCCAGCTCCCTCCTGTGGAGACCACAGAGATGTTTTGACCATTTCTAAGAACTCTCTTGATGCTTCAGCAGGATTGTCATAATAAGGCCTGCTGAGGATTTACATTAAAGTTTTCCCATCTGAGCACTGGTTGTTATAGCTCCATAGAAGGTTACAGAGACAGTTAGCTTCAGCCATTCAACATAAGAAAGTTCAGCTTATCCCACTAACCGTAGTTTGCTTTAAAACTACATCAGCTATAAAGAAACCACCATCCCCATCACTGCTATTCCAGTTATTATCCTCTTTTTCCTCCAGCATGTGCATCATGTTCTATAAGGCTGAGCTCCCTCTGGGAGGAGAGAGGGCTTTCACACAGTCAGCAGCTAAAAACTGTCTACTCATGATGCCTGCCTCCCTCTGCATGCCTGATCTATACCCTCCACTCAAAGGGAGCACTAATGAAGGGTAGAGAAGCCACACACACAGCTGAGCAGGAAGCAAAGCAGCCAGTCATCCAAGCAGCATGACCAGTGCAAGTATAAGAGTAAGTCAGATACACACAATGTGTTTAAACATTTGATTTCACCTGACAATGGACTCCAACAAGTCACAATCACGCTTGACTTGACACATGCAATCAATCATACATTATTTAAGATCACAGTTGTAGGTCTGCCACAAATACTGAAAACTTACGGGTCCAGTGAGTCAAGCAACAATCATGAAAAAGAAGATATCACATCTGTGCTTTCAGGGTCCAGCTGTGTCCAGGTGTGTCTCACCTCTCAAAGACATATCTGAGGGCGATGAAGGCAAAGGCCAGGGGCAGGGTGTAGATAAGGTCCCTGGGTTGAGGAAAGTGACCCTCATCCTTCTTCATCTCAATGTCCCGCCAGTGGATTCCAGGAGGAAGCCAGTACTCTTCCTGCCACAGCCACTCATTTACCAGGGCCTCCATCCTGAGGGGAGAGAACAGCGTTTCATATGAGTGTTTGCTCCCAAGCAGAACTGACCTGTTAAAACATTCATGCCTTATTCACATTCATGCCAACAGCAGCTGAGACCCCTCAAGATTAGACATTAAAGGACACACAGAAGGAGCAAAGCAGTGTTTGGCATGTTCAGGCTTGATCTAAATGAGCTGCTCCAGGGTGCAACTCTGATGATTAATGTCATTACTGATTGATCTGCACATTATTTTCTTGATCTCTCGATCTTAATTGATTCATTTCTGGTCTGGTCAAATATATTCAAGCAAGCATGACTAAGAAAAGCAGCATCACATTGGAGAAGCTGAGTCAGAGGAGCTTTGGTATATGTGCCTGAAAAATGACAGAAACAAGTATTTGATTTCAAAAATTGTTGCCCAATCGATTAATCAGTGTTTTAGCTCTGCACCACACAAAGTTTGATTGGAAAGGAAACAACAACAGAAACAAGAGCACATTACAAAACAAGATAGAAAAACATACATCAGCCAAGAATAACTAAGACAAAAAACCTCGGTCCAAACATAAGTCTCTGCATGTAGTCCAGCAAAACCTGAACGACGCAACCGAAAACGCGCACCCATGCATGCATGCACGCACACACGCACGAGCACCCAAACACAACCATAAACACACACACACGGACACAAACATACCCCACTTTCTGCGGTTATAAAAACACATGTTCGAAGCTGATCGATCTGAGCTTAAGAGCCGCTTCCTACAGCGACACATTGATTGGCGTATTGATGAGCGGCACAGCGTGATGTGAGCGTACGTTAAAGCCTCTACGCAGCCTGCTGGAGAGAGAAAAGACAGCAGGCTGCGCATGACGGCGAGGCCACCACAAACACAACACACACCTTCCTCCTACAGAGACAGATATACCAGGCTGTGCAGTGTATAGTCCATCGATTATAATCTCGAAGTCTGCAGGCACAGGAAGGAAGCCCACCTTTCACGCCCATCCGACCAACCTCGCGCAGAACAGCCCCATCAACAATCAGCCTACCTCTCCACATGTACCCATTCTAAATGCCAGACAAACAAAAACACAAAACAAGCCTCATTGTTTCTCTGTAACAGAACTGAAATGCGACATTGCGGTTACCTGTCCGCGCTCCTGTAACGGGGATGAGAAGCGTACAGCTGCAAATAGGAGATGAGGAGGAGGAGGAGGAGCGCGTTTGACGCAACCTGCTCCTGTTGAGGGCGGAGAGAGGCGCGCGCTGTCATCATCATCATCATCATCATCATCATCATCATCATCATCATCATCAGCGTCTCATTGGGTTTTCTGTCACCCTGCATGAGATAAGCAAGCGTCCGTCATTTCATATTTAAACCGGCAAAATGATTGGATTGGTTTCAATCCAAGCAGGTAAAATGATAAAGGTGAAGTAATGCACATAATAACAAGGGAATAATAAGTCATAAGGATAATTACAAAAGATCGTCTCTCTGTTTTCTGTATAACCCACCCTTTAATCATGTTAAATGCAGCCTAAACACACATTAAACACGTATACACACTGTAGTGTAGTGTAGTATTGGCTATAATAATGTAAGTGTTATGCCTTTTTTTTAGCCATAGTTGTGATTATTCAGTCAAAGAAAAGTTTCACAAAGACATACCTTTGCTGTCATTTGCACGTTAGGACTGTTTGATCCAGATAAAAGCAGCTGCAGAAGTATGAACTGGGCGATAGAATCAGTTTTTGGCAGTCGATCTCTCTTTGGCAGAGAGCTCCGAAGAACCAAAATCAGCATGAATGTTTTAATCTCCCTGGCTTGCTGCAGTTTAATTTGTTTGAGCACTTTTCTCACTTTTATCTGCATTTAACCTCAAATATATTTGAAAAAGTTCATCTGCTGTTGAAACACAGACATTTTCAACATCTTTGAGGAGACCAATGCTTTGCAGTGTTCAATGAATCACTGACTTTGCAGAAGCATCTATAGCTAAACAAAGAATTTTTCCTTTTCATTGAAGTATATTTTTCTGACAGTAATGAGCCTTGGAAAGTTCTGGAGAAAGCCACAGCAGGAGCCTGGATTCTGTCCTACTTTTCTCTTGTTCCACTTTCCAAGGTGAGCAGAGGAAAATGAACAGAGGCACTGACATGTAAGAATGAAGAGCAGGTACATTTCATCAGTGATTGCTTTGTAAAAGGCCAATAGATAAATGTCAGTCTTCAAAGCATCTCCTGACTGTGGCGCACCCAAAGATATAGACACAATTATATTTACAGAAATAGTAATATGCACAACACAGAAGAACATAATGGGAAGTAACTTTGGAAAACTTAATTTTGTTTTAAATATTCTGTTAGCGAGCTTATTATCATCTTAGCTGCATCACTTGTGTTTTTGTTTGTCGTCTCTTCCTTACCTATTGTTACTCATGATCTGAGGATATGAACACAATTTGACAAGTAATGTTAAAGTTTGTTATGACACCGTAGAGAGGAAATGTGTTTTCGCTGCACTGGGTGGATTCAGGAAACTACACCAAAACTGGCAGAGAAAGAAATGCAGTATGGAGATGTTTCCTGTCACTGATACCATTTATCAATCAACGGTCACGTTAAGAGACCTGATAAGATTTAAAGCTGTGCTCACATGACGCTGCCTTTCATACCAGTCATACTCGAACAGTGCTTAGAGAGGGAAAGGCTTCCGAAGGAAATTTACACCCTTCTATTGTTTCTGTATAAAACCTGAAAGCTATGAATGATGATGTAAAGTTTTCAGGCTGACAGTGATGGGATTTAACCCTGTATGTAATGGACATTTAAGAAATGGACATTGGCATTTAAGTATTTCAGCTTTTTTCCTCACACTGAGTTAAATTAACTACCTTATACAGGTATGGTCCTAGCTTACTAGTGTCATATATAAGTGTGTCACATAATCTTTAACCTGTTTAAGTAATGCAGATGAGGAGTGGGAAGTTTTATTCTAGGCATCCTGATTTCTAAAGGTGAAAGTCTTATGTCACTTCTCTACAGACAATCACTGACAACTGTGTTTCTGCCAAATTTACTACTATACATGGAGCCTAGAAGACAAAGGCTGAAGGAAATTAAATGAAGCATATTCACTATAGCCCTAGATCTGTGAGCAGATTGATGTTACCACCACTTCCTGAGCTACTTTGAAGATGCCAGACAGTAAATTCAAACATCTGCGTTGTGCTCTGCAGGAGTGAATGGCTAAACCCATAGAATAGGTAGCTCTACCTGTGCTCACTGTTGCCATTTGCTTTGTATAAGAAGGCTGGTCTCCCCTGCTTATGCCTGTCTTTTATGTCATAAGTATGTTGTTTAGTTTGCAAGACTTGTTCATCGTGCAGCAGAACATGTGACTGATGAAGCAGCTATGACGGAGAGATGAAGAGATTTTTCTGTCTACAGCAGTGGAATGCTTGAGATATGTGTGACAGATCCTGCAACAAGTGGATTACATGCTGTAATTTTGCAGGAACCAGGGTCAGCTTATAGCTATGTCCTTAAATCTGTAGGCTGACCCTGTTCCTGTATGCTCACACAAGCACAGTGACAGGCTCTACAGACATGCACTGGTTGCAGACATGTGTATGTGCACTCACATGCACAGTTTGTACTTGTCTGACACTCAGGGTTTAATGAATTTCCTTACAGTAAGCCATCAGACAATTTATGAGTCTTAATTATGTTATTTATACCATAGTGGAATCTAAGCTGTCTGGAGTATTAACAGATTACCTCATTTATTCCATCAGGCTGGTAGAAAATAAACACACTCATACAGAGGTGAGTATACACACAGGTAATGGAGAGAGAGAAAGACACCAGTTAAAGTTAATGAATCCTCTTGTCTATTCACAGACCAAGTCTCTCTGTGTGCGTGTGTGTGTTAAATAACTACTATATAATTGGTATGATGAGCGGAAAATTTGTGTCCAAACAAGTATGACAGCTTCTGAGTTCATTTCCCGTTTTACAGCCAATCACAACAACAGATGCACAGACACGGCACTGCGGGTAAGATGGTAAATGATGAATGAGTAAATTAACGATGTCCATCTTCAAACCATGTGTAAGAGTGGCTGAGTACTTTGTTTAAATAATTTATTTATGTACATGTTCAGAAACAATGAATGTCTGCTGTCTTTTGCTCCTAATGGAGTCCTAATGACATTCACAACTTTATATCCCTCCTCTCCTCTCCCCTTGCTGTGATGAAGGCTTTCTCTGCTTTGTATTGGCTGAATGCAGTTTGTTCTTGGCCTGACCTGTAGTACCACAAGGGGGCTAAAACATGCATGCATGCAATTTGGGTAAAAATGCATCAAGTATAAATATAGTATATAGACAGTGTGATCTCTGTGAAGTTAAATGCCAACATTAGCAAGCCAACATGTTCACAATGACAATGCAGGTGTAATGTTTACCATGTGCACCTGTTTAACTCTGCATGTTAGCATGCTAACATTTGCTCGTTAGCACTAAATACAAAGATTAACTGAGCCGTATCAACTACCTCATACTGTTTATACTGTTTTTACTTCATGCCACTTGCCCTACTTACATGTATTTATAATTTTTTTGAATATTATGAATATTTGCACTTCTGGTTAGATGCTAAACTGCATTTTGTTGTCTCTGTGTTGCACTCTGACGATGACAATAAAGTTGAATTTAATCGAATCTAATAAGTGGCTGAGGTTTTGCCTGAACCCAATGGTGGCGCTAGATGAAAAGTCAGGGGGCTCACCAAGCTCATTAGGGTTTATCATCTTGGAACCATTAATGTCTGTACAAAATTTCGTGTCAATTCTTTAAGTAGATGTTGAGCTCTGTCACCAGATATATGACAGCTTTGACTTGCTGGTGGTGCGAGAGGAAAAGTCAGGGGATCATCATTGGATCATCATGGATTATCATGGGATTCATCCTCTGGAAACAAAGAATGTCTCCACAGAACAAAAAATCATGATAATCCATTAAACAGTTGTTAAGACACTTCAGTATAGACTAAAGTGGTAGACAGACTGACCAACAGACTGAGCACAATGCCGGTTCAGCGACTAAAGATACAACGCTATGACCACAGGGTCCACCTTCTACATCCAACCAATTTCTCTGGGCTCTACAGTAGATGTAGGGACCAGGAGAGCCTCTGCAAGACCCCTAGTTCTTTGCTGTGTGCCCCTCTATCTGGGCCAACAACAACATCGCCATTGAGGTGGGGATTGTGTGCAGGAAACCAGTGCTTCGTGTCAGCAGCAGTGGTGGCTTCTCTGAGCATGACTGAGCTGAGCTGCCTAGGACCTGCCTGGAGCACAGTCACGTTTCAGCTGAGGCCAGGGGGCCTCCTCCAGGAAACACTCTCACACACTGCTTTCCCACGGGACTAGGGATTACAGGGCGCACAAAGGCACACGTGCACTCGTACCCATTTGCTGTTTGTCTGGACACACAAGGGCATACACAGGCACATTTTAACAGGTTAAACACAGGATGATGTTCCTGTATTTTCCTAACTCTAACCCTTTGTCTTTCTCTTTGATTAACACACACACTCCAGCACAAGCTCTCCTGGCCTCCTTTTTGTCTAATGTCCCCCTGGTCTCTGAGTTTTGATGCTCTCTCTCATCCCCTTCTCCTTCTCTCTGCCAGGTGCGTTGTCGGCACCCTGTGGCTCCCGACACAACAGGGTCTCTGTTCTCAGCTCCCTGTGGAAGCTCTCACGTGCATGCTCTTTCTCTGTGTTTCCCCTCTTCCTCCATTTCTCTCCATTCCTCCCTCTATTAATTTCTCTCTTGGAGCATTCCTCGAGCTCTCCACTGTTGTTGCTCCTTCTTTTGTCTGTTGTTTTTGGCGTCACCTCTCCCTCAGACCCCCACAGTGAAGCCAGTTAACTTCCCAGCTCTAAGCTCTAAAGACAACAGTGCAAGGCCTCCATCTCTTAACCCACGCTGTATCTGAGACCAGGCTAACACAACAACTGGAGGCATACAGTAAAAACTGTGCTCCTGGGGTAATTGGAGATCTCCCTGATGGATGAATGTTTGACCTTATTTCTATGTTGGACTAAAAGGTGAGACCACTTTATTCCAGCAGAGGGTGCCAGACATTGCAGGATCTGTAGATGTCAAACAATCTACTGTATGCACTGAAGTCTCTGGCAGTCTCTGCTGGTTGAGGACATTTCTTTGGTGCCTAACTATTCCCCAATCAGGGAAAGTAACTAAGTGCATTTTTACTCAAGCACTGTACTTAAGCACAATTTTGTATACTGTATAATATTTCTATATCATTGAAATTTATACTTCTACTTCACAACATTTCAAGGGAAAATGATGTACTTTTTATTTCACTACATTTATCTGATAGCTTTAGCAATTACTTACTTTTCAGATTAAAATTTGACATAAAAAACCACATTAGAGTCTTTTAAAACACAACACATTTTTAGAGATTTACCCAGTGGTTTCCAACCTTTTTGGCTTGTAACCTCAATACAAATCAGATTAAAAAAAATGAAACCATGCCAAGTTGGGACTCCGTGTCATGTTTCAGGTGTCCATGAGTTTTAATTTGAGTAACTTTATGAAGCTCTAAGAGATAAAACTTTAAAGAGCATTAATGGAAAGTCTACAATGAAAAGAATCAAAATTTGTGTAGCTGAACTGTGTTTTTTCTTCCTTTCTCTCTGAGTAATCTTCTCATGGCCCCTCAGGTTTGTATGTTGAGACCCTTTGGTCCCTCAGGTGGAAAACACTGGACTAAACTATGTAACTGTATGTAAAGTAATTAAAACTAGGACTTTTACATTTAAGTCTTAATACTTCTGTACTTTCAGTTAAGTAGGGTTTTAAATGCAAGATATATGTTTGCAACAGAGTATAATCAGGGGGCCAAAACTGATATTGCAAATTAGGTTTAATGCTTCTAGGTAAAAGCGCACACCATTTTAGGATTAATATTTATCTCCTTTTCATGTGTTCTAGCCAGCTGTCATCTCAAAAAATTATTTTTGGAGCATTTTACAGAACGTACAGTACAAAACTTGCAAAAAACACGAAAGGCCCACCCTTGAACCAGAGTTTGTTTTTGCATCCAGGGCTACGGCAGAAACATGGTGGTGCAACATCAGCATTTCATGACAAAATCTGACAAATTGCTTCAGGGAAAAGCAATATTTGTGCATTCAGTCCAACTGAGCCCACATGGATTGTTTTTTCCTGAAATGACAACTCAGACTGCTCTCCAGAACCTAAAGAAAACAAGGGATGATGTACAAGATAACACTGGAGGGATGAATATGGCTAGTTGTGAAAGCTGTACCTGCTGTTATGACTCCTTTGCAGTTATGGTGATGAAGACGATGAGCATGAACAAATCCTGAACACATGGACGGCTGCGGCTGAGGAGGTCGTACACTTATCAGGAGGTCGGTGGTTCGATCCCTGGACTCGACATTCTACATGTCAAAGTATCCTTGGGCGAGATACTGAATCCCCAATTGCTCTTGAAGCTGTGCCATCGGTGTGTGATTGAATAACAGTCGCAATGAGCAGGTGGCTTAGCCGCCGTGTGGATGGGTGACTGCAGGCTTGTGTTGTAAAAGCGCGAGTGGCCATCAGGCTAGAAAAACGCTGTATAAATACAATCCATTTACAAAGATACTCAGCGGAAAATTCTTCTCAGTCTCAAGCCCTTACTTTTCAGACATACATAACAATGTTTTACCACAAGCCTTCTTTCTCTCACAATGTAAAGATCTAAAACCCAGAGGTCACCTGAAAAAGGCTGGAGTGCACTGGCATGTTGGACTACCTCGCCAACTGACCAAAGTATGTGAAGATACTAGAGTGTGAGTCCTACATGGTAGTCTGCAGCATGGAGACCACAAAGGGAACAGTCCGTGCTCCCTTCCTCTTCACCTACTACACTGCAGACTTCAGCTAACTGCCTCCTGCAAAAGATGGGGACAATAGGAAGACAACTGATCCAGGGATTTGTGGACTAGTGCCTGCAGAACCTCCAGATCAATGCAGGAGAAACCAAGGAGCTGATGGTGGACTTTTAACACTCTCCTTCTCTACCAGTGAGCATCCAGGAAACATTGAGACGTTGAGATGGTGGAACCTTACCAGTACCTGGGTGTTCACCTGAATGATGAACTGGACTGGACTGACAATACAAATCACTATATAAGAAAGGTCAGAGCAGACTGTATCTGCTGAAGAGTGCGGGGGGCACTTCTGAAGACTATTTTAGACTGTGTGGTGGCACCAGCCATCCTCTGTGCAGCATTACACTTACATTACGTTATGCTTTTAGAATTTGTAATCTATTGTCTTACCAATTTCCAGAGAATTCACCAAAACAAGAAGAAAGAAAAAAGTGGCAGCCTAGTGGTTGTACAATGAGCAATATTATTTTCAGGTGCATTATGCGTGCCGAGAGAACAATGGGAGTATTTTTGTTAATGAATCTCTGCTGTGGAAACAATAAAGAGTAAAAAACATTGACCTAATGCAACAACCAGCTGCATGGGTATTCCTCACATTGTGTGTTTTTGTGTGCCTGCGTACAAACGTGTGTTTGTGTGTTTATCTGCTTGTGTGCCTGGTGAAAGGTATATTTCCATCCTTCAAGGGGACCTGAGGAGGTAAACACCATTAAACTTCAAGTGAGGAAGTTTGATTGTTAAGTATAAAGTCAGCTACAAAGCCTCTCTCACCCACCTGTTTACAGCCTTAATTAACAGGCAAACTTCAAGTCAGATGGAGGCTATGTCGGGGTGGGGGTCAGTCTCTCATAGCTTCACTCTGGAAGTATTTAAGAGACCCTGAGGTCATAAGACATAACCTCCCAGGGAACCAACCAACGCTGCGTATCGTCTGACAATAATAGAGCACAGTTTCAGAGGTTATTACTCTTATAAACAAAGAAACACAGTGTACATGTTTAATTTGGTTTAATCCAATTAGAAATCTTTATAAAGGTCAAATTGTTCATTTTTATTTTATGTGCAGGTGTGTTCTTCATGCCAGAGTAAATGGAAACAATATCTACCACTGAAACAATTATCAGCAATACAATAGAAAAGTGAGCAGTTGAGAAAAACAAACAAAAACATCAAACAACAAAAGACAATTTCAATTAATAAAAGGTTCAGGCTGGTTCAGCCTGACACAAAATGTTCTGTTTAATTTGAACCACCTTTTAAAAAGGACAAACAAGAACATGAAGTGAAATTGAAATTCCTTCAAAACATAACTATATTAAAACTAATGGCAACAGAAACGAATACTTTGTATTGTTTATTTCAGGAAACATGAATCGCACATGGCTGAGGTTTGAGGACACTGAGACGAGTCGAAGATGAGGTGCACAAAGCCAGAACACCGTAATACTTTCTCATGATTCTGTAAACATTTGGTTATTTCATGTAACTTGTGGTAAAAGTCACCCGCCCAATACCATTGTGTACTCACACAAGTATTACTTGGCCCACGGCTGTGTTTTTGTATTTTGAATACTGGATAACGACTGTCTGGAAATGAGCCCTAACTCTCACCTTCATGTTTAACGTACCTGTGTTTTCAGCCCGACTGCTCTGAAGAGAGAAACCAGGTGAAGCTGAGCATTAAATCATTGCTATTATCCACCGCCTCTCTCCCTGCTAACGGTGCACCTCACTAATGACCTGCCATTATGTCCAGCTGGTACTCAGCTAATTTTGCTCGGGGTGAAGGTCACACAGGTATTCACAGGTAGAGTTCTGTCTCGCGGCATTCCTCAGCTGTGAATGCTGTCCTATTTCTACTCAGTTCTGTCTGACATTCATTGTTAAGTTCTCAAATTCAGTATATTTCCAGATATAGCTATTTATGCAGCTCTCATTTTCTGTCTTTCAGTGAAAGATTTAGAAAAAACTAAACAAAACATATTATGTTGAACAAAGTAATAATGGTAAGAGGCCATGATTGACAGATTGAGAACATATCTGTGGGTCATATATCTTCAGAGACCAAGACAAGACCTGAGACTTCTACTTAAGGGGAAAAGGAATGTAAAGCTGAAAAAAGAATGTTTTTGACTAGATTCACAGAGATTGTCAACAAAACAAACAATGCATTCTTCGGCCTCTTATTTCTGTGTGACTACCCGACCTGGTCTGAGGTGCAAACCAATTTAATTTTCTACTGAAAACTGTTCACAGATATATAATTTAACTTTTTTTTTTTTTAAAAAAAAGGCTAAATGAATCCCTAAAACAGCAGAGCACTGCAGCTTTTGACAAACCTTACTCAAAAATGAATAAATAGTGAATTTGTTGAGGACTATTTTCAGACGTGGATTAATGCAACCTCACACTGTAAAAAAAATAATGCACAGTTCCCATGTTCATCATGTTGACTGCAAAGCTTGACTTGAGTGCAAAGCTGTGGCTCATTGTTTATAATAGTTTTTTGACAACAAGGGTAAGTAAATTTAGCCATATGAGGCTTTGGCTACACAGGAAACACTTGTTAGCAGGATGAGTTCATGGTTGAGTTCTGTCTTTTCATGTTGATAATAAGATCAATATAGAAATTTTTCCCACCCTTTTCCTTTAACAATTCTTGTGTGTTCATCTATTGTTAATATAATTTAGGGCAATCAAAGTGATACTTGTAAACAGGACAAACTTTACGTCAAATTTGGATTCCAGGGAACCGAAGTCGAATGAAAACCATCACTGCTTGCCATGTCGCTTTTGCACACATCGTTCTTTTTAGCTCTAATTCCCAGATGAGTTTCATTTCAGTGTAGTTTTGCCAGTGTTTTCAAATAAAACTGTGCCCTCATCCTCGGAAAATGTCCCTCTGCTCTCCCAGCAACCTTAACCTTTTTACCCAATCATTCTCCAACACGTCCTTCAACAGTTGGCAAGGCTCCAGACCTCATGCTAATTACATTACTGTCTGGATAAATATTTAAAAAGATCCCCCCTTTAATAAACTCCTCAGTAGTTCCGCCGGCTGTGTCTTGTGAGCTCTCCTTCAGCCCAGCTGCCCTCGACCTCGTCCCCTTGCTTTACAGGTCGGGACGCGCACAGCTGCCTGTCTCCGCCTCAGCGTCTCATTGTCTTACACTGACATCATTGAATTACTCACAGCAACACATCTTTCATCATAATTTCAGTAATGATTATCATTATCATACCAACTGCATCATATTTGGCTGATATCGTTCCCTGTAAGGAGACAAAAAAATGACCATGGAACAGTGGAACAGGCAGCTGTGGAATGTACTTTTACTCAAGTACTTCACTTAAGTACAATGTTAAAAATTGATAATTGCACTTTACTTGAGTATTTCCATCCAGGATCCATTTTTCTGCATAATGAGTACTTGTACTTTCTATACTGTAGGTACATTTTTCTGGCACTACTTTTACTTAAGCGACATTCTGAATGCATGACCTTTACTTGTAAGTGAAGTGTTTTCAGTGTGGTATTAGTACTTCTAAGTAAAGGATCTGAATACTTCTTCCACCACAGCTAACAGGAGGATAGCAGGAAAGGCCGGGTATGTAGGGTGGAGGGTGGAGGAGGATGGAAGGGTGATGGGGTTGTGGGAGAATATTTGAGAGGCCAGTGGAAAAATGCTGCAGTCAACTGTTAGTTCACTCCAATCATCTAAGGAAAGGTTGTGTCAGACTCTGTCACCTGAACTTCCCTTATCATTATCACGTAAACAATAATCAATAAGAACATCATCTTATTATCGTTATCTGCTGTCATCGTTCTCACAACATACACATGACCGTTCTGACTACCACCAGCTGCTGCTTTGATTCTGCCTTCCACCACCTTCCATTTGTCCTTTTGGTTTTGAAGTGGCTTGAGGTGATTACATACCACGCCTTGTACATTATCTCATGTGTTTCAAGCTCTTTGTTCAAGTGGGTAATGACTGTGTTGTTTTCACAGTGGGCTGCACTGACCACTCACAATGATAGGAATGATCACTCCACAGCGGTGCTCTTATCTACCATCAGCAATGTGTTGCAGTAATGCGTTGCAGCCTATTGCATTGTTTCAGCAGTCATGGAAGTATTCATTGTTTCTCTGTTTGCTCACATCCTAAATAGCATTAATCTCTTTGTATGATTAGCTGTCTGTTTGGAATAAAACTAGCTGCATGTGCAAAGCTCTGTAAATCTGGAAAGTGAGCGGGGGTTTGGCTCTGACATTGCTTCCCGTGGTGAAAATGTACTGTAAAACATCCAGGATGAAAGCCAAACTGCATACATGAGTGGCATATGTTGCAGTTCAATCCGATGGCTGCCTCCATGGTATACAGCAGAGGTTCTCAGCTGGTTGTTTCCCTGAACTGGCTTGCGATCTCTGCTGAGGCCTTATGTCAACAACACTTTGAGATTTTAAACACTGTAAAACCTCTCACCTCTCAGAGAAAACCATGGACTTGGACATGACTCTTGCTCCGTGCGGTTTTGCCCTTGTTCTGTCTCATTCTGTTAACCTCCCATCAGGTTTTCTCTTTCATCGCCAATAATGTCTTTGCTTGTTACCATAAAAAATTGCACATATCTCTTGCTTTAATCTGCTCACAGCGCCATGCCACATCTTGACAAAACCAAAGATGCAATATGTCTTATATTTCCTTTCTTTTTCTTCTTTTCCTTCTCTTGCTCCATTCCTCCTCTCTTCCAGGCTCCTGACTCCTGCTGTGTGTATGAAACTTGACTGATCCCGGTCAGGAATTTGCCCTATATCACCAGAGTTGGGGCCCGTAGCTGTAAATCACATGACCAGTATGTGGGAACGGCCATAATGAAGATGGACGGGCTGGAGAGAGAGCTGACAGAGCTGGCTGCATTCCTCAGGCTAGTCCTCCGATTAGGGTGATCTCACACACACTTAGACACTTACACACACACACACACACACACACACACACACATACACACACAGTCGTGTTAGCATCACTTCTGGGGACATTGAATAGACTTACATTCATTTCCTGGAGACTGACCGTAACCATAAAAATAACCACTACTCGGCTAGCCCTAACGTTTACCTTAACCCAACATAATTTACATGTAAACTGAGTCTTATTTATCCCATAATTAAAGTCACAAACCTCTTCCAATCTTACTTATAACCTTTCTCCTTCCACACACAAAGACACACAGCCTTGGTTTAGGGTGCAGGGTGTGTGCTCATCCTGAACATGTGCACAAAATGTGGAAAGATTCTGAGAGCAGTGATAACTCTTTCTCTCACAGTCTCTGTCTGAATTGAGAAATCTTGTTGGAAAATCAACAGTTGGCTGCTGCTGAAAAATGTGCACTCATTGTCTGCTACATAGCTCTACAATATCTGTACGATTCCCACATGTGGAGTCTTTATTTTATTTGGTGACGCAAAATTGAGTAAAGTATGCCAATCAAGTCAAACAGTGCACTGATGCGGCGGAGACTTTCAAAGTACGCCGAGCGCATTCAAACCACTAGCCTTCAACTGGTACCAGATGCGAGAGACCATGTTATAGAAAGGCTTGCACACACTTCCTCAGCGAGACCACACACCTCCACAGTCACATCTCAGCTCTTTTCACTTCCAAGTAACATTACGGGAAGGGAAATTGATGGCCAAGTTTACTCAGCATTTTAAAAGTGTTTCTCACAGCTTTGAAGAACTCAAAGAACTACAAAAACGATGAACCGGCAGCTCAGCTCACATCTCTCTCAGGAGTTCACTGAGTCTATCACCAACTCAAGCAGACAAATATTGACTCTTCCAGGTCCTGTGTCTTTCCTTGGTGTAAAGTTGGCAGAACAAACAGCTGGACTGCTACAGCACCACCTTTCATCCTGACAAAACCCTCTTCCCACCCCCAGGCCCCCGTCTGCTGCTACACCTACAGTACTGCTTTCTCCATGTGGGGGGCCCTCGACACTTCAAAGCACCCCGTGTGGGACCTCCAGTGGGGTGACAAGCAACCACAGCCCAGCTGAGCAGGATCGCACTTGTCAATGCCAAGCAAACACATGTTGGAGACCGGGTGTTAGCAACTTCTGGTTTTCACTGCGAGAGTAAGTGGAACAGACTCATGCACATAAAAATACAGATTACTGTGAGTAATCAGGCCCAGGCAGGAAATACACACATGTGTTGTGTACATGTGTTGTGTTTATGAACCCCACCAAAAAAATCATCTGACATCATTGAAGGCCTTTGTGTTGATAATGCGTAATTGATTATTGCCAAAAGGAAATGCTATAATACATTCCGTCCATGTAACGTTACCAATCTGAGGTTTCTCCAGGCGCACGTGTAAAACCTTAAACATACCAGGCAGAATAATCAGGTTTTACCAGCAGAAATCCAGCTGTTGCCTAAATTATTCCCAACCCCACAATCAGAAAAATGAAAGTAGGTTTCAACACTGATGTGAATCCAGATTTGTAGATTTTTGGCATTGGAAGTTTTCTCTTGATGTCTGAATAAAGAAACATCCAAAGAATTTGGACGCTGTTTGATAAATCTACTAAAAAGGAACAGTTTGACATTCTTGCCGAGAGTTACATGTGAAGATCCACACCCATCTCATATCTGCCCATTATATATAGATTCACAGCCAGGAGACAGTTAGCTTAGCATAACGACCAGATGCAGGCCAAGATATATTCTGCTGAATAACGCACTTTACCAACGCAACTGGTCGACTGATTTTATTTTACCTTTGGACAGAGCCAGGTTAGCCGTTTCATCCAGTCTTTATGCTAAGTGAAGCTAATCAACTCCTGTAGTCCTCAATCTTGCCATCAAACTCTTCTCAAGACTGCTTATGCATTTCCCAAAATGTCAAAGCACTCCTTTTAAGGTAAGGTGAGTGCACCAAAAAAGAATCTGGTTATTGTACACAGCTCTGGCTTTGTAAATGGGAGACAAACAAAGCGGCTCGGACTGAACCATGCAACACTATTTCTGCAAATCAGCAACAGGTGGCGTTTGTGCATGTGCACAGGAGGAAGGGGAGGGGCGCTAGAACAACACTAAATCTGGTATGCTAACGAGTAAACGCATTGTGAGGGAGAGATGGCAATATCAATAATCTTTCTCCAGAATGACTCACCTCACATTCAAAACATAGCATTTAATCACAGTAGTTAGCAAAACAAACTCTGTCTTTTTCCAGGACAAGCGACTTGATAGCATTCGTGGTAGCAGAAATCAGAAACTCCTGCGTATGGGAGCAGTATGAAAACCCTCAAGGCACTTGAACAAACATGGCTGTAGATGAATGCATTTGTCCTTCAGAGCAACAACTGTGGCTGAGACTAAATTAGATATATGAGCTAAAGAATAATGAGTTGGTTGGGTTGGGTTGGGAATGGGTCATAGTATCATATACAGCAAAAGCAGCTGACCACCTGATACTTACACCCAAACTATTCTTCAAAAAAACCACTACAGTAGTGAAAACGCAGCCTTGTATTGTCTGTGGTTTGTGTGTGTGTGTGTGTGTGTGTGTGTGTGTGTGTGCGCGCATGCAAAGGACCATTTGTATATTAGCAATTCAAAGTGTAAAAATTGACTCATCTCTTTAGATCTTCCCTCTTGTCACTACGTATGTTCTGCTCTTTGTTTCTAGACTAAACCGCGCCCCCCATCCCTCTCCTTTTTTAGGTTTGTGTAAAACTCTTGGGTGGTCCATTGATACGTGGCTTTAATAGCCCTCAGAGCATATGCGTGTCTTACAGCAATAGAGGTTTGACCCTAAACAAATGTGTCACAGACAGGCGAAGGGAACAACAGGATCTGTTTGTGTTGATAGAGGGACACAACTTCAGTTTCCCATAAAGAGGCATTTTCTTGATTTGTTTTATTAGAACTTATACAGTATATGTTTTGTTTTCCTGCAGCACAAAGGGTTGATTTCCTCCAAGAATCTTGGCATATTTCTATCAGTCTCTCCCTCTTGTTTTTGTTGTCTGTTTCTCCACACCCACATACATTGTGTTGTTGCCCCTCCTCTGCTTTCGACATCACCTCTGTGATTCCCCGTGAAAACAGCTGCGGCCGAACAAGAAGGGAGCGTGAGACAGCGACAGGAAGGACTGGAGGGATGGATGAAAGGTGGAAGGAATGCTGATAGGCAGGTAGGTTAAGAGGATGTTCCAAGTATCTTAGCATCTGTTGTCCAAACCTCTAATGATCACAGTGCAGCAGCAGTGCAGAGGCAGCAGGTTGCCTGCTCGCTGGATGTCCTGTTCTCCCATCTGTCCCAAGTACACCTGCTTTACTAGAGTTTCACACTCATAAAAGGCTTTTTGTGGCTTTTCCGACCCTCACACTGACAATCCATGGACACACACTTGTGGTTCTATGTGTATGTGCGCAAACACACCATCGCACATACACAAGCTAATGTACAAACACACACAAGTGGATGTACAGATACCTGGTCTCGTGTTATTGTGTTCAGGAAGTACATGGACATAGTGCTTTTCTGGTTTTACCAATCACTGAAAGCACTTTACAACGCAAGCCAGCATTTACATATTCACACACATCAGGAGCAAGTTGGGGTTTAGTTTCTCACCCAAGGACACTTTGACATGCAGACTGCAGTGGCCTGACCTTATGACTAATAGACGACTGCTGTACCTACTGAACCACAGCCAGGATTTCCAGGGAAATCAAATTATGTTCAATCCTTTGGCTTTGATTGTCAGATTTCTCACCTCTATCTTCACCTGTTCTGCAGTTGGCGAACTAACATTGATGGATAAACATTTATTCTTAGCTGACAGAGACTGAAACGTGTTTGTAATGGGACAAATCCAGGATCCAGATGGAGCAAATCGGTCAGTCTCGCATGCACTTATTGTAAGAGTGATGTGTTTAGACTGAAATTTTACTATGACCGAGTATTTTCAGTTTTGGAGGGTCCAAACCTTTGTAGGCATCCAAGAGTGGCCAGTTCCAGCTCTGATATTGCTGAGGATCCAGTGTCACTGCTGGCTAGTTTATAGACAAATCTGCATAAAAATGAAACTATTCTTTTTGTGTAATATAGGTTGCATGATCTGTCTTCATTTGCTTTACTACACTACGAAGCTTTTTACTGTTTCCCCAAATTCTAATTGTTGTTTTGTTCATTCCTTGGCATTAGCTATTGCTGTGAATATAAGAAATGCTTGTAATGACACGAAAGCTGATGGAAACAGCCTCTGGGTATTTACTAAGCAGACATGGTTCAGTGGAGGAAAGACTCAGTGCTTATGATCTCATTTAATCACTTTAACCAGAAAGCACATACAGGGATATAGAGCTTGTGAAATAATATAAGCAGATGTTAAGAGTCTGTCTCTTAAACATACTGTATGCACTTATAAAATATAATGCATTATTATAGATTAAAGGCCATGCACACCAACATAGGATTTTTCAGTTATGTGGCTGTGGCTGTACCATGTAAGAATGATAAAGTTGTAACTTTTATGCATTTGCACAAGAAAAGAACTTACTGTTTTGACCTACATAATATGCTAAAAAATTCAATGAGTGCTTTTACTTTTTATGCTTTTAAGTATATTTAGCTATCAGTACGTATGTACTTAGGATCAAGTAGAATTTGAATGCAGGGTTTTTCTTGAGTATTTTTACATTATTTATTTCTACTATACTTAAGTATCTGAATACTTCTTCCACCAGTGGAGATTTGCATTAATGCATTAAATTGTACATCAAATATTGAATGTTGACCGCTGCATGAAAAAAATGTACTAACAATAATAAGTGCTGAATATATACTCAAACATACAATAAAATGTGAGTTCAGGGTGTGCCGCAGGGTGCAGGTGACATGTGTTTATGGAACAAATTCAGGCACAGCTGGAGTATGTCTGTTTTTGTTGTTCATGTTAACAATTTGGATGCCAGCACAATCCACCAAAATTGCACTGTGGTTCATTTACACTAACACAAACCAGTGCAAAACAGCCATGTGCTGCATTGTGACAGCAGGGCATGACTCACTTTTTATGGAAACTCTTGCATATTGTTATTATCGTCACATTATTGATGTTATCACTGTGTTCTTACACATAGCAGTAATTTGCAGTTGAATGGAACAAGTTGAGCCACGTCCTCTGGGGATTGTCAGAGGGCATTCTGGAAAATATAAGAAATCAGTACTTAATGGAGTAAAGGTGAAGTTCACAGCACGAAAAGGTAAATTACAACATTTCATCACAAAATAGCATCATGGGTTGGGGATATTTAATGGTAATTGTTTTTTTATGGGGCGGGGGTTCCCTTATGTTCTTGAGCATGCTAAGCCTCAAGGAATTTCAGAGTATAACCCACTGACAGTGTGGCGAGCTAATGCTCCAGAGTTAGGATAAAGTTCCTGTAAAGACCCAGTACTTCACCAGAGATCACAGAAAGTAAAAACATACTTTGGGACTAAAAACACTGCAGTGTTATCTCCAAGTCTTATGGGTCCAAAATTCTCTACGAGTAAATCCCTGCTTTTTACATTTTAATGTAAATTTAAGTCTTTTAAAACATGAGGCTGAAGTAAATTTCACTCCAGACAAGTATATACATATACATATATATATATGTGTATGTGTGTGTGTGTGTGTGTGTGTGTGTGTGTGTGTGTGTGTGTGTGTGTTTCAACATTGGGCAAATTACAGCTCCCCTGGAATGAAGATGACAAGTTTATGGTATGAAAACATTGTAAGAGGAGGGGAGGAAGGAGATATCAAAGTTGTTATACGCGGGTTCTGTTTGATGGATTGTTCCAAAATCCTGACGCCGCTGCTGAGTTGATGACAGGCGGAGAAGGGGGATTAAACTTCATTTTTCCCCTCTTTTCTTTTTAACTCATTGGTATAAGTCATTTTGGGGGACCACACCTCAGTGTGGGCTGCATTAGACTCACCACAGAGGCTGGGCCTGGGGAAAATTGTTGGAGGGCTGGATTAGAAATGGCAAAAAAAAAAAAAATACATTTGTTGATGTTAGCTGTTGAATCGCATTACAGTAAAATAGGTTACACACTGCCATGATGCAATCCCACTGCACACGTCTTACAACAGTATGCTTATTTGATAGAGAGTGAAAAGTGGCTGTGGTAAGGACACAGGGAGCAGGTATTTTAGGTTGAAAACGAGTGGGTCTGTCAGAGAATATGTTTGCATTTTTAGCATGAAAAGAAACCCTGTAAATCTGAGGATGGCAGCATGTGAGTGATAAGATGTCTGATGGTAGATATGTTTTCCACCTGAAAATACCACAACCTGTATGTGATATGTTGCTTGTCCAAGTATGTTTTCCAGTGTGTCATCTTTTCAGCCTCATTGTGTAGTGCTAAGCTGTAATGAGCTCATTACTGTGCCTGAAGTTGCAGGGTGGAAAACATCCACTGCTAGTTGACGGTTGGTGAGAACTGCAATTGTGGTGCAAGTTTTTTCCCCCCAATGGCCACAAGGGGCAACAACGAACCCAAACCACACATAAACTTCTAGCATGCAAAGGTGAGATTTATGCTTCATCAGAAGTGTTCTCAAACAGTATTTCTTGGTTGGTTTGGTAAATGTACATCTGGTTGACTGCCTCACCACAGCTGCTTCCCTGCGCTTTTCTATGCTTTCTATTCTGAGACTGCAGGGTGTGAAATAGTCCCAAACAGGGCTGGGGGGGAGCCGAGACTAGGAAGAGGTGAGGTAATTTCTCAGTTGCCAGTTGCCTGGCAACCAGGGGAGATTCCAGGAAGTTACGGGTCCCACCCAAGAAATGGTCCAGCACATAAAGCGGTCAATTGTAGGTTTTCATATTTCAGCTTTTCTTGGCCGACTGTTAAAATAAATGAGATGTGCTAATTAGTGAATAATGAACCTAATTCAGAGTCTGCTGGTCGACGGGCTCTGTTAACTTTGGGCAGAGAGAGACTAAGTTAGTTCTTTACCCCTGTTTCCACGCTGCTACGCTAACCAGCTAAGTTAACCAGCTGCATCAAAGTCTTGGCTAGAAAGTAAAAAGGGTAAGTGTCCCCAAATGTTGAGCTTTTGCTCTAAGATGATTGACTACACAACCAGGTTATCTCTTTTTTACACATTATACATGTTATTGACTGAAATGATAATATAATAATGGTACAAACTGTTTCATAAACAGAGCCTGTAGTCTGTCAGACGGCAGCCATAACATGCATGTGACTGAGAGTGGACAGTGAAACCACAGCGCTCCACTGCCCCCCACCCGTCTTCTGCAGTCAACTTTACAGTTGGAGTGAGAAATGACCTCACTTCGTCCAAGTCCCAGCTCCCCCAAAGTTTGAACAGGAAACAGGGAGAACACAACCCCCGCCAAGCTCCTTGCACCCATTACAACACTCCCAAAGAGAAAACATGTACACCAGAAAAAAGTACAGGACCCAGAAGTGAAAAATGAAAGGTTTAATTAAAAGACCACAGGCCTGTCTATGAATGTAAAACACATAATGCTTGTACCATGAGCAAACATGAGACAAACTTTTTGTTTTAACCTCTGTTGTGAATTTTGAGTCTGTGAATTCCAGCCGTTGTTTGGATTCCTCTGAGAGGGAATGTTTTATGCTCCTTTGAAAATACAAAAGACGTCGTGCACATCTGAAAGCCATTAGCCCCTCAAACTGTTAGCAAGCAGTCTGAGGATTCTTTCCGCTCTCTTGGAATCTTGCTACATTTCTCTCTTTGCCTCTTTTCTCTTTTCGTTTCTTTCTTTTTTTCAGAGACCCTTTGTCTTATGCAGTTACAGGGCTTATGGAATTTCAAAACTCCTATCCAGAAAGTCTCGCTCCACGGCCCACTAAAACCAAAGTCATATCAAACACATCAACCTCTCTCCATCCCTCTCCCCACTGTATGTTTTAAAAGTCATTTAACCGTGGACAAACGATCTGTGCAGAGTTACAATGTGCTCTGTCACTGGGGAACAACATCACGTGTATACCCGCCTCTTCCTCCTCTGGTTCCATCAAAGCAGGCAGGGGACATGTGAGGCAGGTCTTCCCTCCTCCTGATCATCCTCTGCAGCCTAACCTCGCATAAACGGACCAATGTGTTTGTGTGCTGTTTTATGAGATCACATATTCTCATCCCCCCTTGAACACTGCCATTCTTTGTCTCCGCTCGTGTTGTACTTTGAAGTTCTACATTCCTCTCCCACTGCATCACCGGGGCAGCACAGCTGCACAAGGCCATGTCTTTGCAGAGCCAAGCAGAGCAACGCTCCGGGTAAGGTGAGGCAAGAAATGCCTGCCTTGGAAGTAAATGATGGAAAGAAAGATGGAAGGAGAGGGGGAAAGGGTTGAATGGAGGAAAAACTGGAAAAGAAGGCTGAGAACAAGAAGGAGGTCTTGCGTTGATCCTGTACCCTGCGTGCATGGATGCGTTGATCTATCTATCTATCTATCTATCTATCTATCTATCTATCTATCTATCTATCTATCTATCTATCTATCTTTAAATGCTTNTCTATCTATCTATCTATCTATCTATCTATCTATCTATCTATCTATCTTTAAATGCTTGCGGCGTTCCACTTTATGTGAGCTTGCGTGTGTTTGTTCATTTATATGTGTTTTTATGTGTCTTTCTGTGTGCGGTGCTGCGATCATATTTTCATCCACCCAGAGAAAAACCACCAGTCAACCACAGGATTCCCAGCTGGGATCATCTCTAGACCCAGTCACACTCCACCCTGACCCCACAGGCTCCAACCACAAACCCCAAGACCATGATGACACTACGAAACCAACCTCTAATCCCTCAACCCCACCTTACCACACATGCATACACACGTTTTGTATGCACACACACACACACACACACACACACACACACACACACACACACACCTCCATGCTCCCATGACCTTAAGGTTACCCTCTGCCAAAACATGGAATGAGCTCCAGAGACAGAAAGTGAATAAATTCAGTGTGGAAAATGGGAGCTGTGACAGTCAGTGATGTACATTTGAGGGCTTTGAAGCTCCACTGAGCCTCAACATTGCCTCATTTGACTCGCCTGGTATACAAAAATCAAAAGAAATCCTCCAAACAATCTCATATTTTTCCTCCAATGACTTTTTCTTGTAGTTTCAAACAATACTTAACTAAATTATAGAGCTTTTTTTTTTTTTTAAACTTCTCTTCAACACGTCATCATATCGCCTCTCGGTGGAAATACACTGCAGATCTCAAAGATGCATAAGGTCTCTTGACAGCTGATTTCCCACTATCAATTACATCTACAAGCTAACACTCGCCGAGCTGAAACATCATTTCATTGGTGCATGTCCAGCTTTAGCGCCCGTGTACAGATGTGTGATCTCCAAAAGGTCAGTATGGAATATCTTACATCAGACGTGAGGCAAGACATTTTAGAGTTACTGCACATTTGAACACCTCATAAAAGCACTAAAAGTATTCTGTGCAGTCATATCACTTTCCAGTTTTTTTTTTTTTTTTTTTTTTTTTAGAGCTGTCAGCCTTTCAGTCAAAATATATTTTTATGTCTTTGTCAAAAAGATTTTAGCTTTATATGTTTAGTGGGAACCTGAATAATGACGTTTAGCTGTATCATATTTTACATCATGAAGGAGCCTGGGGTGTTGGGCATGTATTTCAGATTTGTTGCTCCCTTAGGGACAGCCAGAGCTATAATACATAGCTATGTAACAAAAAACAACTAATGGAAACAAATCCTTTAAAATAAACTCCTCTGGCACAGTCCTGCCTGTGATGACCCACAAATGCACCGGCTGACCCCTATGGACAGCAGTACACGATGACTAATTCTGGCTTTGACTCTCTCCCTGCAGAGAGGTTGTCATGGAAGTGATTTGGCTCAGTGATGGCTCTCCTGGCTGATCTAAAGACAGCCTGAAAACCCCCATCAGGCTCTGGTGGTCTCTCATGGTTTCAGCACTGGGAGAGATCAGGCATCGCTTCAAGAATTCGGCTCATATGCAAGTGTAGGCAAAAGAACACATCATCTTAGTTTGCACACACTCACACAGACAAAAAGACACATTTACTTCACAACACATCCTCCGATTAAAGAATGATACTCATAATCAAAGCTGACATGCAGTCTGAGTGAGGGGTGAGATTTAAAGGGTATGTGTGTAACTATTTATTCATGTGAGGACATTGTAATCCTCAGCTGGTTTCTGTATTGACTTGTCATCTTTCCATGCAAGCTACAAGAGGGACCCCAAGCTTAGCACCGCAGCAACAACTGAGCCCCATATTCCTGCTCCTTTTGGCCCAGGCACATGTAATAATAATGCAGTCTGGTCCATGTAAAACAAATAGCTTGCTTTCATCAACATGAGCACATGCAGTCACCACAATGCTTACCACAAGTCTCACGAGGATCGGTTTTCTGTTAAGGAATAATGTATTAAACCTGACAGGACAACCTCTTATCTTGAAAGCACATGTTCACGTTGCATGTTTGCATTGTTGAGTGCATCGAAAACCAAACCTCGAAACATGAATCCAGCGCACAAACAAAAACGTGTTCCTGTGTACTTTGATGACAACAATTGGAAAAATCAGTGACATTGCAAGCCCACGTTTCCTTGGGTCGTTGAGGCAGCCTGCTCCTCAAGCCACATGTATTTATTTACCTTAGGTTGGCATATGGTGTGCTTGTGTGTGTGTGAGGGTTTACATATGTGTATACAAATGTGTATGCTGGAAAGAAAGAGATGGGAGACAAGCGAGTGGGGAGACAGAGGGGAAGGGAGGACTAGTAAAAGTATTTCCCTGGGCTCTGAAAGTACAATACACACAGACAGTGGTGTGTTTTCACCGTAGCCAGATCACTGCTTGGCAAAATGTGGTTCTATTTAAACGGGAGAGGGAGGGACTGCTGGGAGAGAGAGGGAGGAAAGACAGAGAAAGGGGGGACACACATACACGCACACACATATACAGGCTCGATCTCCTCAAGGGTCTAATTCTTTGTTCCAATCTATCCCAGGCTTTCGTGGTGTCAGTGTGAGACTGTGAGACTCCCTAAGAGCTTCTGCAGCACACTACAAATCATCGTGCATGACTCTGTTGCATGTTGAAGGCTGGTACTACAGCATGCTGCATGTTCTCCATTAGAATGAATTGCCATGTTCAATAAGGAGAAGTGTGAGGGGGTACAAATGTGAAGTGGGGTGTGTTTTGATGTACGTGGAAGCATGCATGTCTGTGTCCGGGAGAATGTAGCAATACTAAGATCTTATTTAATGGGAACTTCTCTGGTTGTGTTTCACTGCTGTTTGAATCATGTGGTGTCAACAAAGCTGAACACTCATGTATCAGTGAACACATTATGGAAATGTTCATGTTTTCAAGAAAATTTTAGTACATGCCCTGATGATTAAAAGCGGTTTTGTATCATCTCTTCTGCAGAAATCCTAGCTCCTAATCCTTGTTCTCCCACATTCAGTCTGGTATATTTAGATCACGCCAAATCCTGCAGAGACAAAAAGCATATGCACATGGTTGTAATTACCCGACTTTGTTGATCTTTGTCTTGAAAACTGGCCCAAGACATTACAACAAAACATGTTAGCCTTTCAGGCTCACCAGAGGATGTTGGAGAAAATAAATAAGAGTATTGCCAGGTAGCCTTCAGGTCTACATAATACCCCATTGTGTAAAAAAAGTATTTATGACCCTTACGAAACTTGTGCATGTGTGTGTGTGTGTGTGTGTGTGTGTGCGTGTGTGTGTGTGTGTGTGTGTGTGTGTGTGTGTGTGTATTCAAGTGTTGCTGTCCCCAACAAACACTGACTCTACTTATTGTCCTCCAAAGGGACTTCCAGTGCCAAACGAGGTCTCTGCACCCTGATAACCAGTGGTGCATCAGAGGTCCTTTGTAGGCTTCACAGTGCTCATCACTGCCTGAAGAACCACTTGAACCTTCAAATGATTCTTTGGTTCTTTTGGAAGAATCATAAGTTATTCCTTTTCTAATAAAATTGTGATTTTTTTAAAGGGGTTAGCTGCGATGGCTCCAAAAGCCATTTCGACTAAAGTGGCGTGTATATAGAGTAAAATCTTTAAACTACCGCCATCCAAAGGCATTACCCAGTTTGCATTAAATTGCTGAGCCTCTGTGGGAACGTCAGTGATGAAAGCAGAGCAGGGTTTAAAGGGTTTTCATAGACATATTTGACGCATGGAGAAGTTTAGAATTTTGATAGGAGTATTTGTAGGGTCAAAAAACAGCTTTGGTAATAAAGTGGTTCAGTCTAGATTCCATTTTTCATTTTTTTTAAGTTACAACAGGGCAGATGTTGGACACTTCAGCAGGACAGATGTTGCCATGTCAAGGTCTTGAACCTTTTTCCCCCTCGTCAAATGCTTCTCTTCACAATCTCCCATCAAATCCCACATAAGCACAACTGTTCATGTCCTGTTGAAAGTAATGGAACTTCTTTGAGGAAAGTAACTCAAACTGAACATAACAATTTGGTTGTGGTTTAGGACAGATAAGACTACTTTTGTATTAAATTACACACTATTTGAGTGCCCGTGGCCTTGAAGTCATTAATAAACCTCCATTATTATGTGTAACAGTGATTTTTCATCGAGAATAAGCACGTTTTCTCACTCAACTCAAGCCAAAAGTGCCTCCTTTCTGGAGCTACCTTGAACCATTTTTATTGAGAGTGGTGAAATTGGCGCAGTGGGGCGACACATTTGAGATGTGTTCAGCTGTCCTCACCAATATACCACCCAGATGGCCACTCTCTCAATGTTAACTTCCTATCAGCACTTGCGGCAACAAAGCACAAGGATGTGTCAATCACAAGCACCAGTGGGCTGAGGCAGTAAATAGCAGGACTATTTGAATAGCACGTGTAAATTTGACACACTGTGACAGAGTAACTCGTTCTTCGTGCTGTGCTGTTAACTTCATTTAGAAATTGACTGAGGTCTGTAACAGAAGTGTGTCCAGCCAGAGGTTGTGAATGTAATTTCTGTTAAATAACTACAAAACATTGTAAGTCTATTGAACACTTTTTTGTCTGTAGCTATAATTATGAGCCATCATGAGCTCCTCACTTAATGGATGTGTTAGTTATCTTACTGATCTGTCATTGGTGGCTCCTTACTGTTTATGCAAATGCCGCTTAGCAGTCATCAAAGATCCTCGACTTTGCTGGAACTCTTATCTCATCACTGAGGTAGTCTGAAGGAGTGTTTTCGTTGCAGAGTGATGATAGTGGGGCCATGTTAGCCACAGTGTGAAGGTTTAGCTGCTTGGCCCCTGTTACAACAACTCTAGGAGTCTTGAGGAATGTGGGTTTGTCCTGCAGTCCGTTACTACCCCCTTTCTCCCTCTGTCTCTGCCTCACTCCGTGTCCCCTCCCCTCTCCCAAACAGGGCATTTCCCTAACTTTTCTCTTTTTCTCACAAGGCTATAGTTCAATATTCCATTCTGGGGCACATATCCCGTCTCAAATTCCGACTCTGGACTCCTCAACGTCAAGACACTCCAACTCTTGCAAGGTATTGTGCGCATTAGTGATCTGTTTGCCTGCAGTATTCCAGTTATCGATTGCTTTGATTGTGACTATTGTTTTAGAAGCCCGTTGTTTCACGGGGGATTATCTCGTTATGCATGACTGCAAAATAAGTGGGGGTCAAATCTCAAGATTAGGATGCAGAAAGGTGGATTAAAAATTGGACAGATGTTCCTCAGCGGGTGAAGGTCGGAAGTTGCACTTTTACCGGCTTTTTGAGAAACTGCATGGAAAAAACCCCGATAGACTAGTCACGTTTTATAGTTTGATTGCTCGCTCTTTTTGGGTATTCATACTTTGGTATACATTTTCCTGGTAAGTAAAGTGGAATAATAATAAAAAAGAAGATATTTTCTCATCTGGGATTAACTCGTGTTCATCTTGCAGGAGCTGATGTTGCCTTTTCTCTCCATTCATAAAGTTGCGGTGACATGCACAGCTCGTTTCAGTGTTGCAGCATTGTAAAAAAAAAAAAATACAAAAAAAAAAAAAAAAAAAAAAACCCACACATTTCTCTCTGTCAGCTCGGAGCAAACTGCCTGAGTGGCTGTTTTAGATTTTTCAAGCAGAGCAGATGGATCTTTTTGTAGGCTCCTATTGAGGGGTGTCTGTAAGCGCAGTTGTGCATTTTCAGTAAACTTATCCAACTGTGCGCTTTGTATCTCTGAATATTCCTGCAGGAATATCAAGTTGGACAGTGATGTTTTGCTTGCAATAAATATGCTGTCATATAGATTCAGATTTAAAGGACATGTTGGGCTGCGATGATGAGAGGATTAATGGATAATGCAGGATGGCCGCTTTACCTGCCTTACTTTGACAGCACGGTTATGGGAGAAGTGCTCAGCAGAGCTCTCACTCGGTAATTGATCAGGCATTTCTTTTGTTCGGCATTGATCCCGCCTCCATTCACTTCTCTTAGTGCCAGGAGTTGAAGCCAACTTTTTTTTCTTCGTTTGAGTGGAAAAATCTTTTGTTTTTTAATTACTCATTCGTTAAGAAGCTTAACCTATAGAGCATCTTGCTATTTAGGCTACCACTGTAGTTAAAATAGGCCAGCACAATGTAGTCGTGCCAGGTATAGATTTGCATATTTTAATACTTTAATTTGTTTTTGCCTTTAAAAAGAACAATGTGAAATATGGAAAATTGTGTTAAAATGAACATCTCTTAAATTCCATGTCTTCCTGTCTACTTTTCTTCCTGCCCTTTTCTCTCCATGCTTGTATGAGTTCACTGCTCATCTACCTCTTATCTTCCATTAAAACGAATTTGAGTCAGTGGGATATGGGGCCATATTTATTTTCTTGTCTTTGTCTAGGCTATATATATAATGTGTTTGGACTCATGGCTGGGGGGCTGGAGGCTGGGTCTGCTGAGGTTATATATCACCAGGGGCCCGCAGTTCACTCTTAAACCTGTGGTCTGTAACGAGGTGGAGAAGAGAAAATAAACCCCTCCAATTCAGTTGGACAGCCCTTGTTTTTTCAGTTTAATATGCCCTAATGCAGTTAGGACAAGCTGGTAAGAATATATAGGCTATGTATGAGGCAAATGCAAAATAATTTGATAAGAAATCCAGACTCCATAAATTACATAATGAAAGATAATGGGAGTAATTGAATTTTGTGTATATGGATGAGTAATTGGTCTTTGTCAACAACTTATTATCCCCACTCTTTGCTCACATTGTGGCATGTGTGATGGAGAGAGCATTTTGAGTTGATTCATCGTCTTTACCTCACTATTTAACTCATACCCTGTCGTTTCTGCCCTCTATCCCGTCTCTCTGGCTCCCTCTAGGCATGAGGCTATGATTTAGGACAGTGATTCCTAACCTTTTGGCTTTAGACCCATTCAATTGAAGCAATGTCTATTTATTACCCCACTGTAATAAGTGCACTGTTTGCATGTGTGACACACAAGTTATGTTCCCCTCTTACACTTTTTTAATGTAAGTAGTTTTCAGTGCCTCAAATGATAGAAATATACATTTTTTACACAATAAAAAGTAAATAGTAAAGTCAGAAGATAAAGAGAAAACCTAAGGTATTTTGTGCAGCAGACACATGATCTTATATTTCTTATTTTTTTTATTGTTTTCAATCATCTCACAACCTCTCAGACATATTTTGCAACCTTTTGGGTGATCTTGACCCCCAGTTTGGAAACCACTGATTTAGATACATACTGTAGTAAGATTGATGAACTGGTTGATAGAGGTTTGAGAATAAGAGATATAATGCACAGCCGTTATGCTTAAAACATTGCAGTTATGTTGTAGTATAAAAATGTAGAGGCTTCTTTGTTGTTCAGTGGTTCACAAGGCAAAAACAGGCTCGTTATTCAGACCTATGCTATTTAATTCTATATGAAAAGTATCCTTATTAGCATGCCCTTTAATGACAATAAACATTTAATATTTAACAGCACTGGCTCTTTGACACTGAGCATGTCTCTCTAATGAGTTCAGGACTTTTCTCCCTGTAGTCTGTAGTCAGTACACACAGTATTTAGTGTCTGTGGACTGATAAACCACTTATAAGACTGCTTTGAAGTGCAGTATAGTGAAAACAGATTGCTGGAAGTCAGGATTTAAGTGTCTCTTCTATTTCCTTGCATGTTCTTCTTTATTCACCCACAACTCATATGTTTTCTCTTTTCTCAATATAACCACCAAGCATGTCACAAACAAACAAACAAAAAAAATCGAATCAGTGGGTAATTTCACTGCAAACTGTTTAACTGGAGAATCATATGCCGCCCTGTTAACTGAGTTTTTAAGGCTGGAAAATGTATGAAAATGATTTAAGGGTAAATTGTTTTGGTCTGTCAGATCAGTGACTCCAAACCAGGGGTTCTTGTACCCAGAGGATACTTGCAGTTGTCAGGGGGGATGTGGAAAGCTCAACCAGCTAAAATTAAGTAACAATAACCAGTAAACTGCCCACCAACCTCTATCAGTTATAAGACATTAATATCATGGGTTCTAACTTGAGAATGCAGGAAAAGTAGTCACTGAATAAGAGAAAGCTTAAGATACGAACATTAATTTAGCCTAATTAAGCTAGCTAAAAATAATGAAGATAGTTAGAATAGTTATAATAGAAATAGTTAAAAGCAATGGATAAACTGTTGAAATGGCCGAAAGTAGCTAAGCTAATTGATAAACAGCTGGAATAGGAAGGTGACAGTAGGGGTAATTTGTTGAAATGGCTAGCGAAAGTATTAGCTAAACTTATACTTAATACTTAGCTAAATAGCTGTAATAGCTAAAAGTAATAAAAAAAAACTATTGAAATCGTTTGCTAAAATGAATGTGAAACATTTGAAATCATTAGCTAAAAGTAATGCATAAACAGTTAAAATAGCTAAAGGTTTGGAATACACAGCTCAGGTAAAATAGCTCAAGTTAGCTGAAAATAATGGATAATTGGCGGAAATGATTAGCTAGCGTAACCTAAAAGTAACACACAAATGACTGAAACGTCCAGCCTCTGACACTCCAAGTAGTAAAATGTAAACAATCTAAACTATTGTAACAAGATCGACTTTATCGGCATTAATCTCTTCAAATGGACTCATCTGAAACACGATGAGTGGTGCTGATGAAGGGTGTATGAGCTCACCTGACTCGGCTGTGGGGGTACGTCAGATGGAAAAGGCTGATCATTTTGTTGGATAAGCTGACCCACTTATAATAAGAATATAAGAAATAAGTGTGATGAGGCCCTCTGTTTTTCAAGTGTTTCTTATCTTTCAGTTTCTTTCTTCCTCTGTCTAGCCCCTCTGGAGTGCACACCAGGACTTGGTCCGGATCCATGGTCTAGATCCCTCTGCTCAGCCTGGGTCCATACGGTGAACAGAGAGTCAGAAAGTGTGGTAAAAAGGAAGTGCTACAGCTGGAGGGATAGCCAATGGGATCAGGGAAGCTGGTTCAGGTGCTGCTGGGATGGGCAGCGGTGTGTCTTTCGGCGGTCCATGTGGCTTGTGGTCAAACTGGGGATGGACCATACCAAGCTAGCCGATTCACCGGCACTGTGGACCAGAGAGAGGTGCAGCGGGTTCGACGCCGTGGCCAGGAGACGCTGAGAGGGTAGGGATGAGAATGTGTGTGTGTTTGTTTGTGTGTGTGTATGTGTGTTAATGTCTTTGGCAAAACCCAAAGTTGCACCAATCCGTGATATAGTTTGGTATTGATTATATGAATTTTAAGCTGCAGAAGCATTCATAAGAAAAGTACATAAAATATGGGTTTAGATACTCAGCTACATTTTCGCTGTATCTGGAGAAGGCTTGAAATATAAATGGCTTTCTCCCTCTCTGCTTTCCTGGCAGCTCTCTTTCAACTGCTGTGCTTTCTGGGCTGAAGCCAAGCTCGCCTTATACCAAATTATGCTGCTGAATACTACCACATTGTTTTCTCAAAAACAGCACATGTTCGACCTTAACAGGCTGCTTGCCACACTGAAATCTCCCAGCGTATTTACAGCAAATTGACATTTTCATGGGAAACGGCGGAAAAAGCAGCTTTCTATACATCCCGTGAGGGGATGATGAATGAAAAACATGACCTAAATTCCCTTGAGTGTATAAGTTAAGCTGGAGAAAGTAGTTCAGGTCTGCTGTGGGGAGATTGCTGGCCCCAGTGTTTTAAGTTGAGGCCAACAGGGAAAATTGTGTGTGTGGGTACATATATGCATGTATGCATGTGTGTATTTTTAAAGGTGTTGTTCATTTGAGTGTCTGTATGTAGGAGTATCCAGTAAAATGAACTACAGGGATCACATCACCTCTCACCAGCTGCAACCCCCCCGTCCTCCCTCTGTCCCTTCTCTTTCCAGCAGTCCAGCTCCTTCACTTTGTTACCTAAACACCATGAATCTGGGTGTGGGATGTATGTCAGTGCAACAAAGAGTTTTCACTGTATACAGTATTTCGCCACTTCTTGAAAAACAAAGGATGTTTTGTTGGCGCCTGTTTTCAGTGTCTGCATCAGTTATTCCAATCAGACTCCCATCTGTCCCAGCTTATGGTTTCCCCAGTGCCAAGCCACAGGAAATGAGGTATTCGTATCACCCGAGGGGGGTATGAAAAGGGGCATTTGTTTCACTGCTGTAGGTGACAAAGCAGCAGAAGGAATAACAGAGGGCAGGAGAAGTATGAAAAAAAGAGAGCTCATGAGGAAATGAGAGATGAGATTAAGTAGAAACTGGGAGTGATAGTGAGAGTGATAGAAGTAACTAAACTCAGTAAATTGTATTCGCTTGTGGCTCGTTGATAGTACAGGGTGAAGTTCACATGGCCTCGTAGAACTGATGTTTTCTCTAAAAACATATTCAGTCATGGCTCCTTCTGTGTAATATAAATAGATGTAGACATACTCTTAAGGAGGAATTTTATACCAAGATTTGTGTGAGCGTGCTAGGCCTTTAAAGGTGCAATATGTAAAATTTGCCACCTGTTGAATTTGTCCTCCAAACAAACAGGGGGCAGCATATCACTAGAATAACTGCTAACTGCAGCTAACTCTAGATGCTTTTAGCTAGTTAGTTCAGTTAGCTTTGCAACTAGCTGCCCTGTCAGCTCACTCTGCCTGGACTGGGAACTCTGAGCATTGGGGGAGTGTTGGTGTTCACACTGCTAGCACAGGAGCATTGAACCACTGAAAGGAGGAAGTTTTCCAGAAGGCTCAGCAGCCTCCCAGCGAACACTGCCAGACTGGGACTGAACACAGACTCCAAGACTCATGGAAGCTAGTTTGATGACGGGAAACATAGTACCGAGATGATTTACAATGGCTTTGACCAAGACTCGGTGGGTTTGGCTGGGGACGAGAGAGGCAAGAAGCGGGAGAGGAGCGAGAGGGAGGTCGGACATCAGTCAGGGCTGACCTCTGGAGACCTGAGCGGGGGTTATGCTGGGGATTTGCAGGAGTCAACAAAAAAAATCAACTGCTGCTGGACTGAGGTCAGATTGGATGCTATACTGACTCACTATCACCTCTTGAGGTACAAACTGGTATTACGAGACGATGGGATGGGGGTAGCTGTTTTTTTCATGCTAACCTCAGTAGATATCTCTGCAACAGAGATGTCTTTGACATAAAGTCAAAACTGTTGTTTCTTCGCATTCTGTTGGTAATTGTAATTAATTTTTGAATGCTTTAACATTTTTCTCCTTTAACATTTCTACTCTAATACCCATTGCACTGTTCACAGCTACAGCTAGAGTTATCCTGTGTGACACATCAAGTGTTCATTGAACCACAAATGGGATGACTGGCATTGAACTGCAGCACATTAAATATAATTGATGTGCCTGAACAGTAATTCACATTTACAGTTTGTCTAATAGACAGTGAGCAGCAGGAGAAGAGAGTGAGGCAACCAGGAGGCCTTGCACAATAGCTTATTATTCCCATCGAATAGTATGTAATTTCATGAGAACATTTACCAAAAGCCTGCAGACTTTTTCCATTACATTGTTAAGTTCTGGAAACATTACTATGCTAGGAATGAAATGCTCATATAGTGATAGTTTTGTGTACTGAAGAAAATAGGTAATGAGATTATACAGCATCTTTGAAACACAGGCTATGTTACGGTTAAAAAGCTCTATTTACATGCTGGGCTTCAGGCCAGTGCAAATACCACAAACCAGGGCTATTTGACAAAATGTTCGACATCTTTTTGATTATTTTTATTGGATTTCTAGGTGTTGCCTGGTAACTGTCACTTGAATTACTCTGAAATGTTAAAGCGCCTCCCATGCGCTGGGACAGGCTGGCCAAAGCAAATATGTCTACGCGTTTATTTTCAGTTACTGTTTGAGTGTCGTCAGCTGCAAATGATCACAGTTAATCTGAAATCGGGTAAAATTAGTCATCTAGTACATGTGTGCATGTTTTATCTAACCACCTCTGGACAGAAGCCGTAGGTGAAGAAATCGCATTTGCAATGAGTGAGTAAGTGTTTTGGCCGCCACGAGAGTTTGTGTAGTGAGGGCCAAATGTTTCTTACACAGGAGTTGTTGAATTTTACTACAAGTCATTCACCCCGACAAACTACAATACATGCAGCCCCTGGCTTGTGTCTCACTGTACAGTAACAGTTTCATCTAAGAGCTGCAGCAATCACAGTGGACTGTCAGTAAATCCTTATAGTTTACAGATTCTCCATGTGGGAGATGGAAGGAGGTTAGTTTAATGATGGTCATTACGCTGGCCTTGGGCTGGGGTGCAGTGTTTATTTGCTGGCTAGAACTCCATATCCCCTGGTCTGTCTCTGGTAGCGCTGGGTCTGATGCTGACTGACTCTGATTTATTGGCTCCTACCGCAGCCTGGCATCAGTCCGCTCAAGGGCAGTATCTGATCAGACCTTGGGCTCGCTGGCCGGTTTGCTTTACTTGATCGGTGATTGATTGTCTGGTTGGTAGAGTGAAAGGAGGAAAGTGTGAGGCAGAGACGGAGAGTTTTTTTGCTTTTGATTTCTAACTCTTGCTTTCAAACGCCCTACCAACTAAAATAGTTGAATATTTATAGTTTAATAAGACCTCTTGTATGTTAGAATTGAAGAATCCAGCCAAGTTCAGCTTGGTGCAGCCACCCACCTTATTAACTTACTCCAGCTTGGCCCAGCTTTACCCGGCTCTGCTGTGGAGAGATGCCTTGGATGCTGGCTAACTTGGCAGACAGTCAGCCCCAAAGCAGAGAATTACTTTCACTCTCTCAAGTCCCTTCCAGGATAACGTCAATACCACCCTGATGGCCTGGATGGGGTCTCCTATTTACTGTCTGCCTTAGCGTTTGCCCAATTTGAAAAGAGAATAAAATAATTTTCCAGTTTTGGATGTCACAGATTAAATCTTTACCTCAGACCTACACAATCTGAGTACTTTGAGGACAGAGGGAGGAAAAAAGATAGAAAAGAATTTATACTGGGATGAGTGAACAATTGCCAGTTTTCCTCTGCGTTTTATGTGCATTAGGTTCCATTTTAGGTTTTTATGTGTCTGCGTTTTATGCTTGCTGTATATGCAGGCTAAAACTGAGCTGTAAAGACAGGATTATCTGGGATCGCTGATTGGCGTGTGGTCTTTTAAAGCTTCTATTTAATGTCAGATGGTATGAAAAGAATCTGCCATCAGTTTATTCCCACACTTGACATCTTCGCACACGTTGACATAAACAGTATAGAAAAAAACATGCACACATTTTGAGAGTGAAATGAGATTATTTATGTGCAGAGCTGCACTTGATTTACAACGACACGTCATTATAGCTGATCACAAACAATATCAACTTTACCACAAATCATTTGAGTCAGGAAAGATCTTTGGTGATGACATTTTTTTTTATTTAAACAGAACAATAACAAACATCCCCTCTGAGGTTTGTGTGGTAAACCATGGTTTAAGTTTTTGTGATATACAACTGTGTCTCCTCACACACAACATCATAGAAGCCAGTGATTTACGGTAGGTTTTTGTAAATGTCCATTTCTGTTGCGCTGCCAGCAATGTGTCACTCATTCCTTCTTTATCTCTGTTCCTTGTCTCTCCATCCATACTTTCTGTTTCTGTAGTTGGGTCATTTTCTATACACTATTCCTTTTCATGCCCATCCTAAGATCTATTACGAGAACAACGGGTCCAGGTGCTGCTAGAGGCAGTAATGCATAAGGGTTTTGCCGCGGGGGGTCAGATACCAGGCAGATGACCTATGACCTGTGACCAGTACACCGACACACACAGACACATGACCCAGGGCAGTAGCAACTGTGAACTTCTGGTCTGTGTCTTTATGGAAATAGACCGTCTGTAGTCACTTTCTATGCCTGCCCGATGCTGCCCTTCCTTGTAGGTCAGTGGAAGCAGGCTGCTCTGAACTGCTTTAACCTTTGACCCTGTGGATTCCTGCAAGAAAACAGCACCCTCAAGCTACAGCTGTATAACCTGTTGATTTTGCAGTTTCTAATTTTACAACTCGAACTCTTTCCTAAAAACCCAAAGAAACCATAGAAAACATCACTTCTTCAATCAGTCAGAGCTCCAACTAACGATTATTGCCACAATCGATTAATGTGTTTTCAAGATTATTTCATCCATTGTTTTGTCTATAAAATGACACATTATCATGAAAAATGCCAATTAGAATTTCCTAGAGGCTAAGGTGACTTTTTCACGTTTTATCACACCAACAATCCAAAACTCAAAGCTATTCAGTTCACTATTTTATATGACAAAGAAAATCAGTAAATTGTAGTTCTATTATAGCTATTTGGCATACTCCATGTCCTAAAATCTACATGAAACTACCACAGTATCCGCCTTTCCTTCATTCTTCATATTTCCCCTTGGATGAGGTGGCAGCCATTTTCCTTTTATTACTATTAATGGCAGTTAACGAGCAATCCACGGCCCGGGAGGCAACTTCAAAGAGTTAATCTCCTTTAGATTGAGCCCTGAGAACAGTAGGACATTTCAATATTGAGGAAAACCCCTGGGGCGTAAAACTCCTTTTTTTATGGCTGTCTTTCATTCTGTTTTACTTCAGTTCATCCTCTAAAGCCTCCTCTCTGTGATAGGAGACCAGGCATTGACCTGGAGGAAAGTCTAAGAGAGAGGGAGAGAGAGAGAGAGAGGAAGAATAACAAACCAGAACACCTCAGGGTCAGACCCCTATAATCCTTCATATATTGACATCCCCAAGGTCTGTAACAGTGGAAAATCTTCAACGCTTTGTGGGGAAATAGATCAGCGAAGAAGTTGGGCTCACTGCTCATTAAGTGTTGGAATGCTGATGTCTCGCTTTATGCATTTCTGAAGCTTTTTCGACGCTCTCTTTGGTTTGTGTGTTTGCCCCAGAAATTCAACCCCCACCAAGGGTCTGGCCTCTTCTTGCTTATGCTGCTTTCTCCTTTGTTTCCATATCTCTTTTTTCCGCTCCCACTCCTCCTCCTGCTTCCTCCTCTTCTCAACATAAACTTGTTTTGCTTTCCCTCCCACTGATCCCCTGTTCCTTTCCCACCGTCCTGTCTTCTCTTCTCCTAACCGCCATTCTTCTCACTCTCTTCACACTTTCTCTCTAAAACCAGCCCTCGCGTGTCTGTTTCTATGAATTTTCCAGAGAATCCACCGCTCTCACCTTTTCTCCCTGTCCTGTTTATTTTTATCTTCCTTCTTTGTTCGACCACTAATTCTACCTACGTAAATATCTCTCGTCTGCCTGCCCACCTGTTTGTCTGTCTGTCTGTCTCCCGTGCCATCTGGTAATGTGTTTGGAGGTGTGCTCTGCTCTCCATCCATCAGAGATTCAAACCCCAGCTGTCATATCCCTGGTGACAGCCCAATGTCACTACGGATAGCATCTGGTCAGGAGGAGAGGAAGGTCATCTCTTTCAGGAGGAAGTTGAGAAGTTCATCAGAGCTAACACTTAATTTCCAACTGTAGCTCTGTTCTCTGAATCTCCTGGTTTAGACTGCATTTTTGACTAAAAGCTGTACATATCTGTTGGAGTTTGTTGGTTCCTGTAAAACTGTGAATTCTTATTTTTATGCTTCAGTTTCTGGTACGAGTTAAGCAAACAAAATATAATGTCTTAATTAGTGAGTTTTAAAGAGTCAGGCTAACGTGCTTTTTCTGGTTTCCAGTCTTTATATCTTTATGCTAAGCTAAGCTAAGCTGCTTCTGGTTCCCACTACATATTTATTGTGGCGGCAGTATGCAGTGGTGTCAAGCTTCTCATCAAACTCTCAAGCAAGATGATTAATATTTCCTAAAATATCAAACTATTCCTTTAAGGATGGGTGTGTAGGATTTAGTGGCATCAAGTGGTGAGATTGCAGATTGCAACAAACTGAATACCCCTCACCAAACATTACATGGCAGCTAAAAATGTGAAAAACACCAAAGGCCCTCTATAGAGTCAATGTTTGGTTTGTCCATTCTGGGCTACTCTAAAAACATGGTCATGCAACATGTAGGACTCCATGGAAGAGGATTCGCTCCTTCTGTAGACATAAAGAGCTCATTCGGAGGTCACAAAAACACAACCATTCTGATTTTCAGGTGATTATAAACTAATGAAAATGTAAATTTCTGACAAGAGATACCCCTAAATCCTACACACAGGAAAAACCTGTAAAAACAGTTGTAGAATGTCCTCGCTGGCTCTGGAGGGAGGTGTGCAAAGATTGAAAAAATAACCATGATGGTGTCACACCAATATCATCAGACTTAAACTATTTGACAGAAAACATGCCTTATAAATTACAAATTATAAGCTGAGTTTGAAAGATGAAGGTAATTAAAAGGCAAGGAAAGACTAATTAAGCAGGTTGCTGAGTGGTATCATGGGAAGTGTCGCACTCATGCTCTTAAAAGTCAGAATATCTCACCCTCTGCTTTATCAGTTGTGACATGTCTTTAAATCAGTGTCTCTCAGCTTTACGGACGTCCAACACTAAAAGCTGTCGTGTATCCTTGGCTTGATGAGTTGTCTAATTTTACTCGTTCTCAGTCACCGTCAAAAAACACTGTGTAATCTAGCATCACTTTAAGCAGTCATAAATTATGTCCTGGGGCCAGAAATTGTCTAGACTAAAGGGAAGTGATCCCTGTGGCAAATTGCTTTACCATGAGCATCTGGATCAGGCTTTATCCCAATTTACCAAGCTGTGGTCCCTCAACTCTCAGTCATGCCATCGGCAAATGCAAGCAACCAACCGCCAGCACAGATGACCACAGATATACCCGTCATTATATGCTTAGAAAAGTCACTAAGGATATCATTAGTACCACCACATTGTTGGAATCCTTTCAGCTTGTTAACCAGCTTTATGCAGCGTATTTGGGCATTTCACTTGAGTGCACACGCTGACTCACGCACGCTTCCTTACAGTACATGGATTTGGGTTTTATGATTGATGCACGTTGGGATTTTTATGCCGTTTCTAAATAAACTGAGTTATAAGTAGGTGTGCAATTATTCACAGAAGATAAAAACTGAAGTGTTCTTTGCATTAGCTTGGAGGGCAGCTGCAAACCGCAGTCCTGCTGCTTGTTTCTGTGTGTGTGTTTGTTCGTGTGTGAGCAGAGGCCAGTCATCTCTAGATGTGGTTAAGCCATCTCCTCAGAGGAGAGCTTTGTGGCTAACCTGTCAGGCCAATCAACTGCGCCATAAGCTGTGATGACTCTTACATCTGTCAGACAGGGTCAAAGGTTGCTGCAGACTCTCCACCAGTAAGAATCAGAGCTCTGTGTGTGTGTTGGGGGGGGGGCAGTGAGGGGGGCAGCACTGGATATTTGCCAGAGAACAGGACAGCTAGGCAGGCATGGAATTTGGGAGAAAGGAGGACTTTATACATCCTGTCCTTCCAAGTTTACATTCAGCCATGAATGAAAACAAAATGCTACTCCTCATGTCCTGGGAGCTCTTGCATATCCTTCCCCTCCCCCCGGTCTGAAAATACCCCCATCCATCACCCGAGGAGGCTTTGTATCAAAGTTTGTTTTGTTTATGCTGAAAGCAGAGGCTGTGTGGGTCTTGGGCAGCTCAGAAAATAACTTGTTACTTTGTGTATTTGTTTTGGGATTTTACTGAAATATGTTTGGGAGGTCTGGCTGAGTTGTGAATTTGTTTGTTCTGTCTTTCTTGTGTCTGTCAGGCCCAATGTGTGCGGCTCTCGCTTCCATTCATACTGCTGTCCGGGCTGGAAGACTCTACCAGGAGGGAACCAGTGTATTGTTCGTAAGTTCCTCCATCCTTAATCCTTTCCAGTGACACCACAAAGCTCAGTGAGGATGAGAAAGAAGCGTGGGATAATTTCTGTTTGTTTCCTCATGTAAGGCTTGAAATGAAAGAACCAATTGAATTCACTCTCCTTTCCTCTTCCTCTTCCTCTCTCCAGCAATTTGCAGGAATTCATGTGGTGATGGCTTTTGTTCCAGACCCAACATGTGTACCTGTTCAAGTGGCCAGCTCTCTCCCAGCTGTGGAGCAGGAGCAGGAGGTCAGTAACATACATACTTACATACAGTAGCTGAAGCTTCATTGAACATCAAACCCCAACATAAAGTGGAAGCAGACAAACAGAAGAAAAGTCATTGAGCTGCAGTCAGACTTATTTTGCTATCCCCACACACAAATTAGAAGCAACTCGATATTCAGTGTCTTGTTAAGGAGCACATTAATTTTGGGGGATCAAACCACCAACACTAGAAGATCTGAAACCATTAGTCAATTATGTAATCAGTCTATCGACCTATTTATATAACTGATCAGTCAAGTCAGTCCCCAGTTCCAGCCTCTAAGGTTGTGTTTGCTCCTTTTCTATGTCTTATGTGATTGTACACTTAATATTTTAAAGTTTTGACAGCTCGTATCTGCCAGTTAAAAGTAAGGCTAAACTCAGGAGCCTGTTAGCTTAGGTTAGGATAAAGACTGAAGACAGTTAGTCTGCCTCTGTCCGAAAATAACTAAGGTGCCTACCAGCACCTCTAGTAAGCTGTCAACCTGGCTGTAAAAGCAAAGATAGGTACTGTGTCCTTTGTTTACTGTGTAGCGTTAGATATGATGTCATGTTACTCAGGGTATTGACAGAGCTATTAACAGCCCTGTCCACATTTAAGAGTATTGTCTTTGGTTTAAACCCAGAACAGATCTCAGGTTTAAGGTCAGGTTATGCGTGGGTTCCAAGGGTACTATACGGAAAGCGTTTGGTGGAAACGTGGCTTAAATGACTGGGAGCAGTAACTTCCTGGAGAACCCGCTTGTTGCTTCGCAGCTGCTCTCAGCCAATAAATAGTTCAGCACATAACCCCTCATAAAATGGTGAAATGCAGTTTTTACACACAAGTTTTTGTTGGAATTAAATAAATGGGATGAAATGTGTTAAAATCTTTAAAGATCTTTTGGACAGAACCACACGAGGTGTTTCCCCCTGTTTCCAGTCTTCGTGCTATGCTAAGCTAATTGGCTGCTGGCTGTAGCTTTATTTTTACTGGACAGACATATGAGTGGCATCAATCTTCTCATCTAAATCTCCACCAGAAAATGAAGCGGGTTACCCAGAAAGACTATTAGTTTAGAAGCCAACCCTTCCCTAACAATGTGAGCTGGAGCAGATACCCATCAGTCTTGTAAAACTCAGAAGATAATATGAAATTCCGAAACACAAGACTCCTTTTTCCATCAGTGTAAGTCCAATCTTTTAGTCCTGTGGACAATTCAAGCAACAGAACTGTGTAGTGGTCAGAGAGGGTTTCCTTCAACCCAGCCCAACGGTCACCTTATTTGATTCCTGACTGTACACAAAGATTGGCAGAATAATCTAGCAGCTCATTGTTAGTACGGATGGAAAGTATAGAAGTAGTGGCATTTTCCTGTTATTCTTCTAAATGACCTTGAGCCTGACTTAACTCTACTGTGTGATCCTACTAAGTGGCCAAACTACTGATGAAATGATATTGCTTGTTACACTGAGGAGTTTCAGTTTCTACTGATCCAATTATTCGGCTGTTTTTCAAATGTAATGGTTCCACCCCTCTCTCATGGGAGCCAGAATAGTACTGTAGCCAGTGTAATAGTAGTGTATAGGGTCCCAGGCCTGCGCTGCAGCCTGCAGGTCACAGGGTTTGTCAGGATTAAAGTAGAGAGTCTGGCTGCCACAGCTCAGTCTCCTGGACTTAGTTACAGACCACTCAGGATGTGTGTGTGTGTGTGTGTTTGGAGTGGAGCGAGGTGTTTTACTGCACATGCAGAGTGTGTGAAATCACGTTTGTCTTAGTGAGATTAGTGCACTGCGTGCAGGGTTTAAGTATGAAGTTAATATGTGCCGGACATTGTCAGACATTGTCGTTAAGCAGCACTTTGGGAGCATGCAGAGAAAGTGTCGATGTGTGTATTAAGTAGCGTGCAATATGTTCAGCTTCACTGCTTTAGTCGGCCAAAGTCAGCTCGTCAGTCACGCCTGGTCCCTGCCAGACCCTTTACACATGCTCACATTCCATTAAGCCTGCTAGCACACACATTTTCACTCACACAAGTGCACACACTGACAGACACAGATACAGGCACTCACAGTCTTATAGAAAAAAACGCACTCACACACAGTGAGCATCAGTTGGCTGTGACCCAGAGGTGTAAAACAGGATCTGTTCCAGCAATAAGTAAGGATGACCCTTAGAGGAAGGGCATGGAGGGTGGAGGGGAGAAAAACAGCCTCTGACCTGAATGGCAGGATACGCACAGATCTCCTGCAGAGTCAGTGCTTTGGCAAGAACTGTGTAGTCATGTTCCTCAGGGGCAGGAATGGTGCGAGAAAACAAAGCGATAAATTAGAGCAAGGTCTTAGTTGAGCTGGATCGACCTGATTGTCAAACTCTGTGATTCTCAGCTTTCCTCTGTAGGTATTTATGGTGGCTTTTCTACAGGTTTACAGGCAGCGGAGAGGCAGGGAAGGAAGCTACTGAGATAGAGTATGATCTGAATAATCACAGACAACTTGATTGTTCTCTGATTACTAAATGGGAAACATGTTCCAGTGCACTGTTAAGAGTGTATCACTGCAAAGTACCCTTGTCTGACCTCTGGCTTTCATGAAGGCCAGAGATCAGATAGCTTTACGACTTGAGATCCCATCAGTGAGCGCTGAATGCTTTGGGATGACCATGAGTAACATCGGAGCTCACATTATGTGGTTAAAGTAGATTAGTCTCAAAGATGAAGCTGATTAGTCTCAGACATGAAGCTGTATTCTACTAAATTGTGAAATAGCTATTTATTTCCTCACTGACCAGCATGCATCTACTCCTGAACTCTACCGTGTCTAAATCTTTGTTATATTTGGGTTAGATGTTCCCATTGTCTTTGCTCCAGTTGCTATTTGGTTATAAAGCTTTGTTTTCATTTGAAATCCCACAGAGCCATCCTCACTGTTTTAGATGTGTTTAACATGTTACAAAGTAGAAAACTGTTTTCACAACATTATCCGTCTCACAGGGTTCAGGCCATGCCAAGGAAAGGCAAATACTGCTCATGGTAGATCTTGTCTTCCCAAATGTGCTAACTCCCAAATTCAGCTTTTGGAGAGAGTCCACCATTTAACAGGATAATTCAGTGCAGTTGGAAACAAATTGCAGCTCCATGGAGATCCGTTTGGAAACGCCAATTTCCTCTGCCTTAATTATACAGCCTGATTCTAGCACCCTGGTTCGCTGGGTTATAGATAGCATCTTTATGTCTCACATCTTGCCTGTGGAATGCAGAGGTTTAAATAAATCAGCAACACATTTGTGATTTTCTACATGTAATCCATATGTCTGTGATTATTGTTGTGTCCACACAGATGGTTGTCTATGATTTCTTTTTTATGACTCTTCCTGGAATCTTTGCTGTTTGCCAATACAATACAAGCACGTGTTTCTGTGGATAGCCTGGCAGGACTTATGGAATTTACCCAGATCCAGAAAAAGAAAAGTGAAATCTTCACAAAGCCAAGGTGGCTTTGTAATACTTGACTCACATTTACTGATAACCTGAAGTTACGTGTCACTTCCCAGACGACAAGGGTTCACGCTGTAAGTCATCCTTGTAATAAACCCACTGACAATTTAGGGCAGAGCAGCTGTGCTGAAGGCTGTATAGGGCCATCTTTATAACCTTGTCTTCCCATAACCATAATTACGAAATCATTACCACAGTCCCTAATGCTGAGAAACAGCTGTCTTTAGACTGACAGGCTTCCATTGACTACATAGGCCTTTTTAATTAGAAGCCGCGTTGCTTCAACGTAGCCCATCTTGACCGCAAAGTAATGCTCTGTGCTGTTAGGTATTAGGTACGTAAGCAAATAAATTGGTCTCATTTACCCAGAAAACTGATGATGTGTGTGAGGTACAGAGTTCAACTGTGAGTTTCTGAGAATGGAAAGAAATCTTTGTATTTGACTGTCAACCTCCTTTGACAGCATCTAATGCAGCTTTCTGTTTCACTACATCGAGCATCAATGCTGAAACTGAGGCCGACTTGTCACTGGTCCCTGGGGTGTGTGTAAATCAGGACAAAACACAGCTATAAAGCTCCTCCGTTTTCCATCAGACACATGCACCCGCACACACACACACACACACACACACACACACACACACACACACACACACACACACACACACACACACACACACACACTCAACACACAAGCCTGGACTTCCTGTGTTTCGCAGCCTCTCGTAAAAAACACCCAGATGTGAGCAGCTCACCGACGACACTACCAGAATACAGAGGTGCATTGTGGTGCTTGCAAAGCTACACCCAGCTCCTTTTGCTCAATGTCTGGAAGACTCACACACACGCACATGCACACACACATATCCCCCCACCCTGTTGGTCCACACATGCAGCTTTCCAGGCACGGGTCATTTGGGCAAACCATCTCTCTCCACCTGCGGGGGATGAAGTGCCATGAGGAGGGGGAGCAAGAGGCGAAGTTAACCAGTGAGATCATCTCCTTCTGTCTCCAAATGTGCTTGTTTGCTTCCTCCCCCTCCTCCTTCTCCCATCTAGTTCCTGTTAGAAAAAAACAGAACACCTCTATCTCCCCAGCACCTGTCCCATCATCTTCTGCTCCTGAGGGCAGAAAGTTCAGCGACTATAGAGACTTTCTGCAATGTTTTTTGTCCCACCCGCCCGAACCAAAAATCTTTCCCCGTAAGTTCTTGACCTATTTAGAAACACTTTGGGGTGGGGGGCTTGAAAAATGGAGGAGTTTACCCAAGTTGCCCTCAGGTTTGGAGGAGTCTGCACTGCAGCATGCTGGATCGGTTTTCTTCACTGTTTGTTCCATGGCAGGGAAAACTGAACTCACTCACTGCCATCATTATTCATGTTTCACATCACTGCCCCAACTGTTGGCCTTGAGCGAAGAAAGAGCGTCAGTAGAGTGTACAACATTATCCTCATGCCTCGAACTTAAGTTCATGTTGAAACCTGAGAGGAAGACCTGACCCATCTCCAGAAAGCGAGAGACAGCACACTACTTCACTGACTTACAAACCCAGCCTGCCCCAGAGTCCCAAACTATTTGCTTTAATTTATCACCATATGCCATGAGACACAATCCAGACAAAAAGGAGTTTCTGCCAAATCTGTGCACTTAGTCTGCCAAGTGTTGCATAGGAGAAAGTTAACTGGAATTCCTTCTTGACTGTAGATACATTAAATACATGGAGCAAATGAAAGCTTTGTTGACAGTTCTGGTGAATTACACCTATGCCTTGCATTTACTGAAACTACACAAGCTCCACATCCAAGATTCGTGCTGTTGCGCTTCGACTCATGTAAGTGAAGTCTGTCCTGTGTGAGCTGCCGGTAAGGGCAGGCGTGGGTGATCACAATGAAAAGCTACTGAAGAGTATATTCACTCATCATGAGTCACACACGTCATATTTAGTGTGTTTGGGTACAGTCAGAATAAGTGGGTGGATTATAGAGGCTGAAATGCCTCCTGCCACAAGTGTGCAAACTCAGAAAGTCTCATTAGACAAACTCAGCTACGGGGAAGCTCAGTCATTTCCCTTCTGCTCCACAGCTCTGCATGCCAGAAATTTTAAAGAGAGAAAGAGACATAAACAGGCAGATGGCGAGAGAGAGGGAGGAAATTAATGTTGAACTTGCGATTAAGATATAGACAGAAGAGCATGAATGGCGCAGAGGGAACAGGCAAAAGTGGAGGAAGGAAGATGAATAAGGGGAGACAATAAAAGGACAATAAAAAATCCTCTTGAGCCAGGATAAAAGAAAGTAGAGGATGCAAGGAAACATAAAGAGGATACAGTTCTCTCACATCCAGCACTCTACTGTAGGTGTCTTCTCTCGTCTTGTGTTTGGTAAAAAGCTGACTCTGCAGAAAGCTGCCAGTCTGCCAGTTAGTTTCCTTTATTAAAACTCCTGCTATGTGTTTGAGACTGTCAGATTGGCTTTCTCACAGTCTGGTAAAGCAGCTTGCCAGCCAGGAGGCTCCTGCCTCACATAGACATCCTTCATAGACATCGTAATACCTGTACCACCACAGCACTTTTGGTTTGTTTACCCACAATTCAAATTTACTCCCTCTTCTTTCTTTCACATTCGCTCCTCCATGCATCCTGTTTGGATTTTTGCTGCCATCGTACTTTACTTCACATCCCCCTCACCCAGGTTCCTTCTCCTCTCAGCAAATTCCTGACTGACTGACTGACTGACTGACTGACTGTAGCATACAGCTGGCTCGACTTATGGCCTACCCCCAGTCTGCTTGATTGGCTTTGTTTTTGTGGCCTGAGGGTCTTTGGGCCTTGTCTGTTCATCTAAAGCTGCCAGAGAAACACTGACATTGTTCAAGGCCAGCTGAAGCGGAAAAAGCCTCGTAATGTGTTAAAGTGACCATGGTTATTTAACTCTCAGGTGTTTGGAAACAACTCTAAATGCTTTTTTCATTGGGTAATGATATAAAGAAGTAATCTAATCAGTTCATCGATTAATGCCCATTTCTTTAGTCTTCAAGTCTTATTTTGGTTGATAATACAAGTAAAAGCATTTGAATAAAACCTTTTTAATAAAGTAGGAATTGACTCAAAGCACATGTTCTGCATTCCTGTTCTTATTTATTTTGTGGTGATATTGCAGCTTGATAAAATGGAAGGATCATTTCTGAAGCGTTATCTCTTCTCAGTTGTCTTTGCATCTTTCCTCGTGCCCTTCCCCTCCCTCACCCCTTCTCTCTCTTTCTTCTCTCCTACAGTTCAGTCCTGTAACGTCAGGTGTATGAATGGAGGCAGCTGCACAGAGGACTCGTGCTCCTGTCCCAAAGGCTACACAGGCAGCCACTGTGGACAGCGTGAGTGACAGCTGCTGCACAGTCAGCACACCAGTCATGTACAGTGTGTATGTGTATGTATGTTGGTAGCTGCAGGGCTCTGAAGAAAACGAAAGCGATCCGGTTGTCTTTGCGACAGTGGCGCCAACAATAATACCACTTGGAAACACAAGGGAGGGTTGAAAAGTTGCCTATTTCCACTTTAAATTTTGTACTTTATTAATCCCTCATTGGGGAAATTCAATTCCTACACTCTGTTGTTATTATTCATTACCACATATGCACATGCACAGGACCTATAGACATGGATTAGTTACCACATAGTAGCAGTTGTGTATTCGGTGAAAGAAAGAGGAAAGAAGGATAAAAAGGGCAGCACACTTTGGCAGACTTCATATTTCTGTCCTTTATTTGGACTTCTTAAATATGCGGCTGCTTTTTTTCCAGCCTTTATTTGCAGCATGTACAATCAGAAGCCCAGCACACTGTATGCATGAGAAATACACGGTCAGACAAGAAAAGTACTATGTTGTTTAAGGCTTACATCAGGTTTGGGTTAGAGTAAAGTTTAAAGTGATGCACGAAGTGAAGGGAGTCGTTGTCATTGTCTTGAGAACTGATGTCATGAGCGAAAATCCTCACATATGTTTGCATTACAAATATACAATACAGCATGTGTTTATGTGTGGGTGATGCAAATGATTAAAAAGTGAAGTCATTTGAAGCCATATGTAAGATCTGTGTTTGTTAGAGAAAGAGAGAGTGCGTGCGAAGTGTGTAATTCTGTGTGAATCACCCTTTTTCCCTCTGTCTCCTGTAGCTGTGTGTGAGAATGGCTGCCAGAACGGTGGGCGCTGCATCGGACCCAACAGATGTGCCTGCGTCTATGGTTTCACTGGCCCGCAGTGCGAGAGAGGTGAGAGTTCATCCTGGTTTCTATGTTGATACAGTATGTTATGATTCTCCGCCGTCTTCCTCTCAGCTCAGTTTTGTTTAGATATGATAGAGACCTGCAGGTATGTACCCTTGCTTGGTATTTAAGGGCAAAAAACAAAGGGTGCTAAAACAATGTACACACCAATTGCATTTTTTCATACAACCTGGTTCTCATATTGGTAGTTTTGGTATGAATTCATGTGAGTTATATGAATATATAACGACTCAGTTTGCTTGTTTTGTGAAATGTTATCATAACTGCTGAATGATAAGATAATGTTCACCACTACTGCATGAAAATAAAGCTCAGCTTGTAAAAAAGTGGAATTTCTCTTTAAAACAAACCCCACTGTGACTAAAATAGCCTTTATCGAGCTCGGTGGTCAACCGAGCCAGGAGATGGAAGCCAAGCAGTCAGGGTGGAGGGGTGGTTTTATCAATACACTCCCTTTCCACACACATACTCTAATGTTAAGGAAGATATCGAACCAGGAAGGCTTTGATGTGGCCGTGCAGTCATGATCACCGTTCCTATCAGTCCAGACAGTACTTCAGTGACTGGTGAGCAGTCAGGCTCTTCCAGCGTGGATTACTTCATAAAGTTAGCTCAGACAGACAGTGGGTGTTCGTCTCCTGAGCTTTGAACAGAAGCCCGAGGTATGTGTGTGGTGGGAAGTGATGGCAGGGTGTTGGAAGTAGGTGGTACAGTCCTGTGGCAGATGGAAAAAATACCTGAACTGATGGCCGTGCTTAATTTCTGTTCACCTCAGTTCACCCTTACAGAGAAGGAGAGGAACTTTAACACTTTTGGATACTCTCTGTCACCAAACTCACCTTTCTGTGACCCTCACCTTCCACCTCCCCCCTCTCCCTCCTGCTGTTACCTTCACTGAAGTAGAGGAAAGTTCTTGGCCTGTAATTTCACTCACCTCATTGATCCCAGCTTTGCATTTCTTTTTCCTACCATATAACACACTTATGTACTGTATGCTTGTTTAAAAAAGATGCCCCCCCCATCCCAAATCTCCCTTTCTCCAGTCTCAAGTTGTTGTATTCACTTCTTTTCTTCCCTATATTTCTAACTGTGGCCACCACTTCATTAAAAGTCTAACTTTTCTTCCTCTTGCTCTCTGTCCCTCATCTTATTTCTCCATGAAACTCTGGGGTCTTGTTTTGTTGGGAAATGCAACATTTCAGGGGTTGGGGGAGCCTTAGAGACATCTGGCAATAAATGCCCCCTCCTTCCCCCAACACCCCCACAGGACTGACAGAATAGACTCTCTTTGTGGAGTGATCGTGGACATTTCCTGATGAGAAGTGGAGCAAGGTAGGGAGGACAGAGAGAGAGGGAGAGAGGGATGGAGGGGAGGAAGAAGGGAGGGACAGGGTGAAAATGAAAATGGACTCCCCAGCTGTGTACACAAAGCCTGGTGGGGGGAGTACAAACACTTCATGTTGGAGGAATGGGGACCTGCACATAGTCACAGGGGAACTACATGTAAATCTTTGTTTGTGTCTGTTTCTGGTGCCAAAGATCCATCACAGAGAAAGAGGAGATGAACTTAACTTGTCAAATTAACGGCATTATTCATAACAGAAATTTAAATGATCCTAGCTACCCAGTTGGATTTGAAAATTGAAAGTTGGCCCTCAACTATGATGTACTTACTGAAATATCTAGATTTCCTTAGTGGCAAACATGCCACTAAGGAAATCTAGATATTTTGGTTTGCCAGAAACAGTTTAGAGGAATTGTTGGCAAACTGACCAAAAAAATCATTCTCAAATTTAGAGACTAAATATCCTCTGAGATGTTCAATAATGATGATAAATGACCAGGCCATTGCTTTAATATTGGGTTTGGCCTGCAAAGGATGGAGCGTTCCTGGAGTAACCTTTGGTGCTGTTGTGACTCTGTTGTATATTGTGGTTTGAGAGTTTGTGTAGCTGAGTCCATGGTTCAGTAGATTTACTGTGTGATTCAATGAGAAGACAGCTGATGAACTGTGATTATAAAGGCAGTGAAAGTCAGCCAGTGTGGGTGAACTGGGTGTGTGGGATGGAGTCATGGGAAACCCCTGTGTGTTCTAGTGTCTGGGATGTGTGTGCACGTGCGGCTGTGTGTTTGTGCGTGTGCCTGAGGCTTGCTGACTTCGGTTAGCATGAGGCGGGGTTAGAGTTAGTCATTCCTCCTTAAATCAGGAAAAAGTTCTCACCATCTCTGCCATGAGTGTCTTGTCATTGTGCAGCAACTATATGTGTGTGTCATACCGTTTTGTTTCTGTATGTGTGTGCATGCATGGCTTGTCTTCGTTTTTAGCTAGCTGTCTCTATGGTAATGTCCTCTGACTGTTGGTCAGTTGATCCATCACATTGGTCCAAACTGAAAAATCTCAACACCTCTATTAATAGATAATATATAATATATTTGGTACAGACATTCATGTTTCTCAGAGGATGGCGTCTAATGATTTTGGCAATCCTCTGACTTTTCCTCTAGCACCAACAGCAAGTTAAGTTTTCCACTTATCTGGGGAAATATCTCAACATCTACTTAATCCTATCTTATCTTAATGGATTGGAACATTCTCCACATCTTCATGGTTTTCATGCTTAGATGATGCCTCTTTGCCTCTAATGCCACCATGAGATTGACACTTGCAGACTCTTAGTCTTGTCGTATTATTTACATTATTTGTGTGCATCATACAACAATATGTGCCACAATGCA
>JBBMOE010000022.1:5686591-5711591 GCA_037975065.1 Chaetodon trifasciatus
CCACTGCTGGACAGGGTTGATGGGAATATGATTTCCCAGAAGGCTTTGAGTTTCAGACAGGATTAAATTTTCTCACCTCAGCCTTACAGTAATTTATCTTCCTTTAATCCACATTTCATCGGTGCAAACAGAAATAGTCTTTAATGAGTGATCGAGTTTTTTTTTTTTGCACCAGATTTTCATGCGGTTGGCTTCACTACAAGAACATCATCATATGTGAAGGGTCAGATCCCGTTAACATCGCCTGATATGACTGTCTAGCTAATCTTTGTGGACTGATCTAGGTGAAAGGTCACATGTGCATTCGTGGCTTTAAGCAAAATCTGGACTGGGTTACTACTGGCAGCAGTTCATGGAAACCCTTTATCAGGAGGGCTGATGTTTACAAAATAAAAGCATTATGAACTTGTAAGAATGAAAAGACACGTTCTCATTATCAGAGGAAAAGGACGTTATTCATTGTGATGGATGCTGATTTTGAGCATAGAGGTCACGAATGAAACTGGAAAAGTCTGGATGAGACACAGAGGTTGCTAACAGAAGATTTGGGAGTAGACAGATAATAAAAGAGAGGATGTGATGAATGTTTTTGATCTATTGAGCAATTTGAACACTAATTAGACAAAATTACTTCCGAATGTTGTCTGCAGGATGGATTCCCCCCTTATCCTAACCTGCCTGTGTCCATGCTCGCACACATCCACTAAATTTACATGCAAAACATACAGATGTGCATACCACCCACACATTTGTGCACAAGACATGGAGTACACATGTTGATTGGAACATTCTTCCCTGTTTGTTATTTTGTGCTTTTAAAGAAAGCTGTTATTGCAGCTCCAATCTTTTGTTTGGCTCAACACAGCAGCTCGGACAGATGCTGTGTTTTCCTCCAGGCATGTGTATTTACTCAGACAAGTATGTGCCTTCTTGTGTATACATATGCGTGTAAGAGAGAGAATTGTTTGAAAAAGCATGTGTATGCATATATATTTAATTTAGCACACATGTATACACTGTTGACCTTGGCTGCTGTGTGTAACTGTGTAGGGTTGCTGGATAATCACAGTGTGGGAGAGTCCAGTCTCCTCTAAGAGGGGACATTGCTAACTTTTTCTTACAATCAAAGACTGAGCAGCTAGAAGTGCCATTCATTTATGTCCTTTGGTTCTAAAATAATGGCAGCCTCACTCTTAAAGCTTATGTAAATTTGCAGCAGAGTAAGCAGGTGGTATTTTGTGTCTTTGTGTTGTTGTGTACAGGTGTGTTTGCAGAGCATGAGTAAATACATGTGGTGTATGGGTCACTGTTCCAGTGTGCCAGTCAGGCCATGTGAGGATGGAAGATGAAACAGCGGCTGATAGGCAGAGTAGAAAACAGACAGACAGGAAGCCCTAAAGTGGGCAAAGAGAAATGAAGACAGATGGATGAGAGGGAGAGCTGGCGTGAGCCCCAACCTGCATTCTGCATGCTCGGTTTGACCTACTTTATTTTCCTCCCTGCTTCTCTTTTTTTCTCTTTCTCTCTGCATATCCTACACTTTGCCCCATTCTCTGTGATCCCCTTTCATGTAGCACAAGGAACCAATAAGTCTGAAGAGGGACTCCCACCAGACACCATCACTGAATCCTATCTTTCCATCTCATTCTGTCCGTTCCGTCTTTCTCCACATCTCACTGTCACAGCCTTGGCTAGCCAACCATGAAGTTTGTCTTTCATCTCCTCTGCAACAATCTAACAATCAACTTTTTTAATGAAGGCTATATTATGTTTGGCGCCACTGCAGAGAACTTAATAAGGGTTTCTCCCACAAGGGAAGCCATCATTAAGCTGTATGTGATTGAAAAGACGAACGCCGTATTGCTGAAATGGTTTCAGCATGAAGTCACTGTAACTGATTTGCAAAGTACATTTAACAAGATTATGCCATGGCTTCACTGGCAAACAGCAGTGCAGCTGGGAGGCAAGGTGATCACTTAAGACATTTTGTTCTCATAATGTGTTTGCTTGCAACAAGTTGTTGTGCTGTTACCGTCCTTTCCCAAACGATAGGATGTGCAATTTTAATACATCGGTTTGGCTTCCTGGAGACGTTTGTGTTACTTTTCTGTTATTGGCAGCAGATGTTTGCCGACGACGTATGTGTTTTTGCAAATGCACACAAAAGTGCATTGTCCCATAGATGACGTACAGATGTGTTCAAATGTCACATTCCTTTTTAGAGTAAATGATTGTCATGGGGTGATCGTTATTGCTGACCACACTGACATTAGCTGGTTGTACCGTCATCTCGATGGAAACAGAAACCACCACTGTTCAGCCCACTACCCACTCCTAGTTAAAGTACTGGAATGTGCTTCCGTATGTCAATCCAGTTGGTTAAGTTATTAATACAGAGACTAAACACATAGCAGTCATTCCTATCTTATTGCAAAGCTCCTGCTGAAAGAAACACTGTGGATGTGTTTTGCAGTTTAATACGAGTAGGTTTAGTAAGAAAATGCCTGAGTTCTCGTGACCTAATGTGATCCATTATGTTGCTACCGACTCTCATATTGTTCTTCTTAAGTCCTGGTAAAAGTCTGCTACTTGCAAACACTTCTCTTTGTCAGCTGCGTCTTGATCCAAAGACTAACCACTTCAAACAATTAAACTGTGAGGATGTGTTTAAAGGTCCTGTGAGTCATCTCTCGAAAATCATCCTCTCATGCTGTTCCAACTTGTTTCCACATCCATCCCTCCTTTTGGTTTTAAAGAAAATGAAAGAAAAGATCCCTGACTCACTTAACTTGATTTTACAGGAAATATGCCTACTCCTTTATTAGGAAATTTCCCAACTACTGTATGCTCTTAATCTGGTTTCATTTAGTGCTTCACCAGATGTGTGTGAGGATATTAACCACTGGTTTAGTCAATCACATGTGAACAGTCTTAAACTAAAACCTCTTTCCCTCCACAGACTACAGGACTGGGCCATGCTTCACACAGGTGAACAACCAGATGTGTCAGGGCCAGCTCAGCGGAATTGTCTGCACTAAAACCCTCTGCTGCGCTACCATTGGTCGAGCGTGGGGCCACCCCTGTGAGCAGTGCCCTGCCCAGCCACACCCCTGCAGACGAGGCTTCATCCCCAACATCCGCACTGGAGCCTGTCAAGGTCAGATTGGAGCACAAGCAAAACCTGGCAGTACTTCTTTTCAGCATCGATGATGGAGAACACACGTAGCACACACATGCACACTTGAATGCATATGCATAGCCACACATGATCACCGCACTAAACACTGTAGCCATTACTTAATCTGTCATCATCTCAGCTGCAGCTCACAACAACCCCAAGCCAATGTTAACAACACTGAGGGTGTTTACATGTACACAGTTGGCTGGATACGAGCTTGTATTTTCCTATTAGGGTCTTATTCAGCAGAAACTGCGTGCATGCATCTCCATATCCCCGTGAAGGCTACAGACACTGTAAACAGTGAAAAGCTTTAGGTTTTGTTTATTTATGTATCAGTATCAGCAAGTCCCAGCTGTCACATCAGTCTTTCTTAAAGCAATGTGACCTTATCCTGATGTTGCTTAAACCAGCCAGTGCATACATGGTGCTCATATCAGATAATAGCAGAATATTAATGTGCATGTATTAGACAAAGCACATAAAAAGCGTTGATTATATTCACTCACAAAAATAATACTTGTGCAGTTCAGTAACAGAATCAAGCAGCTCTGGCTAAATGGGTCAACAAGACTGATATATGGAGATTTTAAGAGAAAACCTGAGGGAAATATGAACTGAGATTGACCTTCTTTCATCAACATTCCTGTTGTTGGTGTCCCCAAACCCCCTCAGACCCTCTCACTGCATGCCTCTCACATAACCTATGGCCCTGACAAGACTAAGCAATAAGACTGCGTCAATATATGACACATGTGGAGGTCGTGTCCCCTGTTAAATGAGTCCAGCCAGGCTCTTTGTTGCTTCAACCCAGCTCCTCTCGTGGACACACCCAGCACCACCCTGGGTAGATTGTGATGGTTGATGTCTAACTGAAGCTGTCACAGAAGGAAACTTTAGCTGGAAGTGTTTTGGCACTGATCGCACCAGACCACACTTCAACAGTATCAGAGCTAAGGATATTAACTTCATGTATTGTGTGTAGTGAAACAAAATGGCCATTCAGGCTGTTTATTAGGCTAGTGTGTTGATGTATCTGCCACAAACTTAGTAGCTCATAGTACTTATCAAGTCATGTCGCTATTTATTCTTGTCAGGAGCAAGTCCATCTTTGTGTCCATGAATTATGCAGAGTTGGGTGGAGTGGCCCAGATGTGTTTATGCAGATCATTTTGGGTCCTTATATTACCGTGAAACTGACACAAGCCAGTAATTTTCATGGCTTTAGTTAGAGTGAAGGTGAAGACACAGACCTGTCCAAAATCATGTTAACCTTTTCATCAGCTGCTCCTGAATGCTCATTTGGACCCCTGTGTTTATATTATATGTGCACTTTATGCTGGGAAAGTATGCAAATTGAGACAAAAAATCAGACACATTCAGTGTAATGCATATGATCTCTTCCACATGTAAAGTGCTAGTTTCTTCTTACCTTATGTGCATGGAAACTTTTTACCCACTGAATTCATTCATAACAGTTATGTGTTACAGAACTGACAACTATAACAAATGCAGGGCCATGAAGGAAGTAGTTAGGTACAATAGCTAGTGGTTTGAAAATATGCTGTATCTACCAACAATCAATGTGTATATGCCTGACAAACAGACATGTGGTAAAACATACCAAAGGCATGTAACACAGTCATGTATAAAATCGTAATGCTACAATCTGCCTAGCTGTATGTATAAGTCTGTAAGTTATTTATGAGGCTAACTCAAAAAGATGATACATCTGGGATCAGTAACTGGTTTGTATTTAGCTCCACAACTTCCTCTCTTTTGGAGATGGCTGCCAGGCTGCTCATATGTTAGAAGCATGCCAGTGCGAGACAATCACTCATCTCTCTGTGACTCTCATACCTCCTCTCCTCCCATCTTTTCTTCTCTGAATCTTTGTTTCTGTCTTTTCTTCCATCCCTTTCACTGTCCGCTCTCTTTCTGCTGACACACACACACACACACACACACGCACACACTCACATACATATACAACAAAGACACCTAATCACCAGAGAGCCTAAAGCAGCGTCTTGCTGGCAGCAGCACAGAGCACACCTGACCATGAATCCAAGTGTAAAGATCGCACTCCAGGCTCCACATCAGGATGCTGGCTGTGTGTGTGTGTGTGAGTGTATGCGCACATATGTGTGTGTTTTCCAGGGTATCCACAGTTTCTTACAGGAACCCGCCCACTGACATATTCCCAATACTGGTAAATGTGACTCACATTGAATGCTGGGAAAAACGTACATTTAAAAAGCCGTTTCCTGTTCAAACAAGAGTGGAGTGGGTTTTTCTGGAAGTGGTCTTAGGCATCACAGCCGATGCCAAGTTACTACTCATTTTTTAAGTTATTCCCTCCGCAAAAAAGTAGAATGGAAAAACAAAGAACAGTGTTTTAGTCACAGAACATGTGCCAGAAACATGTGATGTGAAAAATGTGCTTTGAACTATGTGAAACAGATGTAAACTTTAATGTAAAGCACATAGTTTCAAATTAATCTGATTCCCTCTTTGTAGTTTTTGGTGTCTGTCTCTCTCTTAAACCGATAGTCTGTACTTACCAGTAACTATCAGAAACTTTGTTCTCATTTGCCTCTTCTCATCACTTTCTGTGTCCTTCCTTCATTCTCTTAGATGTGGACGAGTGCCAGGCAGTGCCGGGTCTCTGTGCCGGAGGTAACTGCATCAACACCGTGGGATCGTACGAGTGCAAATGTCCCGCCGGCCACCGTCAGAGTGAAACCAGCCACAAATGTGAAGGTGAGTTGTGGAATAACAATTAAGGAAGAGACCTTCATAATGAGGATCAAAGGTATTTAGTCACCATATGAGAAACATTCAACCCTGATCAATAAACAGACCATGAGGACTAGTGGCCATCTTTAAGGAAATATTGCTAAAGTATACAAGTCAGTGCACATTTCTTACAAGGAAGAGATATTAGGTCATTAAAGTCATCAAGGAGACAGTCAGAAGTACAACCTCCCTCACTGTGCAAAATCAAAAGTCTTATTTTAAAGTCTGATCCAAAAAAAAGCTGCTGAATACATTGAAATGAAGCAAAGAAAACCATCTAATGTTAGCATTTTGAAACTACAAGCTTTATTTTTAAATGGCTTAACAACTAATAACCACAAACTGATTTTAAAAAATGTGAACTTATCACTGGTCCAAAAGGAAGTGAGACGGCCACAGACCGTGCACTTAACGATAGCTGTGAGTTTGCTGGGATCAGTTGACAAATCTCCGCGGGGCATTTAAAAAGTGACTACATGTTCAGAGTTAAAGATGCCTGGACATGTGCAGTAAACACACTCGTGCACATGGAGAGTGGACTCACATTACAAGTTGTTGATTGGGTGGAATTTAAACAATGCCCAGGCTAAACGGTCTGATAGTCAGCCAGGCAGGGGCTGTGTCTCTTGGACTGAAGGCAATGTGTTCTTAGTCTTTAGGGAGGATTACAGAAAGCTCTTAAACTGTTCCAGCCAGATGACATCTATTCTACTGAACAAGACCAAGGCTGAACCCGCTAACATGGTGTATCGGTGCATGAATTATTACCTAAATTCTCCTTTTATTAACTTGTAGCATGGCCTGGAGCTAGAATAGACTTAGAATACAACTGTTCATATGCGCTAAAAAAACCCCAGCGTCTCCACCTTCAGATTCATGAGAACCAATTACAATGACACACACAAAAAGTGATTTATGTTGCAGTGGATGAAGGAGGAAACGGGGAGGCTGACTTCACTAAATTCACCAGAGTCCCACTTTCAGTTGCGGTTTTGGGTGAGCGCCACCAACGGTTCAGGACTGAGAGTAAGAAGAGAATGAGCGCTTCCAGAGAGATCATGAGCGCTGCTCAAAGAGATCTGGGTGTGGATGTTACATTCCAGCTGGTACCAAACAGCACTGAGAGGCTGAGCACTTATACCATTCAGCAGAGTCATGGACTCAAGTAGAGTCCTGTAACCTTTGTACCCCTTCTTCTTCTACTGATGACTATATAGTGATTGACAAGAGAGGGTGAGAGGGAGAAAAATACGAGGATTCGAACCTAAAATTACACACACCTGGCCTTCCATCACTTCATATACAGAGAAAGCTCTGTTTTCTTCAGCAAAAGTCACTGTGGTCACAACAGGACTAGAGCTGCAACTAAGCTTTCCTCTCATCTTTGATTCATCTGTCACTTACTTTCAAATTAACGTGTTTAACCTACACAATGTCAGAAAAAGTGAAAAGTTGTTTTAAGTATCCCATAAACTGAGATGAGAGTCAAAACTACATTTAGTCTGAAAACAATGATATGAATCAGACAAAAGCAGCAAATCCTCACACTAGGTGCTGGAACTAGGCTTTTTTTTTTTGTTATATCAGAAAGTGGGTTCATTGTTTCTTTTTTTCAGGTGAAAAACGAACTAATTGCGGTGGTAATTTTATCATTTGACCCATACAGCACGAGTAAAGAAAGAGTTCAGTGTTCGTAAAGCTTGTAAAAACAAAACAGCAGTTGTGACGTGTATGTTCAGTCATGGATCGGCAGGAATGCCATGTTTAGTAAAATCTCTCAAACAATCAGACCAGGTCCTTTGGGGAAGGTTTTTTATTGAAATGCCTTTCTAGCTAATGCACAAAAAGCCTCACTGCGAGCTTTCATGGTGAAATTAGTGAGGATCTGGAGCAGTTAAGATGTCATGGATGTCTGATTGTTTTGGGCACAACAAGGCACCTGGTTTTATGGCCCCCTTCTAGTTCAGACTGCGCTTAAAAGTCTCTCCCTTTTCCCCCTCCTCCTTCTCCTCCTTCTCGCTTTTCTGCTTCTTCTTCCATTTTCCTTCCATAAATACAGTTCTTTGGCTGAAAACCAGCTGTTAGTGCTGAACAAAGAAACACTTACGGCATCTGGGAGACTTTCTCATTACGCACATGGACCCCCCCATTGCTCCAATGCTGGCGTATTCTCACGCACTCACGTTGCACTGATACACACACACACACACACACACACACACACACACACCCACACACACACACACACAGTTTTACACATCAGTTTCGATTAGATGAAAATATGGAAACTGGCCCAGTTTTGTCCTGATGAGCCTTAGATATGTACACACAGTAACAGATTTGATGCTTCAGTTGTAGATATTTATCCAGGTGACACACATTTCCCTCCACACACACACACACACACACACACACACACGCACACACACACACACACACACACACACACACACACTCACAGTCAGTCAGTCCCACAGCGCTACGTCTGTGTGGAGCGTAATGTCTGGCATGCTGCTGCTGCTGCTGACACAAGGTTTATTTGGCTGGGCTTTTACAGCCTCACCTAGGCCTTCTGCTGCTGCTGTCAGACAGGAGTCAGCAGGGGAAGAGCGGCCTCTTAGCTTCCCACAGCTGGCGTTACTATGCACATCCACGCTGAGACGCAGACACAAGCACGCAGAAAAACACATAAGTTACCCACTCTTTACTCCAAGACAAACACTAACACACCAATCACTTTTCCAACTAAAGGGCACACGCACACACGCACATTACAGCAAGCACCACGTCTGCGCTAATACTGTAATTATGCCCCACAGTGGTGCAGTAATTACGTATACGTATAAATAAGCGTGACACATCATAAAAACCCAATACTCTCTGGAACTTCACTTTGGGGTCCCCCGTCATGGAGCAATGAGGCTCCGTTTCATTGAATAATACAACTTAATGCCATCATAATGAGCACCACACCAAGGTGGGCCCGGCCAAGGAGCATGCCCAGGTACTAGCAGTCAGACCGCGACACGTTTGAATAAGGTCAGCTTATTCACTTTAACCTGGGGAGTTTAGTTTCTTTAAGTATGGCCATTTCTTTCCATTTAGTTGCCATTTTGTACATTGGAAACAATTCTAGATACCAAATTTGCACCTATAATGGTGTGCAGAGAGCGGTATACATACCTTTGTTTTGTCTTATAACATCACAGGTTTCCCTGAAGCTCCCTGCACGTGTATATGATTTCTGTCAGAACGTTGCTTTGTTGGTTGTGTGTGTGTGATCATTTTTCTTTTTTTTTTCTTACACACATTGATACTAAAATGCTGCTTTTTTATGCCTTACTTTGAGAAATATAAACAAAAGAATTGCACAGCAAAAAGCTAAATAAAACAGTATAAATGGTATTAAATCCAGCAGCTCTCTGATCCAGTAAAGGAGACTATGATGAATCATAGCTGCTGTTCCTCTCGCACTGACATTCACAGTTTATACTGTTGGATTGTTCTTGTCATTTACATGTTACACAAGCTTGAGTTTTAGCCTGAAGAGAGAACACCAGAAGTGAAGTAATTCCACTTTGGTAGACTGCAGATCCATTTGGTTTACTTAATTTGTCCTCAGGGAGAAACTGTTACTCCAGTGCAATAAACTTTTACTGCAGCGCGCTACTGCATCTTTCCAAACAAAGAAATTTTGAACAAATTTTTCTGAGCTGGCTTGAGGCATACTCGACAGATGTGTCCCATGATGGGAGATCAGATGAGGTATTTATGATGTAACTGTGTGTCTGTGTGTGTCTCTCAGATATCGATGAATGCAGCACCATCCCTGGCGTGTGTGATGGAGGAGAGTGTACCAACACTGCTGGTAGCTACGTGTGCACCTGTCCACGAGGCTACATCTCCAGCACAGATGGGTCCAGATGTGTGGGTGAGTCTGACACACGTAGACATCACATTTCCAACACTTCTCTCTCTCTCATTTGTGTATTTCCTCGCCCCGTGGCTAGCTAAAAGCTTCACATCTGGCTGGTAACTTCCCTCCCTCCATCACTGTTTCCTGTGAGTGGAGTTCTGATGAGTCAAGCTGGCCTGCAGACCTGTGGTCACCATGTGCAGACAAACACACTTGCACGCACTATTTGGCCTTGACAGCATTAATCTCCTCTAATGTTAGTGCCCCTCTGACTCATTCACACACACGCTGACACACATACACTGCATACTTCACTGACATGTCCCATGAAACACTGCCAGGTGTTAATCTATTCCTGCAGCCCTCACCCCTCATGGCAGCCACAGAGAAACACAACCAGGTGTTAATATATTATTTCAAGATTTAGCCCCAGAACAGACAGCTGTCTGTTTAACCCTATCGGCATCACAGGCCCAACCAATCTCCCATCCAGTAAAAGCTCCTGTAGCAAAGTAAAACCTCTGGACTGCTGTAATTGAAAATACATGTTTCCACCCAGCTCCATCTTTCATTGTGAATTTCATCTGCGCTATTTAAGTTATTTTCTGGTTTTCAGGCAATCATCCTCCATCATCTGTGGAAAATAATGAGCTTCTCTGTTTTTACTTTGGAAAAAAAAAAGTTTCAGAGGAAATGGTTTGAAAATACCAAGAAAAGCAGTTCCCAGAGTCTCACGTGCGCATACATAAACAGGGCGGAGGCTGATCTTGCAGGTAGTGTGTGAGCTTGCTTGTCATGCGGTGGATTGTTAAGCTTCACTGTAGCAGACATATGGTGTCTGTGGAACCAATAGATTTTATGTATATCTATATATGGAAGAAGAAGAGGAAAGAGGGGATGAAGAGGTGATGGAGGATGGGTTGTGTTTTCCTTAACAAACAGGTGAAGCACTGGAGGGAGGAGTGAAAGATAATCAGAATCATTAGAAACACAGCCTGGTGTGTGTGTGTGTGTGTGTGTGTGTGTGTGTGTGTGTGTGTGTGTGTGTGTGTGTGTGTGTGTGTGTGTGTGTGTGAGAGAGAGAGAGAAAGAGAAAGTGGATCACACACTGACACAGTGCTCCAATCACCCAAACCCAAACGTTCTCCATCTGTCTGCCTTCATGCGTGTCCATATTTTTCTTTTTTTCCTTTCCACTGTCATCCCCTTTCTTTTCTTTGCTCTGAAGAGATGTTACTCTCCCTCTCCCTCTCTGTCTTTCTGGATCACTTTAAAGCTCATTATTCAACAGTTCATTGATTTACAGTAGAAAGTCTCTTCTGTTTACTCCAAACTGTTTCCATGTCCGTTTAGATTTTCTCTTTTCTCTTGCTCAGTCCCCTCTGGCTTTTTTTTTGTTATTTGAGTTTTTTTTAACAGTTTATTCCCCAAACTGAAGTATTTTCACACTCTGGACCTCCTTATCTATCTTGCCATTTCCTCTTGGACCTTTTTCCCCTCTCATCTTCTGACATCTGGATCCTGCACCTCGCCTCCTTCAGTTGTGGTTTCCAGTTGCTCTTCTGCAGACTCCTGAAGGGAAAAAGACAAAAAAAGAGTGAGCAAATACAACAGGTGCCAGACACAAACACCATATATCCTTCCTCTGTCTCTGTCCCACTTCCAAAATGGACAAGACTCAATCAAGAGGAGACAGAGGCACCCAAATAAAGCCAGGCTAGACTGGGTCACCTCCAATTCATCTTTCGGATATTCCAAACCAGTGATCTAAAGTCACACTTAAACACAAACCAGGGCTTGGAATTTCCCATAATGTCTGATCTTGTTGCCCTTTTTGTGGTGAAATTGTAAATTGTTTCATGTTTTAGAGGCAGGAAGCATAGTTCTGGTCTGGGGGTTCTCCCATGTGGCTCTAGCAGTATTGGCTTGTGTTTTGAGGGATGTACTGTACCGTGGTGAAGTAGACCAGTGGGAGCTGTAGGGGGGCCTGACAGTAATCAGAGCCTAATGCCCTGTCACACGGTGGAAGTCTGAAAAAAAGAGGACCTGTCCAGTCAGTCAGTCTGTAAAAACACCTCCCCAAATGAAAGCATATGCTTGTGTAGTGGAGCAACACTAGCGAGCAAACCACAGTCTGGATCCAATTTAAGTCATCATCATCCTCATCAGCAAACCACCTCTGCTCCGCTCCCCCTCTCCTCCACCCGGCCTCCAGCTCGGTCACCTCGATGAGGTGTTTTTAAGTTTTGTGCGTGTTTGTGTACATTTATGTATGTACGCAAGCATATGTGTTTGGATTTGGTCATGTTTTGTGTACATGTCTGTGAATATGTATGGGAATAAATATCTTCATGTACTTGTGTGTGTACTGTACTGTATGTGCTCCCAGACACAGCGCACCACCTCATGTTCTGTCTAATTGGCAAGAATTGCTCCACATGGAACTGATTAATTCCAGACTGCTGGCTCATTAGTGAGTTAATCGACTTGCGCTCCCCTGCCTCCACGTCCCCCTTCAATCTGCCTTTCCTTTTTCTCCCCCTTTTCTCTGTAGATGCATTCAAAATTCTCTCTCACATATGTTGCTCACTTTCTAAAATAATTCTGTCCCTCTCGCTCTGCCTTTTACCTTCAGTTCATATTTTCCCCAAATACCCAGAAAGCCCCCTGTCTCCTTCTCGATTTACTCCTCACACATGCTCTTTGAACCCCAGCCCCCTCTCCTGCCCCATTGACCCTGACCTGGAAAACTGTAACAAATAAGACCCCCTTTTGGAGGCCCTTCAGATTCCTGCAGTTAGTTGAGACCCCAGGCAACCTTTCCCACTGCCAGCCCATAAAGAAGCTTCCTCACCAGCCACCATAGAAAGGCCAGGCCAGCCCCTCTGACTTACAGCACTGTCGTTTTGAGAGCGGTGATTACCTGTAACCTTTTCCCACATATAATGCCATGTCAGTGGTGGAAATGATACTTAAGCAGTGACCTGAAGTCCTGCATTTAAAGAGTCACTCCAGGCTGAAAGGCAGTGTTTCACTGCCCTCTTTGGTTCAAAGTTTCAACGCAGAGGTACAACACTCTGACCCAGCGGCACTGGTGGGAATTGATGGTGTCCCCTGTAGCACCTTTAGCTACACCTAACAGTAAACTGACGCACCCTGATGTACACTGTTACGCCATTACAGCAGGATGAGAATTTAAACCAGAACTCTAATCTAAAAATAAAAATGTTAAATGGAAATGAAAAGTTATTATGCAAATACACAGATGTTAGTATGTTTAAATGCTTTTACATGCATATTTTATGTTATGTATGTGCACTTGGGCTTTCATTTATTCATACAGTAGGAAGTTTAAATCTTAATTTAATTACAGCCTAGTTTCAGCCTTAACTTCAACTCTAACTTTGATGTCCATGAAGGAAACTTTGTCTGGCACAGGGAAACGCAGAACCCACCAAAACTCGGATACATACAGCGGCATAATAAAATCAGCCATGTACATCTTTTATGTTTGACTCGGCTGTGATGACCTTTTGAGCTTAAACTCATGCCTGCTGCCTGTTCAGTAAACCTGTTGATGTGTCTCCTCTTCAGATCAGCGTGTGGGCACCTGCTTCTCTGCTCTGGCTAATGGCCGCTGCGCTGCAGAGCTGAGTGGTCAGTACACGAAGATGCAGTGTTGCTGTGACACGGGACGCTGCTGGGCTTTGGGACAGATCCCTGAGATGTGTCCTGTCAGGGGCTCTGGTGAGTACGCACGAAAACAAAATATACAGAACATGCAGATCCTATGTTTCAGTCGTTGACAACCACACGTGGTTCTAACAACATCAACGTGAGCCGCAAACAAAGAGATGGATATGAGCTTGAAATGAGGACAAAACATCCATCACCTTCTTCCTCTGCTGACAAAAAACTGGCAGTCTCCACAATAGATTGTCTATGACTTGGCATAAGCACAGGCGGTAAATAAAGCCATGACAGCGTAATTGTTTCACAAGCCAAATGATTTTAACACAGTAATGTTACACTAGACAAGACTGACGCCATTAGAGAGAGCTTTGAGTGTGTGTGTGTGTGTGTGTGTGTGTGTGTGTGTGAGACGGAGAGGGTAGAGCCTCCAATGTCATGAATGCAAACCAAACAGAGAAAAATGGAAAAGATTTGTGTGAAGATAATGACCCATCATCTCCTCAGACAAGATGGAATTCAGAAAACTCTTCTTCTGCGTGATCCATGACTGATCTGTTACTGATCTTCTTTCACCGGCAGTGCCAAAATAAGATGTGTATGTGTGTGTGTTTGATTAATTGTGACTGTCACAGTAAGTGAGGAACATACAAACAAACAAACATACAGTGCTGTACATTTCTACTGTCCACACAGACAAATACACATAACTTCTACATAGAAACTTTAATTCATACTTTCAAGCATACAATTTAATAATGCCCTGGACTTACTGAAACTACATTCCAAAGCAGAGTAGAGTTGATCATTTTTCTCTTATTACTTGGTCAGGCTTTGCTCCAGTCATAGCATATCTGAAACCAGTAAAACTTGTGAAGTTAGACGGTCGATTTAATTACAAACTTCGACAAAAGAACATCAAAATTTATTGCAAAGTGCAATGGCTTTTTTGTATTCTGCAGTTCCAGGAAACAGTGAGAACATTTCAAATATACACTGTAAGACTTTGAGTGGTGGTTGTGTGTTTGAATTACTATAATGATCCACATAAACTGTTTAAATACAGAATCCTTGTTGGCGCAACTTGAGGGCTTGAGGTGAATTTGTTCTTCTTCAGTTTCATCTGGAAACATAACCTACAGCAGAATGCATCCACTGATTTGTTCTGTGTGATCTCTGTTTCTCTTGTAGACGAGTTCAGGCGTCTGTGTATTGTGGGTGTTCCCCAAGGACACGGCCTCCCTCATGGCTACCCCAACGGACACTTCCCCAATGGCAACGGCAATGGGTTCAACTATGGATACAAGTTCCCCAGTGTGCCTAATGGTAATGGTAACGGAGGCATCGGTGGCAACGGAGGAGGAAGCTTCGGAGGGAATGGTGGGAGCTTTGGAGGGAACGGGGGAAGCTTTGGGGCCAATGGAGGAGGACTTCTGAACCATCCACATATAGGTGAGTCGCTCTGTGCATCTGGATAAGTCTGTTAAATGGCACTAGATAAAAGGGCTCATTTCCAGAGTTGGGAAATGAAAGTTGTATTACTTTGTTTTATTTTTGTTTGTCTGCTGCACTGTGTTCATGTGTCTGTTGTGTGTTCCCAGGCACGGTTTCTGTAAACGACTCTATTGACGTGTGCAAACATTTCACCAACCTGTGTCTGAATGGACGTTGCATTCCCACGCCCACGAGCTACCGCTGCGAGTGCAACATGGGCTACAGACAGGATGTTCGTGGGGAGTGTATTGGTAAGAAACACGCTCACATACACCATACTGTACAAGTGAACATGCAAAGTTATTCAGTCAGTTCTCAATAACCTCTTTGAGCCATACAGGCAGGCACAGTGACTATGTGACAGTCCCACAGTTAATTGCATGCACTACACTGCCATCTTCTGCTGACTTAAGGAACTTAATGCAAGTGTAGGTTGACACTTGCAGGAGAATTCAATCTGACAGTCGGTGTTTTTTTTGTTTGCTTTATTTTTCCTCCCCAGATGTGGATGAGTGTGTGAGTAATCCATGTATCAATGGAGACTGTGTCAACACACCCGGATCGTACCACTGCAAGTGTCATGAGGGCTACCAGGGAACCCCTACCAAACAGGCTTGCATTGGTATGTGTGACTGCTGTTGAATTATATCACTGTAACAAGTCCCCAAGATGTTTCTGTGTATCTATCACTGAAATAGGTTTAACATATTTTCTTAAAGCTTTGAGGCACAGTTTAATATTTCTGTTGGTTGAAATACAATAAACTCAGCCACATCCTTTCTCCTGTCCATCTCTTTAGATATTGATGAGTGCATTGTGAATGGAGTGATGTGTCGCAATGGCCGCTGTGTCAACACGGAGGGAAGCTTTCAGTGTATCTGTAATGCTGGCTTTGAGCTCACTCCTGATGGAAAGAACTGCATTGGTAAGAAGCCGATATGGAAACAGGTCGACTATACATGAACTTTCAGATTCATAAACTTGACCTGAATCCTTCCCCTGTTTCGCTCCAGATCACGACGAGTGTGCCACCACCAACATGTGCCTCAATGGCATGTGCATCAATGAGGACGGCAGCTTTAAGTGTATCTGCAAGCCGGGCTTCGCTTTAGCACCTAACGGACGCTACTGCACTGGTATGAATGATTTATAAAGTACAAACAGAAACTTCAAGTAATGAGCCAAACAGGCTTCTTCAAAACAGTGCTGACAGATTTGGTGTTCTTTGAAATCCTGCAGATCCTCTTTTGAAACCATTTGTGCACAGTTTTGATTTAGAAGAGCTTTTTGAAACATTCCCAATCTGCTGTTACACACAGTCTAGAAAAACAGAGATAGATTAATTTATGAGTCTCTGCTGAGAGATTTTGTCTGGAAACTTATAGACGGGCGGCCGTTCCATGGCAGTCACACCATAGCACAGACAGCACAGGTGCATATCCCAAATACAACACATACCAACCTAAGTAGATTTCCTCATCAAGCTCTCTGTGAATACAGATGGACTAATTCTAAGGGGCTAATTTTATTTATGACTGATACTCAGAAAAATGCCTTTTTTTTCTTTCATTTTGTCGTGTTGCTCATGAGTTTGCTGTGACATCAGTGAAAATATCCTGTGAAAATGCTTACCTGCATAATCCAAGATGCTTGAAATGTGGTTTTATAGACAATTTCCTGAATCAATTTCCTAGCATCTGGAATGAGAAACTAAATGCTTAGCATTATATTAAAGTTTACAGGAAACTCATATGATTTGTATATTTATTGTTTTGAGACATTTCTGGAGGAGTTCTAATTGATTCACTAATTGAAGTAGAACATTCATGTCTTCCTTAGCTCATAAACCGAAGCTGTCATAGGACGTATACAATATGTGTCCTCTCTTCATCAGACATTGATGAGTGTCAGACACCTGGCATTTGTATGAACGGCCGCTGCATCAACTCCGAGGGCTCCTTCCGCTGTGAGTGTCCTCCGGGCCTGGCCATCGATGTGGATGGGAGAGTGTGTGTGGACACTCACATGAGAACCACCTGCTACGGCGCCATAAAGATGGGCACATGCTCGCGACCGTTCCCTGGTGCAGTGACCAAGTCTGAGTGCTGCTGTGCCAATCCTGAACACGGTTTTGGAGAGCCTTGCCAACCCTGCCCCTCCAGAAACTCAGGTAGAATCTTTGACTTGCTTTACACAGTTTTTCTCAATTCTTGGAAATGTTGGTTCATTTTGTTAAATATACAACAAATACACAAAAGAAATGTAACTCTCAAGCTTGTCTAACGTGTTTTTCTTTTTCGCTGAACTCTCAGCTGAGTTCCAGGCTGTGTGCAGCAGTGGGATTGGCATTACAGCTGATGGCAGAGGTGAGTATGTTCTCCATGAATGTGACTGTTCCCACAGTGCAGTTTCAAAACACTTATATCAGTATTCATCTACATAATCTTATCTTATAAGACTTTATCTTATCTTATCTCTTATCTTACATTATGTGTCCTCTCATAGACATCAATGAATGTGCCCTGGACCCTGACATTTGTCAAAACGGCATATGTGAGAACCTGAGAGGAAGCTACCGCTGCATTTGTAACATCGGTTACGAGTCTGACACCAGTGGGAAAAACTGTGTTGGTGAGTCAAAGAAAGTGTGCCGTGTATCTGTCTTAAAGTGAAACTATGGACCTTTCTGTTAAAACTGTGGCCACAAGTCAGAATTGTGAGAGAAAGGTAAATGCTAAGATTCAGTGTAACAGCATTAAATTGTACCACAATATCTTTCTCCGCTTTGCTAACATTAGCTAACATTAGCCATCACAAGCTACAGGTCACTCCAGACCAAGTAAGGCTGTAGCAGCAACAATGAATGCACTGGACTAAGACAGTGTGTGTTTTATAGCATATTAATTAAACTTTTCTTATCTGAGTGAACATTTCTTTTGTCAGAACTTAAATAGTCAAGCTTTAAAGGACAATACTGCTGGTTTGTATGATAGCTCTTTAATTTGAAATCATAACTCTAAAGTTATTTTCTAACCAATGGTGTATCTTGTTTCCCTGCAGACATCAATGAGTGTCTGGTGAACCGTCTGCTTTGTGACAACGGTCTGTGCAGAAACACTCCTGGCTCCTACACCTGCTCCTGTCCAAAGGGATTTGTCTTCAAACCCGAGTCCGAGACCTGCGAAGGTGAGCCCTCACGCACACACACTCACACACATTCTCTCTGACACACAAACACGCTCATGTGCTTGTGCTGCTTCACATCCACATGTGTTTTGGCATTTTTTAATCAAGGTCATTATGAGGCGACATTATTACCAGATGTGTTGCATTTAGTTTCCAGTAAACATGTGGCTCACGGAAAGAAGACACACACATAGTGTTCATAATTTCCAAACGGTCCATTTGAATGTGCCTCTCGGCCCTTACCTCAGGTGTGTCTTTGCACATGTTTCAGATATCAATGAATGCGTCTCCAGCCCGTGCATCAATGGAGTGTGTCGCAACGTGGCCGGGTCCTTCAACTGCGAGTGCACACACGGCAGCAAGCTGGACTCCACCAACACCATCTGCGTGGGTAAGACATCCATCCTCCCAAATGCCTGAGACAAATTAGAGCAGCACCGCAGGGTCCCAGAAACAGCCTGCTCGAGATAATGGTTACACACTGAGACATGAGTGTCAATGGGAAATAATTAGCACAAGAGTCCTCTTGTCTCATCAGTCTAATCGAGGTTTCCTCTCCACTTTTGTTAACAAACACTGAGGTGGTTCAGGTTTCCAGATAGATGATCATCCTCAGATGTTGGGAAAAATGGCCCACAGAGATGATTTACTAGATAAATGTTTGCATGCATGGCCTTGGTTCACGTAGAAATTGCTTTACTTCATAGAGACCGCCGTGAATTCAAAATGACACGTGGTATGTAAGAGTCTCTGCTGAGGTTAGATGTATTCCACTTGTTTTGAGGTTTGTTACTGTTGGGAAATCATTGTGAGAAAGCTACATGCTAATATGGAATACAGATTTTATTGTAACTGGAGGGGAGAATGAGTCATTAAATAAATACTAATACATATTGCATGAGCTGGCTCTGTCAGAGGTCTACAAATTCCTCTGGTTTGGTTCATTTCTGTTTTATGTTTTGGAGCCCGTCACACAGCGGGGGAGGAAAGGGAGAGTAAATTGTGGTTTTGTGTTTGGGTGGCCTTGTGGTTTTGGAGAAAACGTGTCACTGTTATGACTGTACACTATTTCAGTTCATTAGGAATGCAAAAGCATAGGATTTAATGTAGTGACGTATGGGCTTTACTCAGCTCAACATGTAGCCAGAGGCAAGTTTTATGGTCGGAGGGAGAGCTGAAGGTGACATCTTGATCACTTTTTGGTGCGTTTGTTGCTATAGTTAAAGGTGTCTTGTGGAGACATTTTGACATTTTGACCACTTGTGGTGCTGTGGAGTTATGTTTGAATGAGCTTCTTGTGCACTACCAGCAAATAGAGCAAATGCATCCAACGTATTTCTAAGGCCTGAAGGATACACACAATATGTTTTGATGAAAAACACTGAATGTTAACTGTGTTTATAAGAAAACCCCACGGGGTATCTAAAATCAAGTCCTGTGGTCACCTTGGCTCCACAGACAGTATGAAGAGTACGTGCTGGCTGACGATACAAGACAGTCGCTGTGAAGTCAACATCAACGGAGCCACGCTAAAGTCTGAGTGCTGCTCCACACTCGGGGCCGCCTGGGGCAGCCCCTGCGACCCCTGTGAAGTCGGTCAGTTCACACACACAGATGCTGCTAATTTTTTTTGTGCCGGTGTTTAATGTTTGTCATTCTGAACAGTGGGGACACCATAACTGGACCAACATTAAATTCAGTATTTCCCTGGCAAACCAATGTATTTACACATGCTCTACATACAGTGCTCACATATAAAATGCTTTTATTACATCTCTCAATCTTCTCTTGTGTCCTCAGACACCGCCTGCTCTCGAGGGTTTGCTCGTATGAAGGGCCTCGTCTGTGAAGGTAAGGACATTTGATAACTTCATGACAAGACTGCAGTGCTCCCTTCATTCAGCGTAAATGGCCATTAAATCATTATGTCTTTTCGTCCTTGTAACGTGCCTTAATGTTCTCCCTGTAGATTTCTTTTGAAAAAAAAAAAAAAAACCACTCATGTTTGTGTGTGTATCACCTTGTAACCATGGCTCTTAAAATGCCCCCCTCCCTGCAGACATTAATGAGTGCGAGGTGTTCCCTGGAGTGTGTACAAATGGCCGGTGTGTGAACACCCAGGGCTCATTCCGCTGCGAGTGCGCCGAGGGACTCACCTTGGACAGTACCGGGCGCACGTGTGTGGGTAAGAGGAGTGAAATTTTATCCAGTGAAACTGTTATTTCCAGTCGCTATCATATCACTGCACTATTAGGTCCAAACTTGATTTTTCATCCTACTTATCTAGATATGCGTAGTGAGCAGTGCTACATGAAGTGGCACGAGGACGAGTGTGGCGAGCCGCTGCCAGGCAGATACCGTGTGGACATGTGCTGCTGTTCTGTGGGTGCTGCCTGGGGCATTGACTGTGAGGAGTGTCCCAAACCGGGCTCACCTGAGTACAGAGCCATCTGTCCCAGAGGGCCCGGCTTCGCCAACAGAGGAGATATTCTGACCGGCAGGCCCTTCTACAAAGGTACCAGGATGCTTTTATCCAAAGTGCTTCGTAGCATCATGAGTGTGTGCGTTTGATGGTAAAACCCAACATCACCAATGACTGCCATGCTAGAGAAAAAAGTATAATCTGTAACAGTCATACTTACATAAGATATTTGTCTAGTTAATTGTATTTTGACCAAATAAGAAGATTTTTAGTGGTGCAAAGTAGTGACTTTACAGATACAGCAATGATAGAAACAAGGCTAAAATGTACAAGGACAGAGGGAGGAAAACCGTGGTCTTGCACAGAATTTTGTAGCTCTAACTCATCTTATTGAGATTTTGATTTGATGTCTTTCTCTGCAGATGTAAACGAGTGTAAGGTGTTTCAGGGTCTTTGTACTTACGGAAATTGCCGGAACACCATCGGCAGTTTCAAGTGTCGCTGCAACAGCGGCTTCGCTCTGACTGCAGAAGAGAGGAACTGCACAGGTATGAGAGACGGGCAGAATGAAACATTTCCATCACGGGCAGAAAGCAGTTCATGAGCATGCCTTTTTTAATGTTTCAGACATCGATGAGTGTCGCATCTCCCCGGACTTGTGCGGTCATGGTACCTGTGTCAATACACCCGGCAGCTTTGAGTGTGAATGTTTCGAGGGCTACGAAAGTGGCTTCATGATGATGAAGAACTGCATGGGTAAGTCCAAACCAAATTCACTCACAATAACACAATGTCAAACATGACATTGAAATGAAATCACAGTCGAGTTAATTCCATGATTCTTTTCCTCCTCTTCCATCCCTCTTCATCCCTTTCTTCCTCCCTGACAGACATTGATGAGTGTGAGAGGAACCCCCTGTTGTGTCGTGGGGGAACGTGCCTGAACACAGAAGGGAGCTATGAGTGTGAATGTCCCACCGGATTCTCGCTCAGCACCGATGGATCTGCCTGTGAAGGTGGATCATACATCATACAGCGCACACATACATATGCATTCACACACAGGTGTTACATATCATACTCAGCATAGCAAATTCATTTGAAAAGCTTTCACTTGAAAACCTCAGTTGAGTCCTGAAAAACTATTTTTACACAGTAAAACATGTTTTCTATACACTAGTGTCATGATTCATTATTACCTTCAGGTATAATACACTACATTGTATATAATGCTAATTATCTGTCCTTGTTTGCTGGTCCTATCAGATGTGAATGAGTGCCAGCTGAGTGACAACTTGTGTAAGAATGGCCAGTGTGTCAACATGCCAGGAACCTACCAGTGCTCCTGTGACACTGGTTACCAGGCCACACCTGACCGGCAGGGCTGCGTTGGTGAGTGGAACAAACTTAATCCAAAAAATGTACACCAATGTTAGATAATTAGGAAATGCTGCATTTGTGACTTCTTTGCACACACTTCACCTGTGTAATTCTAATCTAATGACCTATACACCTAACAGTAATCGTGACCTTTCTTTGCAGATATTGATGAATGCACCATTATGAATGGAGGCTGTGAAACCCACTGTACCAACTCCGAGGGCAGCTACGAGTGCAGCTGTAGTGAGGGCTACGCTCTCATGCCTGACCTCAGGACCTGTGCAGGTGATTAAACACAGGCTACATCTGTATCTCCATCAGCTGTTTTTCCACAAATTAAAACAATAAATAAATGCAACAATGCCACAATGTGATAGTTTCCATCATGTCTCATGTTTCCTATGAAAATATGAGCTGTCTGGTGCTCTACATTGCGTTGTTGCCTGCAGCACATTGAGATGTATTTGTGCTGTTTCTGTCAGATATTGATGAGTGTGAGGAGACTCCAGACATCTGTGATGGAGGCCAGTGCACCAACATTCCTGGGGAATACCGCTGTCTGTGTTATGATGGTTTCATGGCTTCTATGGACATGAGGACATGTATCGGTGAGATGAAAAGCAACACTAAGATACTTATTTTGAATGTTACTTGGGAAACGTATGCTACACTCTCTCTCATTTTGCACATGTTTACACATTGTACACACATTTTGCACATATTTAAAATCTTGTGTTTTTGTTAACTACTTTTTCTGCCACATGAATTTATTTGTTCAGCTCCTCTGACCTGAACTGTGGGACTTTCTCTGTCAGTCTCATTTTCTGTCACTCTAACCTCTCAAGGCCACAGCGTTCACATATTATCTGTGTCTGTCCATGCCTGTCTGCCCAGATGTGAACGAGTGTGACTTGAACCCAAACATCTGCCTCCATGGCGACTGCGAGAACACCAAAGGCTCCTTCATCTGCCATTGTCAGCTGGGATACTTTGTCAAGAAGGGATCCACGGGCTGCACAGGTACACACACACACACAAACATCAGGAGCTGAGCTGTCACTGAGAGGTCTGGGCCTCTGTGTGTCCACATCTGAGTGCGGAGACAGTTCAGCCATGCATACAGTAGTTTCAGGTCGACCATTTTTAAAATGATCATTTATTCATCACTCACTACTTATAGAATTAAAACGTAAGCGAAACGCTAAATTTGATACAGCAGCATTTCACTTTGAACAACTAGCACTGCAATGTTATTTATGCTTGTTTGTTTAATGGTCAAAGGGAACTAGCCGGTACAAACATGTGTGTTGCTGCTTGTTTATTGATCTCCATTTCTCTCCAGATGTTGATGAGTGTGAGATTGGGGCTCATAACTGCGACATGCATGCTGCCTGCATCAACGTGCCTGGAAGCTTTAAATGTCGCTGTCGAGACGGCTGGGTGGGAGACGGCATCAAGTGTGTGGGTGAGTACGTCTTAGATGTCACATCGCTTTTGCAACAGATATTTTATGTTTGGAATACAAATTTTATTTTAAGATAAAATAAAGGCACAACATTTTTTTGTCTGTTTTGATGGAGTTCTTTTCTCTCACACTTTCTTCCTGTAGATCAGGATGAGTGCTCTGCAGAAGACCACAACTGCAACCTGAACGCAGACTGCGTCAACACACCAGGATCCTACAGGTGTACATGCAAAGAGGGCTTCAATGGAGATGGATTCTCCTGCTCTGGTAAGGTTGTTGAAGCTTTCTAAATAAATCCTAACTGAACACTTGCCACATTACTGTGTGTGCAGTGAGCTTCATGCGCAGTTGTCCTCTAATGCATTGGTTCCCTCTGTTTCAGACATGGATGAGTGTGCAGACAATGTGAACCTGTGCGAGAACGGTCAGTGTCTGAATGCTCCGGGTGGCTACCGCTGCGAGTGTGAGATGGGCTTCACTCCCACAGAGGACAGCAAGGCCTGTCAAGGTGCTGCACTCATTCTGTCACATTTTATTCCCTGTTCCCTTTTTTTCATTCAGCTAACATTTTCTTTCTGTCTGTCGTCTTTGCCACAGACATCGACGAGTGTAATTTTCAGAACATCTGTGTGTTTGGAACGTGCCAGAACCTTCCAGGGATGTTCCGCTGTGTGTGTGATGATGGTTATGAACTCGACCGCAGTGGAGGAAACTGCACTGGTGAGTGCAGGACATCTGTAACTGTACCTCCAAAATCTCAAGGAAAAGGCTCAGATAGCTTGGCAGAGTTTCCTGGACAATAACAGCTTTCATTCATGCATACTACCATTCAAAAATCTTTGACTAAAGATATCCAACATATGCAAAGATGTTTCTAATTTCATCCGTTTGTTCCCTTCATTCCTCAGCCTTTACCTACAAAGTACCCTCATTTAGTTTGTGACATAAACAAGATTTTATTTAAAAGTAGAAAAAGTATCATTGGGTTCTGTACTTACAGCAGCAGCAGCAACACAAAAACTAATAGGTTCGGTAATGTGGTGTGTGTTGCTGAGCTTGTATGTGTCACTGTGTACTGCAGACATCAACGAGTGTGCTGACCCTGTGAACTGCATCAACGGGCTGTGTGTGAACACTCCAGGGAGCTATCTGTGCAACTGCCCTGCTGACTTTGAGCTCAACCCCACGGGAGTGGGCTGCGTAGGTGAGTTGCATTTAAAGCTGGCAGGTTTAAATCGACGGCAAAGCTGAAACAAGGCAAAGCCTTTAAAAATGGGCAGGTTTTAATGAAAAAGGTGTCCTCCATAAGCTGATCCTTTATGACAGAATACATAACAAGAAAAAGAGACACAAGTTAATGAAAAGTAAATTAATAATTTAGAAATTGACTGTAGGAGGTGACGTCTTATTCACTTAAAGCGCCACCATGAGGCAAAATATTATAATTATTTTGACAGTTTAATTATCCAG
>JBBMOE010000022.1:5716591-5932303 GCA_037975065.1 Chaetodon trifasciatus
GGCGCTGCTATGGTGAGAGTAGTTAACAGTAGGCCACAGCAGACAGTGCTGATGATCTTCAGTGAATGTGGTAATCTGACTTGTTGTCTTTCTGTGAATGAATAACAGGTCAGTTGCTGTCAATCTACGGAAAAACAGAAGGTTAGACTGAATCTTTTTTTGTTCTTATGGCAGATACCAGAGAGAGCTTCTGTTTCACCAAATTTGAGGCGGGAAAATGCTCCGTCCCCAAAGCTTTAAACACCACTAAGGCCAAGTGCTGCTGCAGCAAGATGCCTGGCGAGGGCTGGGGACTCCCCTGTGAGCTGTGTCCGCGAGACAACGAGGGTGTGTAACACACACACACACACACACACCACACACACACACCACACACACACACCACACACAGAGCTTTAATTAACACATTTGCACGCACACAAAGACATTCATAAAATAATGAAGCTGACCTTTTTTGGTGCGTCTCCAGCTGCTTTCGACACTCTGTGTCCCTACGGTCATGGAGCCCTGCCTGGACCAGGAGACGCTCGTGAAGGTGAGTGTTACAACGTATATCTAATCCCTTGAATTTAGTGGCCGGTTGTAGAGGTCTTGTACAGTATATGCTTTAAAAAGAATGTGCTAATTTTCTCTTGCTCTCTCTAGATATGAATGAGTGTCTGGATAACCCAGGAATCTGCCAGAATGGTATCTGCATCAACACAGATGGTTCGTTCCGCTGTGAATGTCCCTTCGGATACAACTTGGATTACACTGGAGTCAACTGTGTTGGTGAGAGAGTTTCTGAAATTAAAGTTAACAGTCTGCAACATTTTCTTATAATTAATGCCTTAAGTGAGCCCCGGCCCCATAGAGAAGATTTGGACTATTTATCATGAAACAGCAGCAGTTCAGCAGACATGGCTCAGAATATATCACCATATTCAGTCTCATCACCCAGGTCTGATGTTATTTTGCTGGCACCAGTAGCACCAGAGTGCATTACAGTCGGATCTATTTTTGGATTAACATTTAAGATCCTAATGAGCCTTTAAAATGTCAGGTTCAGTATAAATGTTTCACTGGTTTTAATGGTCCTGTTCCTTGTATCCCTGCTCTTCTCCAGACACTGATGAGTGCTCCATAGGAAACCCATGTGGAAATGGAACCTGCACCAATGTGGTGGGAGGCTTCGAGTGTTCGTGCCAGGAGGGCTTCGAACCTGGACCCATGATGACATGTGAAGGTCAGTCATTCACACAGTAACATTTCCACAGTTTTAGACAAGATTTATACTGACAGCATATTAAACTAACATGTCTCTCCTCCTAACTCCAGACATCAATGAGTGCTCCCAGAATCCTCTGCTGTGTGCCTTCCGGTGCGTTAACACGTTTGGTTCCTATGAGTGTATGTGTCCTGCTGGCTATGTGCTGCGAGATGACCAACGCATGTGCAGAGGTGAGAAGGAGCAGCAGATTTCCTTCTGACGCCTGTGATCTCGTGATTTTTCCCTCATTCTCGTGATTTAACAGTTTCCATTTTGGCTGACTATACTTTACCTACTGGTCATCTCTCATTATCCCTCACCAGACCAGGATGAGTGCTCTGAGGGTCTAGACGACTGTGACTCCAAGGGTATGACCTGCAAGAACCTGATTGGTACCTTCATGTGTATCTGCCCTCCTGGCATGCAGCGCAGACCAGATGGAGAGGGATGTATGGGTGAGTAAATATGTTTTAGCCAATGTGAGAGGTTCACCTCAATCTACATCCACTATCCACTATGTTACTGGATGTATCAGCCTCTTCACTCTCTTCATCCACCCATCCTTTGCTCTGTACACTGGCAGACCTGAACGAGTGTCGCGCCAAGCCTGGCATCTGTAAGAACGGGCGCTGTGTCAACACAGTGGGAAGCTACCGCTGCGAGTGCAACGACGGCTTTGAGCCGAGCTCCACTGGAACCGAATGTATTGGTAAGATCACTACTGTTGAAGAACATGTTGTTTCACATTGAAATTGCACTTACACTTTTAAATTCAGTAGAGGAACTGCATGCTGCCTTCACAACCGTATATCTTTGATTTCATCCTCCTGTCATCCTGTCCTTCAGACAACCGAAAGGGCTACTGCTACACAGAGGTCCTGCAGACGATGTGTCAGCAGTCATCCACCAGCAGGAACAGTGTCACCAAGTCTGAGTGCTGCTGCAACATGGGCCGAGGCTGGGGCTCACAGTGTGAGCTCTGCCCACTGCCTGGAACCGTGCAGTACAAGAAGATGTGCCCACTCGGACCTGGCTACACCACAGACGGCAGAGGTGAGTAGCACAGTAATACTACAAACCGATATTATAAAGTATTGCGTACAATGACTAAATAAATTGAATTAAAGTGAATTTACTTACTGAACTGTCTTTGTTCTTTCAGACATCAATGAGTGCCAGGTGATGCCAGATCTGTGTCAGAACGGTCAGTGCATCAACACCATCGGATCCTTCCGCTGTCACTGCAACGTGGGCTACAAAACTGACTTCACTGCAACCTCCTGTGTTGGTATGGCTCGTGTCTGTCCTGTTTTGTACAGAATGAATACTGTTGCACAATTTCAGTATTTTACTGAAAACACTAGTATTGTTCGGAAAATATTTTCCACAGCGTTCGTAACCATATTGCTACTGTTGCCTGTCTGCGCTTTTCAGATATGGATGAGTGCGCTCTGTCTCCGAAGCCCTGCAACTTCCTGTGTAAAAACACAGAGGGCAGCTACCTCTGCTCCTGCCCCAGAGGATACAGTCTGCAGCCAGATGGAAAGACTTGCAAAGGTAGGTGGATACTTGATTTTCTTTTGTTGGTTATTTCAAAGCTTCATAAAAAGCATTAGATGCTATTTAATGATCTTTTTGGTACTTAACCATATTAGTAATATTGTTGCCTGCCACACACCAGCAGTTCTGAGTTCTGTTCGTTATTATTACTGTATGATCCAAAAGAAATATTGCTCTGATATCATTTTTATAAACAACCTTTATGCCCTTGAGTCTTCGTCCTTCTTTTTAATTTGGTTTTGACAGATGTTAAGTGCTTTCCTCTTTTCCTCAAAGATCTGGATGAATGTTCGACTAAACAGCACAACTGCCAGTTCCTGTGTGTTAACACCATTGGAGGCTTCACCTGCAAGTGTCCCCCTGGGTTCACACAGCACCAGACTGCCTGTATCGGTAAGGACAAGACAGGAGAAGACCAGTGTTACTGTGCACTGAAAACGATTGCTGTCTTCAGGAATAATACCAAAAAGGCATCTTTCATTCAAATAAAATCTCAGTAATCTGTGTCTCCTCTCTTTGCAGACAACAATGAGTGTGCCGGTCAGAACAGTGCGTGCGGTTCCCGAGCCTCTTGTGTCAATACGCCTGGTAGCTTCAACTGTGAATGCAGTAAAGGTTTCTCTTTGGACAACACGGGCATGGAGTGTGAAGGTGAGCAGACGCAGTAGCATTTGCAGTTAGTGTAATAGAGTTTACAGGCCTCTGGCGCACCTTTTTTCCAAAGCTACGATCAACTTGAAAACTTTCTGCTGATGTGTTTGTGGTGAAAGAGTCATGAGAAATTAAAAGTCTTTATCTTCCTCAGATGTGGATGAGTGTGGCAGTAACCACCGCTGTCAGCACGGCTGTCAGAATATGCTGGGAGGTTACCGCTGTGGCTGTCCTCAGGGCTACGTACAGCACTACCAGTGGAACCAGTGCGTGGGTGAGTTATACTGACTCAGCTGACAGTAATGAACATCAAAGGTACCAGTGTACAGTGAGTCACTAAGGTTTGGATTTCCAAATCTTTCAAGGTTTATTATAAGACAGCAACAACATTTTAATCTACAGTGTTATTTTATATAAAATTCCTGATTCACATATGCAGAAATGTGGCACGTACTGTATCATCTCCTCACACACTCACCTTCTCTTTCCTCTGCAGATGAAAATGAGTGTCAGGCAGGAACAGTGTGCGGCAGTGCCTCGTGCTACAACACACTGGGCAGCTTCAAGTGTGTGTGTCCCTCTGGCTTTGACTTTGAGCAGAGCGCTGGTGGCTGCCAGGATGTGAATGAATGTAGCTCAGGCACCAACCCCTGCATCTATGGCTGCTCCAACACCGATGGAGGCTACCTGTGTGGCTGTCCTGGAGGTTTCTACCGAGCCGGACAGGGGTGAGGGAACATGAATAAAGATTTGATTTAAGCAGCTAGTGTTTCTCAAGGGAAACATGGTGTCACCAGACATTTTCGGAGTAAAATTGACCATTTTTCATGTGGTGGGATTATTGCCCATGAATACTCAAATACTGAATACTTGCTCAACGTAGTAACCTCTCTTCTTGTCTCCATCCAGTCACTGTCTATCAGGCTCAGGTTTCCCAGGCCAGTTTGTGGAGGGTGACGAGGATGACAGTCTGTCTCCTGAGGCCTGCTACGAGTGTAAGATCAATGGAGGAGGAAAGAAAGGACGACACAAACGCAATGCAAATGAAAATGAGATCAACCAGGTACGTGTTGACAAACAGCTCCTCAAAGCTTCTCTCAATTCCTGTCAGTTTCAGACTCACTTTAAATTTCTCGAGGACTTCAGAATCAGTGTTCTGATGTAAGAAAATGAGTCTGTGGAGGTCTATATGTGAGTGTGTGAATTTTAACTCCCTCTGTCCTCATCCTCACTAAAGGATTCAGCAGTGAGCATGGCCAGCGTGGACACCCAGGACTTCATCCTCATGAACCTCTCTCGGTCCTCGCTGCTCAACAAGGAGCCTCTACTGGAGCTTCTGCCTGCCCTGCAGCCCCTGGAGAACCATGTACGCTATGTCATCACCCATGGCAATGCTAATGAACAGTTCCGCCTGCTGGAACGCCGCGATGGAAAGAGTGTGCTCCGGCTCGGCAAGAGGCCGCCTCCACCGGGATCCTACCGGCTAGAGATCGCCAGCCTGCGGCTGTTTGGGCCCCGAAGACTACACCAGCTGGAGGAGCAGCACGACATTGACTACCTACAAGGGGAAATAGGAGACGCCCTGCGCATCAAGCTCAACATCCACCTGCACTGAGCTCAGAGTGCACTTGCGATCCTGTCCGGGACTGATTCCTAAAGCCTTTGAGTTTTACCCTGCCCTTTCATCCAATAACTCCACCCCTCCAGCTCCCCCCTGCAGGACCATCCCCACCAACAGGGGGTCATCAAGGGCTATGAAAGACTGAGTCAATCAGCCCAACTCTGCCACCACTTTGTTACTGTTTATGTTATTATATGTTCATGTTTTGTGTTTTTGTTTTTTTTTTATGCTGACTACACTTCCTCTTGCACCCCTCCACTTGTACCCGACCCAGCACTCATTCCTCACTGAGAGAGCCAGTGGAGGAGGTGGCAGAGAGGTGCCCTAGTGCTTGGACCGTAGCCTTCTAATGAAGACAAACCGGCAGACAGATATCCACACAGCACGTTTGTAGACAAACAAACCCAGAAATTACACAAAAGAGGAGTTTTTATTGGAAATTAAGTGCTGAGAGTGGCCTAAACTGTCTTTATGCAGCATGTGTGGTCGTATTTAAATCACAGTGCGGGATCTGAAGTGATGTCGTTTTGTTTAGTGATACAAAGAAGTGCTATTAAGGCTAAAGATAAGGGGTTAGGTGGCATCATGGTGGTCCAAGGACTTTCTCACCTCTCTGTGATCTTGGTAAAAAAAAAAATACAACACTGGGGAACAAGATTTATCATGTCCGCCCCTCTCAGTATTGTAGTGTGTCATTTAATGTATTTGTGCTGTTTTAATAATGTTAACACGAAGGACTGCAACATTTACACAGCATTTCAGGTTCTTTAGTCCATAGCAGTCTGTTTTATAGCTTGATGCCAACGTTTCAGATGAGAAAACAGCAAGCTGTGTTCTGCTCTGATGTGACTGACTTTTGTCCTATCTGCGGGCAGCGGCAAGCAGGGATTACCGTGTTTGCGTGTGTGTGCTGTCATGTTTGGTTACCTCAGTACTTCTCACCGAGTATGGACACCATGCTGTGATGCCGAGTTTAAAACAAAAGAGGGTGCTAGTGTCGCTCAGCATCCATCATGAGCAGGGAATACACCAGTTAGTAGCTCGTAGACTTTAAAGAAGATAGATCAGGTCACGTTTGTGTTTTTCCTCATAGGGATAAAGACCTCAGGTGCACTGATTCTGGACCTGAGAGCCAGCTTTTTTTCATTTAGGCCAAAGTGGGTTTTCTGTGTCGGCTGTCAGAGGCTTGTAGCTTCACCTGCTTCTGCATTTTTATTCCTAAACGCTTCAGCAGAATAGAGCCGTAGCTGACAGCCGGTGTCGGGGGGCTGAACTTGACAATAAGCTGACTTTACCTGACTTCTTTGACTTGACCATGAGCTTGATGTCTGAGGTCTGAGCCTCGTTTACAACATAAAGGGACACACAGCTGAATACCGTGACAGTCTCAAAGGTACTGTACATGACATGTTAACATTACCGAAGCTGTAACTAAAGGTAGTGCTTTTCAGTGCAAGGGCGCGCACAGGTGAACACGAAACCTCACAAACACACACAAAAAAACAAGTATCTGTCAGGTCATCTTTCATTTCTCATGATTTTTTTTTCTCTCAAAGAGAAAAAAGGTGCTAGATAAAACCATCTCTTTCGCTGTACAAAGAAAGTGCAGTCTTGAATCTGGATTGCAAAAGTGACTTTTTTTTCTAGGATTTATTGTTGTTGTGTATGTCTGTCTTTTGTATTGTCTCAGTGCTGAAAAAACAATATTATCAAACTTGCTTCTTGAAAATTAAATTGTATATTTTAAGTGAAATGTAGATTTTTTTTTTTTTTTTTTTCAATGTCAAGGCTGCCAAAACAAATACTCACAGTAAACCCAAGATTGAAGGCCTTTAGTGCTGTTGACTTTGTTTTGTTGAGGAAAAAAAGAAGCAAAACCCCAAAAAACAGGCGAATGCAGCATTACATTTGCTGATCACTGGCTGTATCGTTTGAAACCACTGTCACCAGTCAAATCAGCCATTAGCCAAAAAAGTAAAAAACAAAAACTGTCAGACTTAAAGATAATTAACATTCCCATCATCTGTTATCTGATACAAGCTTACACTGGCTGCACAATGCCACAAGGATCAATGCAAACCTGACCATCTCCAGCTAGGATCTATGGTGCTGAACTATAATCTTTTTCTCTCAACAGTCAAGGTTGCTGCACTGTCCCACAGCCTAGACAATGTTTATAATACATAACCATTTTTCTAACCTGGAACCTTTGTATACTTTGTATCTTTAATGACAGTTTGTAATTTTTCTTTTATTTGCCACTATGTTTTTTAAAAAAGGCAGTGTGCTGCGTGTGCTTACTGTATCTCAGCTTTGGTGTCAAACTTGAAACAACACTGTCATCATCATCTGCGTGTGTTGAAATATGTGCTTTGTACTTTAGGAAATAAGGAGCCTGTTTCAGTTGTTCAAAGGTTCACCATAATCCTGACACCTGTTGAGTCCAGCTGAAAGCTGAAATGACAATCATCCAATCACACCACGTCTACTAGATGAGGATCAATCAATCAATCAGCCATCATGGAACGTCTTTTAATACCCTGACTGATCATCGTCTTTGTGCAAAGACAGAAACCAAAGATCAATGACACCAAATGGCAGTCTGTAAAATTGGAGTGATTCACATAATATTGTTAACTTTTGTCCAGTGACATTAATGGCAATAAAGTATTGTGGGTTATATTTTTAAGTCTTGTGTCCTCAGTTTTCCCTTTGTCTTATACTCATGTATAAATGTCCACGGCCAACAAAAGTGACACAGGGTGACAGGTTAGTAGTAATCATTTTATTTAATTTCCAACATGAACAATGTGGACTATCCACACAGTCCAGCTATCAGTGGAAATTCAGAAGAAAAATTGAAGAAGAAAATCCTGTTTTTTTTGTAATATATTTTCACTGCTTCAACCCAGTGTATCAAAAACAAAGCAGATCAGAAAAATATAGAATTAAAAAACACACAAAAAAGCAAAGCGACCTGCTTTGCCGTCTAAGACGTGGCTGCATGACTACCTCAAAAAATCCACAGTCTAAAGGTTGATACAGTAAGAGGAAGAGGACAGAATGATAGCAAAAAGGAGACTCCCAAACTTGAGTCAAGAATAGAAAAATAAAGCTTTCTTTTGCCTAAAGGTTGCTGTTTGCTTCATCACTACACTTGGCAGGCTGACTAAAGCAAAAGACACAACCAGAGAACATAAACTCTACTCGCAGTAATAAGAGATTATACAGTTTCAATATGGCTTCTCAGTTATAGACACATTAACACACAAAACATACACGGGCATAATTTTATGGAGACACAAACTACCTGCTGGGGCCTTAAAAAGCATCTGAAAATGGAGTGCTGCTCAAGGATCAGAGTCCAAAATCAAAGAACATGTGAGGATTGGTGCTCCTTGAACAGCACTCAGATGCTTTACAGTGGACACTGGTTCATTAAAGGGGCATCTGCTTTAAGTGTAAACTCCTTCCTTTAAGTTCTGCCTGTGGTCTGTGGTTATAAACTGAGTGAATCTTCCCAAAAATCATATTGTGTTGTCATAGTGATAAGCTCTGGAGTTTGGACAACCTAGCCCTAAGGTGATGTGATGTGTTAGCATGTTCGACTAGTACAGTGGGTCAGGTTAAGGCAGCTGTGCAGCTCATTATTTCTGTCCTTCCTGGTTCAACATCTGGGTTTGGATGAGTGTTCGGCTCACGGGGATTCCAGTTGTCTGCGTGCCTGTTGTTGAACTAGACTTTTTATAGTTACATGGCATCCTGCAGCCTCATATTTACATCAGTACACAGGCTGCAATACAGTCATACGCTCTAGACATACTCCAACATCAGGTAAACCCCCTCTTAGAGTGCATTCACAGTATTATGCATTAGTACAGTCCATTTCCATGACAAATAAGTCAATGCTCTTAATGATTCTGTCTATGCACAATGAAATATCTGCCTGTCCGCCCCCTCTTTACATATCACCCTACACCAGCGCATAATCAAACTGGCCCCTCTCCAGCCCCTCCTTGTGGTCAGTCCAGGATGATGCGGGCATGCGGCTGTAGGGGTCCAGCAGGATCCTGAAGCACCTGACCAGCAGGAAGACCAGGAAGAGCATGAGGAGGCCTACGAAGGCCAAGGCGGTACGCTGCTCATTGTCCACCCCAACCAAGGCCAGAGGGGGGCTGCTGCTGCCACCGCCAGGGCTACCAGGGAGAGAGGAGCTGGCCGGGGACAGCAGCAACTCGTAGTCAAGCGTGGGCACATCGTTCATCCTCCACGGGGCCCGAAGGCAGGGCTTACACACTGACTGGATGGTTGGTGTATTGGGAGGAGGTGCAGAGAAGGGAGGGAAGGTGTTCATGAGGGGTGATTCAGAAGGAAAGGCCAAACTGGAGACTGGGAGAGTGATTATGAGGCTTGGTAAGAAGGTGGTTTACAGGTTTTATGTTGTAGACTCTGCTTGTTGGGTGAAGAGCATGTAGGCTAAATAAGAAGTTAGGCTGCCTGAAATAGCAGGTAGGTAACAACTGATAAGACTGCAGGACAACCTCCAGGTCAAAAAGTGTGACGTTGTGTCCAAGTTTAGTGTATTCTGATCACAGCAGGACTTTCATACACAGTTTATTTAGTCAAATCTAGGTCAGTCAAAGTGACATGACCCAGAAAGGCCTGACCCTAATCTGCTCTGACAATGTGGCAGACACATACGCACACACTTTTCAATTAAAATGGACTACTTTTAAATGTCAGGCGTTTTGAGGAACTGACTAAATGGTGTAATGAAGCTCTATGGCTTTCTTATTGGAGTGGCAGCCCCTCAGGCGCTAATGTTTTTAGAGTATTTATCAGGGCCGCTCTGCCACACCAGCTCTCATTCTCACTCTCATTCAGAGCAGACAGGATGTGACACGGCCTCCTGCTGATGCAAACACGTAAACACGCGTCTGATCACAGGCAAGGTCAGTGCTCTCGATGGGAGTTAATAGTGTGCAGATGGACTTCTGACACCCAATTGGGTATATAGCTGTTTAAGAGTGTGAGCCGGGTGTCACAAACACAAGACTGTTTGAAGCATCTGCACAGTCCAGCGACAGCAGGTGTGTGTCTGTGTGCACGCGTGTGGCTAACTAAATCAGCAGGTCAGTGGATCAATGGCCTTGAATATAAAGCAGTGTTGACGGCGCCTGCTAAATGCAACGTTTTCCCTTTTGCTTAAAGGGGCGTGATAAGTGGGTCAGAGCTGTCGGCTGTTCAAATAAGTTGGGACGATCTCTTCAAACACTGCCTCTCTTGAAAAGGCAACAAGAAGTATAAGATGAGTGAGATGGTTCTGAGAAGGTGAGGTTGTTCGCTGAATTGTCATCAATGAAAAGTGGCTTCATCCAGTTTGATTTTCAGTCTACTGAAAACTGAATCTGTTTGTTCCAGCGGTCTTCAGCAGACAACACAGAGGGTCTTTACCGGATGTGGTGTCATCAGACGTTCCCCATTAAGCCGAACAACCAGCGAGCGACTGCAGCTGCTTTTAACTCTCCACCTGAAAGAACAAGAGGCCCCTGGTTAGAAAAGCATGAGGTGATGGTTCAAAAATGTCACTAATAAAGCTTTAATGAGGACTTTTAATCTGCACAATATAACATCAATCAAATCCCTTAAAATAAAACATTACACATCTTTTCCATTAGGGCTGATTGTTTCTAATGTGGACCATGAGGTGCAGATTAAGTCATTCCTTCCTCTTTTCATCATACAATGTGATTATTATCACCCTTTGCTCAATAAGTAACAGTGACAGTGACATTAGGCATCTGTGGGCAGAGCGCAGCATCAGCATCCCCTGTAACGACACTCAATTAGCAAGCTGATTATGGTGTCATTATGGCCACATTAACAGTAATGAATGCACGATTATAAACAGTGATACCGCATTACATCACCCTCATTTGTCAGTGCAGTGTTACAGTGGGCCATTTGTTCACTTGTTGACCTCCGTCATTCATTTGCTCACATGATGGAGGGAAAGACAAAGTGTTGTGGAGTCTCATTAATAATCTAAAATCACATCTCCTGCGGCGGGCTGGGTTTCCAGTCGTTGAGGAAACACGACACGCAAACCATTTTTACCTGCTCACCCGTCCGAATAGCGCAGTGACTGGGCTATTTGCTGAGACAAACGTGATACTGAGAGATATGTAGAGCTCTGTGTGTGTCTGTGTGTGTGTGTGTGTGTGTGTGTGTGTGTGTGTGTGTGTGTGTGTGTGCGCATGTGTGTGTGTGTGTGTGTGTGTGTGGGGGGGGGGGGGTGAGACAAGAGAGGCAAAGGCGAGGGGATGGAGAAGGAGACCGAGGGACAAAGAGGGGAAGAGGAAGAGACACTGGTGGAAAGTGCTTGTAAATCTTAGGTTAATGTGTTAAAGAGCAACAATGTGCAGAGGTGCAGCTAAATTTGAATTTATGATACATTTTCAGGGACTTAGTTATTGTCCCTGTGGACAGAGAATTATGGGACAATGAGAGATAAAGAGATTCAGTGTATCCTGGTAGAAAGAGCAATGTTGGGTGGGCAGAAAACAGAGAAAGATGAAAAGCAAATTATGAAGATCGATAGAGGAGTAAAGACGGATGAAGAGAGCAGACGTTCCTGTGGTGAACGGGCAGTAGTACAGAGGAGAGACAAGAGGTTTGCTGGCACAAACTGGGCTGACTTTCCTCTGCATGACCATGGCAAAATGCCTTTTCAATACTCTCCCCCCTCCTCTCTCTCTGTTGCGTTCAGTTCAAAGGTTTTCTATCTGGTACTTCATCAGACATTGTCTCCAGGGTGGTTGGTGCACCAGACTCAGGCTGGCAGCAGGATGACACACCTGGGAGGTGGCACTCACACTGTGAATGAATGTGCACTTCTGTGTGTGTACAAACAGACCTGCTCTGTGTGTGTGTGTGTGTGCGTGTGTGTGTGTGTGTGTGTGTGTGTGTGTGTGTGTGTGTGCGTGTGTGTGTGTCTCATCCAAAAATAGATGAGAAAACCTTGAAACTGTTTTCAAGGACACTATTATGATGGGCACTGTCACACATCTGCAGCTCCAGAAATGCATCATCAACTGCTGTCTGACTTTTATACCAATAGTTTTGAGACCACACCTTACTTACTTACTTACTTACTTACTTACTTACTTACACCTAATTTGTAGATCTGTTTGGGATAATGTTGTCACCCTAACACTGTCTTTTTAGGCTGTTATTTGTAAAGTTGCCAGTGGCATTAAGAGTGACTTGCTACTTGCTGAGCTGTCATGAGGTCTGTTTCAGATAAGCCAGGCCTTTGTAAAGCTGATCAATGGAAATGTCAGTCAGTACCAGCAGGACCATGAGACCCAGGATGTAGGGCTGCATATCATCATCCATTTGCATCCCTGCAAATTGAGCTTTTTTCAGTACCTTTGAGGGATGTAAAGTGCATCAGTGTTTAATGTAGCATGCTAATAAAATAAAGTTAAAGACCCTGCAAACCCGCAGGTGTGGCTAATTACTCTAATTAAGCTAATTAAGCTTCTGGTCAGGTTGAGGTTGAAGCTAGATGCTGGAAGGGGTCTTTATCACAGGTAAGAAGTAGAACAACATTAATTTTCCTTTCTATAAAATGCAATGCATTGAGGGAATCTTAGCAGAATGTAGTGCATGTCAGGGACACAAGTTGCAATTCTGATGGGTTCTATGTGAAAAAGATGATTACGTGAGGTCATGAACCAGTAAAAATGACACCAGGTGCAACAAAACTAAAGGTCAACTGCAGGATTTTCCTAAAAAAAACAAGACTCATGTAAAAGTAGTCCCTCTCAATCATCACTTACAACCCACTGGGGGGGGGTGGGTGTTTTTATCTGCATAGACCCTCCCATTGCAAAGCTATGAAGTGCATCAGAGGGTCTCTGATTTAAGAATTTGTTACCAAGACTAAGGATCTGAGAAAAAAAAGAACAATAAAGATAATGATACTTGACAAGACAGATGGTCAGTGCATAGGAAAAACACTACTGTAACATGTAAACACACTGGGATGCAGACAGACCAGTCTAACCCTGCTGTGTCTGTGTCACACACACACACACACACACACACACACACACACACACACACACACACACACACACACACAGTCACAGAGAAACATTGTAGAAAAAAAAAAAGACACTGCAGATGAAACCCACACATGGGGATAATTTCCACTTTGAATGTAAAAGGTCCAAACATCACCTCCTCATCTGATCCCATCCACCCTGAAATAATTCATTCTCCTTTATCTTTCACTAACTCATCACTGAGAGAGAGAGGATGATAAATAGCCTGAGGGAGAGAAGGAATGGACTTAACGATGAGAGAGAGAAAGAATCTGCTCCTTTTGAATTAGTGAAATTTATCATATTATACAATAACAGGTATACCATTAGTTCAAAATACAGTATATTGATTTATTCAAGCAGATAGCTGTAGTCATGAACAGGTTTCAGTATAAAACATATTGTATACAGAGTGGTCAATAAAAAGGAAACTAAAATGGCAAAGATACTCTACTTCTTGTCTTTGCAACAAGCTTTTATACAGTCAGTGGTCAGACATTTGTTTATTCTCTGTGTGTGTGTGTGTGTGTGTGTGTGTGTGTGTGTGTGTGTGTGTGTGTGTGAATACATCATTGCGAGGTGGAGGGGAGGACAGACAGAGATTGCTCAGCTTATTTTCCTCCTCGTTAAGTCTCACTCCCACTATCACCCTCCATCAGCCTCTCTCTCACACACACACACACACACACACACACACACACACACACACACACACACACATGCACGCACAAGCACACACTGTCGTCCATCAGCCTTGTCTTGCTCAACTTGCATTAGTACTCGCCCACTCCATTTCTCGTCCAGGACACTTCCTCAAAGCGCCAGCAAGACCCCTGAGATGAAGGGAAGCGAAGCGGACACTCGTCAGTCTTCATTGAAAAGCCTTTAAATGGACACTTCTCTCACACTTGCACACACAAGCGTGCACACACACACATGTATGCATGCATGCAACTGCACAAGAAGGACCTCATTCACATTCAAACACACACACACACACACACACACACACACACACACACACACACACATATATATATATATTAGGTTTTCATCACTTTTGGGGGTATTACATAGACATATTAATTTCCTGGAGACTTGAACTAACCATAACCATAACCACTACTTGCCTCACTCTAACCTGTCCCCACGACTTGAGTAATACATGGTCGCACACACACATACATGCACACACACACGCACCACTTTCATCACTTCCTCACAGAGGCTCGAGCTAACATTGACAGAACTCATCAGGGTAAATGAAATGAAGACAGGTGAAAATAACTCAGTTACCTCTCAGGTGACCAGGGTGTCACTTCTCACACAGATGCACACAGACACATGCACGCACACACAGTTTCAGTGCGTTACACCCTTTAATCTGCAATTAAATTCAATTATCATACAGCATATACTATTAGCTCAGGGCTGAAAACTTTGGTGACACTTTAATTGACTGTATTTAGCATTTATAAGCATTAAACTTGCTGTAGCTGAGTGCAGATATAAGGGCATTTGAAGTGTTTCGTAATTTGCAGTGTTTGTCCTATCAAGACATATCTTCTATAATTACAACTGTGGTGATCTCTTTTATATACGTATTTATTAACTGCTTGTATCAGCTTACAACTACTTTTCAGTATTCTTTATTACTTTATATGCTGCTTAGAAACACTAAATGGGGGGATTTAGGGAAAAGCACTGGCAAAATGTTCTTGTGGCTGCCAAATGGCAGTGAGATACAAAGGCTTGAATGCTGCATTTAAAGTTCATGTATTTAGGCTCATAGAAGTTGAAATTCATTGGACATTTTCTGGCAGCGATTATATTTGACATCAGAGCTGCATTTGGGCCAATCCTTGGTGCAACATTAATTAATTTAGGTGGAATAGAAGGTTTTCTTCTGCTGCTGTCCAACATCATGATTCTGAGGCAGTTACAAAGAAACAAACATGCAGCTTTAGGTCTTTGCCAGATGGCCTCACTTCTTATTTTGCTGACACTTTTTCAGGGTCTGCTCTCTCTCTCATCTCTCATGCACACACGCAAATATCCAGAGTCATAAATTTCGCATCAAAAGAAGGACAAGCATGATCTTTTCAACAAGAAAACAAGAGACCACCACTGTCCTCCACTTTCAAACACACAGATAACCAATCAAGCTAGCCTCGGCAGGGTTCAGCGTAGAGACAGCCTTGATTTGTCATTATTGATAGCCTGAGTAAAGCCACTCTCTAAAAGTAATTAGACTTTAGAAACAATGAGAAGAGAGAGACAGAGCAAGTGGCAAGAGCAAATGAAAGAGAGAGCGAGAGATGGTAAATGTTTCCAGTCTCAGCCACAGCTTGCTGGGAATTGAATTAACCCTTTCCAATTTGCTGCTTATAAAGATAAAGTGGACCTGAAGAAAAGGCAAAGGGGAGCTGCATGAGATCCATGTGCTCACGTGGACATCCCCCTTCACGTCAAAACAAACATACAGCATTCAGCGGAGCACGCACACACACACACACACACATACACACACACACACACACACACACACACACACACACACACACACACACACACACACACACACAATTTGTTAGATGATGGGAGGGGACACACTGACAATATATTGACACTTCCATCATTCAGCTTTATTGATACGTTTGATTTTCTTGTTGCCGTGATTTGCGGATGTTCCATCATCACCTTGGGGAGTTAACACCTGCCGTGTGTCTGTGGCTAATGAGGACGATGAGGACCAGGTCACCTTGAGCTGTGTGCCACAACAAACTCTAAACACCAATTTTATCGAAGTCCAGCACATGTAGCTTTAACCTTTTTTTTAATACATCTTGCAAAGGAAAGTATTCACACATGCACACTCAAATTCACAGACCAAAACAAGACTGTCTTACAGGTATTTTTAGCACCTGAGAGAGACAAAGTGTCTGTGGAGTCGTTTCTCTTTACACTTGGCTGGCGGCTCAGCTCATGACCAGCCAGCTCCTCAGATAGCCCCCGTCATAATTAGGCTGGCAGACACTCAGTAGCTACAGTAATGGTGATAAAGTTGGGCAATTAAATATTCCGCTGCTCCAACACAGCCAGCCATTGGACTCCCCGCACACACTCGCTCATGTACGAAAAAGTGTGTATTTGTGTGTGAGAGGCAGATATAAAGACACACTGAGGGAGAGAGCGCCCTGTTCTTTCACTGAGTGTACATGCAAATGAGAAGTGCAGTGCAGGGAGAGTGGAAAGCACTCAAGACCGCTGACCTTTTGAAACAAAAAAAAGGTACAAGCGAGACAACAGAGGGGGCAAAGCACTTTATATTGATGCATTCCTCAAGAACCCGTCCATTGTCATAAACATGTGTCCTTTCCCACGGCTCACCCCTCATCAGTTTGAGGTATGGATCTTACCGTCAAGAGAAAAAGTGGTCCACAACTGTAGGAAAGTGTTCACATCAGCTCACAGAGAAACTTATAGTGAACCAGGAGAAATGAACAAGGGATGGAGATATGGAGAGAAAGACAAATGGAGTTGTACACAGATGAGGGAACAAAGGGAAAAAAACAAGCCCTTTGTGATTCTCAATGCAGCTGAGCAATTCCATCTTCCAAAGCTGCCTACAATCTATCATTTTATCACCAGCCCAGATGAACACGCAGTCTATTTTCTCTATCAGCATATTTAGGGTTTTCAAGGTCACTCCTGCATCAATATTCAAAGTATTCAAGATTCTAGATCAGTATTCATTTTGTACAAGACGAGCTGTCTGTTTCACCTACACACAATGAGCCTGATTCAGATACAGCTGCTAAGGACGTCTCCTCTGATAGGGTCATCTGCTGCATGGCGGACTGCATGTTTCTCCCAAAAAACGCCAAGCAGGATCAGATCTCCGGACGTCAGGGAAGAGGAGGAGGAGGAGGAAGAGAGGGAGAAGCTCCCCTTCATTTAGTGTCCAACCTGGCCCGTCCTTTCTCCTGGTTGTTTGTGTCACTCTCCCTGACAGCCTGAAGCACCGCTGTGTCTGACTGCCACCTGGGGAACGCTCTGAGGGGGTCAACTATGTACCTCTGTGAAGGAACCGGGCTGGATGCTGGGCGTCCGGGTGTAGATCATAAATATTATAAAGAGGATGGTCTAGACATGTGCTATATGAAGAGTGCCCTGAGGTAACATCTGTTCAGTCTTGACTATTAACATTTTTCCAGATCGTAAAGAGTGCTGGGTGAGCAGTGGGATACTATAATATGGTTGGGTGACTGGCTGAAAATATCAGCTATCATTGATTGGCTGAGTCCAGAGCTGGTTGGTTTTTTGGGGTGATTTAGTTTGCTAATTTAATGGTCTTTCTCCAGAGAATGAGAAGTGATAAGTGCAAATATGAGTGCTCTGATAGAAACAGACCACTGACTCATAACATGGTGAGTCGTAATCTGGGCTCAGTAGCGTGCTCGTGTCCTTTGCTCCCACTTAATTTGTGTTTCTCTCCAATGGTATTACATGTGACTTTGACATTTCTCTGATGCTTCAGAATCACAATCAGCCTTAACGACATGAGCCACAGCATGAATGTCTATATGCAGAAACTATGACCGCAACAAGGACACAAACAGTGCAAAGAGTGCTGTAATAAATATTTTAACATCATTAGCTTGTATACTTCCTTGTATACACACTTATGTACATTATATAGGTGTTTAGCAGATATAAGATGCAGTATCTTCTGCATATTTGTACATATCCAGTCTATTGTATGTAGAGGTCTTAGCACACTCCATGAAAAACATGAGTCAAGCTATCCAAACAGAGTTGCTATAGAAAACTAAAACAAAGGCGCATTGTTGAAATCCACAGGCTCAAATATGAGTTTTCCTGCTTTAAATTTATACTGAGACATTGAAAAAAACCTTTCAATTTCTCTATTTATTTCATGCCACCTAAATGTTGAAATAATTTGTTCTCATATCACAAAAAGTGATATAAAAAGCACAGGTTTGAAGTCATTTCACAAGCTCAAAAGACCTTTATTTGAAACCAAAGAATATCACAGCTAATATTCGCTGGCTCTGCTGCACCCTGTCCAATAAAGTGTCACAAAAAATAATACTGGCAATAAAAAAGAATAAAAACGACTAAATGCACACACTCACAGAGCCAATCTATTTGTGAATTTTATTTCACCCAGTCGTGACTCTGTAAATGTGAATTTTTTCCTCTTATGAAGCACCTCGGGGAGCTGACTCAAAGGCAACAGAGTCCTGAAACATATTTGTCACTTCCAGCCATCTAACTGCCTGCTGCTGGCATGCTGACAGGCAGCAAAAGAACCCACCTTTCCTGCCTGTTCACCACCTTAATCAACTCTGTCATATCTGACCATCATTTCCATCAATCCCTCTGCTGTCACTTGCTTCCCTTTTTGAAAATACTCCCCGCAACTTGCTTTTTTCTCCAAAAATCCCAGCAGTCAGGGTGAATAAATGTCAGCCCAATCACATCCACCTACATCCAACATTTAACTCATAAATCACAGGCATAAAATATTCACACAGTGATGAGGACGAAGGGTTTTGCGGTTCATAAGTGGTGATGGGTCAGGAGTGGGCGGATGGTGTGATGATGATGATGTTGAGTCAGTCAGAAAGTGATGGAAAAGTTTGATTTTTCTGTATTAATTCAGAAATAAAGGGCAACAGAGGACAGAAAGAGAGTGAGCATGAGAACAGCTGACAAGACCAAACTAACCCTATAACGCACTTTAAAAGGACCCCCTGCTGCTGTCATAATGGCCCGGTAGGACCCAGGAAGGACCTGGTGGTGAGGTGAGAGGATGAAAGATGAGGTAAGAGAAGGAGGAAGGGAAGCGTAGACAGAGCGAGAGGAAGGTGTTGAGTGGAGCGGTAATCCCTATGATTCACGTCTGCATTGAGACAGAGCAGAGGTCTGCGTCCACCCGGGGAGCGTAGAGGGTCGGGTGGCATCAATCAGATACATACAGAGGTAAGAGGAGGAGGAAAAGAGGGAGATGCGATTCAGGGAGGATTTAAGTGTTAGGTGTGTGCGTGGGGGGGTGCATTATGGAGATGTCAGCAGTCTTAAAGTCAGAGGACAGCACTTTCCTTCCATCAGACAGCCATTCTGTCAAGTCCACGGGGACAGAGCAGAGCCTGTGCCAGTGAGCCACGATGAAGGCCATATATATTACATGCCCTTCCCACACAACACTTGCTCAAAGCCAAGGTGGCAGGGCTCAGAGTCAGCATTAAAAAAAAAATTCAGAAACTCTGATACAAGACGGTTAAAGGAAACGAGCCGAGACGGCAGGATGTAAAACAATGCTTTTCAGTCAGCGGTGCAAGAACACACATGGCCCACACCCATGAATGTGAGAGCACAATATCAGGGTGCAATGGCCGGCAAATCCGATCCGGCTTTTAAGACGAAGAAGAGCTTTAAATACTCAACAATGAATAAAAAAGTGCTGATTCAAACAGTGAAGCTGAAATAACTTTGCTCAGCAAGGCGCTGCTCTGTGCTCTGATCCAACACTGACAACTGAAGCCACCGGTTGGACTCTTAAGCACGGATTAAAACACAGAAGAAAAGTCATCACAAAGACACGGACATATCACCTTGCTGGAGTGAGGGTAGTCTGTTCAGCTGATTTGATTAGTGAGCTCACTGTGGGGAAAGACAGAGAGAGGAGCAGTGCTGCTGGTGGTGGTGGTGGTTGGGGGGGGGAGGGGGCTTAAAGCTTCACAGAGCAGAAAAGGTAAAATCAAACACATCTAGGGCAGAAGAAAGGAGAGCTTATCTTCACACTTTACATCCATCAGCAGATTTCATTACAATAAGAGAATTGGCTCTCTTCTAGTATTTCCAGATGAGTTAAAGGACTAGGAGCTGCTCTGGGAGCTGCTCTGGGGTCTGCTCTGAGATGGAGCAGGGACAGTAAATCCTGGGCCTTGTGCCACTTATCAAAGGGCTATAGATTATGGGCTTGATGAATATTTGATGGCTGATCTTCAACGGGAAATCAAAACCGCTACATCTTGGAGGATCGCCTCACTCTCACTTATTAAGGTTCAAGACCCACGACAACTCTGCTACGTCTCCTCTGGAGTGAGACGCAACTCATTTTCCATAGAAGCCGCTCCACCCTCCTGCTGGTGCTCATGTGAGCAGGAGGTGGCTCTTCACGGCACGGCAAATAGGATGTTTATGACCCTGTATGTGCGATGTTGCCACATTATATACAGCCAAATTGAATCATGCTCAGTGTGACATTGCTATTATTTCAGGGACAACACAATGAAGTGGCACAACATGCACAGGCGATTTCTTGCTCCTTGCTGCAGTGTGAAAAAGTCATTTCAGAACTGAACCGTATTACAGCATGAAATTTAAATTGCTGCTATCAGAAGAACGAAGCAGAAAAGACCTCACCTCCTCACCCTGCTGCTTTCAAATGAGGCCTGAACAATGTTGTAAAGCAATAGAGAATAAATGATATCAGGCATCAAACGTAATAACACAGATTGGCAGAGACACAGTGAGACAGCTGTGCGGTGGAGAACCTGATTCACTAATGTGCTCCATGTAATACTGTACATCCTGACAGGGGTGTTAGGAGGGCTTTGAGGGTAAGCCCACTCAGGTTTTCTCTTTCTTTTCCATCTCTCCTCTCATTACAGGCCATTACGTGATGACACTGACAGCTTCCTGCCAATCCGCCTTACTGTAGTGAGCTGTGCATTTATCAGAAGTGGTAAACTGAGAGTGGTCAATAATGTAAAGTAGCCGCAGACAATTGTATGTTCTCAGTTTCCTGATTATTCATCACCCTCTTTATGTACAGTTCTCCCTTTTGTTTTATTTGTGTGACACATAAATGGCATGTTTTAACTTTTCCTTCAAGCTTTTGATGTTTACACTGAGAAAAAAAATAAAACCAAAGACCATTCCCTTAAATAAACTATATTCTCATTTTGCCTCATTTCATGCATATTTCCCCAAAATTCAACCAGACACATTTGGTATCTTTGAAATCTTTGGGATTATTGTAAACTTTGGAATTTAGGATAAAGTTCTGTGGGTTCAACATTGTTATAATGCACAGAATGCGTTTGCAGTGAGTCACCCACCAGAGGCCAACGCTTATTATGGGCATTACAGTAACAGCGTTTCAGCAAAGAGCCTTCATCAGACCAAAATGAAGGACAAAATTCATCAAAAACCCTGATGAAGTCTGTCTTTTGTAGTGTTTTAATAAAAACTCATTAAAAGGAGAACATAGTGTGCAGCTACTCAACCATATTGGATTTTAGCCGTCAGCAGCATACTGTACAGACTTTGATGAGCATTCCTGTTATTTTTCGTTCAGTTGGGCTATCCTTTACCTTCTAATCGGAAAGACCAAATTGAGCAAGAACAGCACTGGACCTCTGTCCTGTGCTTGACGACCTCCATCAGATTCCTGATACCAAAAACTCAGATTACTCATTACTGTTAACAAGACATGGTTAATTATTCAGCAGTTGTCACTGTAACGTGAGCATATATGGATGGAAGGAGCCAGGAAAGCTGCATCCGACGCCTGGCACAGATTTCACAGTCCTGTCCTGGTTGGTAAATGATAAGGTGGAGGACGGGCCAAAGCCCACACCTCCATGGCCAGGAACCGGATCAAATTACACAATAAGGAACAGCAGTCGATCACAGAGTGAGTGTGATGCACTGACAACACACAGCTTATGGAGTCTTTTTCCTATCAGCATCAATTCCAAACCTGAAAGAGCAAAATACATTAAGCGGGAAAATTAGATTTTCCCTCTGAGTGACAGTTCTAAATTAAATTCACTTGCATACTGCTGCTAGCAGTTTCCGATGTATGTATCTGTGCTGTCCTACTGACCTATGGGGGGTTCATACACTATCTCAGCACTGTAATTCAGTGCACATTTCCTGGAGGTGCCACCGTCTTGCCACACATGCATTGTCAAAATAGCCTGATTTCATGGCACATTGGTTCATGATGTGGTGTCAAATAAATCAAAGTAAGCAGGTTTGGTGAAAGGAGTCCCAGTAGCCATGTGAGGTATAGTGATATTCTCTATTTCTGATATTATCTCCCTAAACGAAATGTTTATATTATAGGCTACAACAATTGCAGCAAGGGGAAGAAATGACTATTTCTCCTTATCTTGGAGGATTTAAAGGTATTCTCCTGGAATTTAATTAGTCTTTAAGTGTGCCTCATCAAGCTGACCCCACCATCTCTCGCACTCCTGTTTATTTCCAAACCAACAGACAGTCTGCTGTCCCGTCTGCTGCTGCTCCTTGGCAGCAGGGCTCCTGTGATCATCTGGTAGTGGTTTAGCATTAAGTTAATGTGACACGGCAGACTGGACTGCAAGAGAATCCAGCATCTGTAGCGAGAGGACAACTTGGAAAGTTAAACGCAGATAATATCGGTGACGGGGGTTTAGTTTCTAAACAGCAGTAAAAGACATGCAAGTCATTCTCTACAGTACCTCGCAGCGCAGTCTCCTACAAATCCATGCCCGATGCTGATTTATTTACCTTTCACTGTGCTTATATGTTTTTTGTAAAAATGCAGCATTATGAGTGCTGTGCTTGTAGATATTGTCGAGAATATCGCACATACCTGATAAGGTGTCCTGTCCGTGTGTCCGCTGCAGCCTCAAACTTTGTGATGCGCTCGTCTCTCCTCCTCCTCCTCCTCCTCCAGCTCCGCTGCTGCTGCTGCTGAGCGTCGCTTTGCCGGGAGACACGACGGGGAGCAGGCAGGGGCTCTTAAAGCTCCCCACCCACTCCGGCCTCCAGGGCGCGCAGCCAATCACAAAGGTGCCCTCAACACAATAATACAGAAATAAATAATACATAACACAACTGCCTATTGTCCTCAAAACATCTGCACTTGGCCGAATGTATCCTGATGGGGAACAGCTACGGAAAACCTGAGGTAAATGTTGCAGGATGTTAAACAAATATTTGTGTTTTACAATAGAACTAACGTGTAGGAATACTAAGCCTGTAGTCTGTGAATATCATATTAGTAGGTGCTCCTTGGGGTGCCATTCATCGACAATTAATTGAGCCTATTATATGATTTTGTTCAATAAGCATACCTCATGTCTTGTGTCTATTGCACACTCCAAATGCTGCAGGCCTGTACAGCCTCTGTGAAAACTAACAAATATCAATAAATGAAACACCTTTTTGTATGTGTGATCCTCTAACACAAAGCTTGTACTGCAGGAAGAGCACCTGAGTGCATCTGACAGTGAAAGAAACTTCACACTCTTCTCTTCCTGTCCTTCCACCAGTTTGTTCTTGAAAGTTTGTTTCATCACATCCTCAGACTCCCTCATTAAGGTCTAATGCAAAAACATAGCAAAAAGCATGTTGTTTACATGCATTTTACACACAAAAGTCTGAAAAAAAGAGCAAACGCATGTGACATCAACTTAAAGCCACAGTCCCAGATTTTCTTTCACTTCCTGCTCTGGTATAGAACTGGTTCTGTGGCTGGTGGTTAAATTAACAGTATAGCCCATACAGTTCCATCAAAACTCAGATTTCCTCAACAGGAAGTGAATGCATACCTCCATTTTCAACCACTCTGGAGGCAATCAAAAAACAAACAAACAAACAATGTGAAAGTCCTTCTCATCTTCTTAGTTCTTCCACCATATTGCTCCACTCCAAGTCTTCATTCTACTCATTCTCTCCTCCCTCCATTTCTTAAACTACTCATCCAGTCCATGTGGCGTCAATGTGGCATCTGTGCAATCTGTGTCACCTGCTGTCATCCCACTGCCAGGCGGCGCCGGTCGCCTCAGGTGTGTCTCCATCAGAGCAGGTTAGGGCTTGAGTGTCAGGGCCGTTGGGAGATGAGAGCATGGAAGCAGTGGCAGACAGGTCCTACATGCAGAGAGGCCGGAATTAGAATTATTACTGTAGTTCTATTGGTCCTCGGAGACTCACCTCCACAGTAGTTATGTAATTGATGAGGGAATGTTGCCAACCTGTTTCCTGGAACAATGTTTTGCCAAGAAATATCTTATTCAGTTCTCTTCAAAGCAGATTAGGGCATATTCAATTCTTACTTAACTGTTACCAAACCGCTGCATCCATCTACTGTGCCTACTGTGAAAATGTGTAACATGTCCAGTTGGAAACCATGTAAAATACATGGTTTCCAACTGGACATGGTTTTCCAACTGAACTTGTTTCCAACTTGATTGTCCAACATAGGTTTCCTCTGCAGAAACTCAATTTGTGCCAACAAGGTGCAGGACGGACATGTTACTGAACAACATCTCATATTCCCTGCTGGTTCATCTCATGACAGTGAGTGTGTGGTGCAGTGATGGTGAGTGTTCAAACCTTTAACAACCCAGCTGGACGTACGTCTATTATCACTATGCTAATTTTAATTAAAGCAATTTTTTCCTGGAACAAAATGGCAGCTTCACATTAGGGGCTGAAAATACCCATGTATATTTAAGTGTCTGTAAGTGTGTGAGTGTGAGTGTGTATTTATCCCATGTGGAGTGGCTGTGTAGGTGTGTGCAAGTACATTACGGATTTGGAGTGTGTCACTTTCCCAGGTGTGTTTGTTGAAATGTGTGTGTGCGTAGGAGGCTGTGAATGGAGAGCCCATATCTGGCATGTTGACTAAAATCTCCCAGCTTGTTAACCTGAAAGGGATATGTGTATAAATGTGTCTGTGCATGCGTAGCGCTCCTGTGTGTAAGTGAAAAATTCATATTTTCTGCTTTTATGTCTGTGATTTTGTTTGTGTGTATGTGTGTGTGGGTGGAGGGGCAGGTGGCCATGACCAATCAATAAGCCTGATAATGAGATCTGAGGGGTGTCATTATGGTGGCTCCTCGGGCATTCAACGCCTCCTCTTCCGTAAAGAGCATCGTTGTCTCCTCTCCTCTGAGCGAACATGCACCTCATTAACCTTTTGAGCCAACACAACACCGACCAGACGCCATTTACTGTTCCCCAACATGTTGTTTGCTCTCATGATTAAGCAAATAGAACTTCTTTTCACTCTCTTTGGAACAAATAATATAATTTCTCAAATGGTCTAAGAACATCAATCTGTCTGGTTCTGAGTGGCGTTTTAGCAGTTTGGTGGCTTTTTAGAAAGCTGAAGGTTTAGTTTAGTTCCTAAACTTTGTGCTGTATAAAATGTTTAAGCGAAGAAGTCTGTGATGACATTCCAGCGACATCATTTACTTACAGCATATTCATCAGTTTGGAGTATAAAACCCTTTTAAATACACTATCTGTCAATGTGACCAAATAAAGTGATTTTGCCGTGCTGACAGAGACACGTCAGAGCGGTGAGTGTGGCATTTTGTGATTGACAGCAGTGGAAATTACTTTCTGAAAATATCCCACAATAATTCAAACATTCAGACCCACCATCTCACCAAAATAAACCTTACACAATCCAATAACGCTCACATTTACAGTACATGCATGACATCATATACAAATGCATTTTTACACTCAGCAAACTGTGCAGCTGTGACGGCAAAGTATCTTTGAGGAGGGTTTTCATGCCAAGTGTGGAAATGGTCTCCTCCTCCCTGAAGCCGGTTGTCCCTCATGGCAGTAATCCCTCCCATGATGAACACCAGCACATGGATTATCACAATAATTTGCAGAAAACCCAGTAGCTGATGTTTTCAAAGTGAAAGTGGAAAAGTGAACAGGGTGTCTGAAAGTCATGCAAACCTCTGGGAATCAGAGCTGTTTTGTAGCCAGTGACCTTGAGAGCCATGTCAGTTCCCCTGTGGTGTGTGTGTGTGTGTGTGTGTGTGTGTGTGTGTGTGTGTGTGTGTGTGTGTGTGTGTGTGTGTGTGTGTCTGTGTGTACATGTATGCACTTTACTGTAGAGGTTTGTCTGATTGAGTAGCACAGAGGAACCTTGCTAAATTAAGTGTCAAGAGACTGTCCTGTGACCAGAAGGATACAAGTTTGTACCCCTACAAAGAACACTGTGGGTGCATCAGCAGCCATGTGTGGTACCAAAGGTATGCTCATCTGCCACCAGCTGTTGAATGAGAAGATCAACCATGTGTACAAATGTAAATGAAATCCAGTAAAGATGCTTTCCTGGCTGAAACACAATGCTGGCTCAGCGTGTTTTCCCAGCATGGACATGTATTCCAAACAAGCGAAGGATTAGATGTCTAATTACATGCAGCTCTCAACATGGAGTTTGAAACATTTTTATGCTGCAATTTACAGAATCATTTCACCTCCTGTCCTCACTGGTTTGATGATATTTGTTTGGTGTTTAAACCAGAAGGATCAGCAGATGGAAAATTACTGTTTGAACGTGTGTGTGTATACATGTGTGTGTCTTTGTGTGTCCTCTGCTGTCAGGGCTGCAGAGAGTGGAGGCCACGTTTCCCCGGTGGTTCCCCACAGGCTGCAGGGGAGGTGATCGGTGAAAAGCGTTTAATCGTTCCCCCCTCAGTCCTGGTTATGGAGGAACATTCATCATACAGTTCAACAACTTCACCCTGGATTGTCCCACTGCTGTGCAGGATCACACACCATCCCAGTCCCTGACACACACACAGACACACACACCTTCACCTATCAGTCCCCAACCAGCTCCTCCTCACTGATCACACTTCACGCTCCATTTGATAATCTGTTTTTGTTTAATTAGTCTAAAGTGTGTGACCAGGAAGCTCCAAGGTCTTAGCATGTTTGGTGAGTGTGTGTGTGTGTGTGTGTGTGTGTGTGTAGACCACTACAGGACAACCTTATGGCTGAGAATAACTAAGCACCTCAGACGTAAACACAACAGTTTGACTGTACAATTATTAAAGGAGCTGTGACAAAACGCCATAACTATGATGTAGTGCAATGTTTTTAAAAGTGTAATCCACCGATTTTGAATTGCACTTCTGTAACACTGTTGGACTCACAACAGTTTTTTAAAAAAGGATAAAAATTGATGCAGTAGAACCAGAGTTATCGTCTTTTTTACGCCGCACTTTCTTCCTCTAAAATCTAGCCTACACTACCCACGCTGCAACTCAAATTCCAGACAGTCCCGTCCGGGATTCAGACATGCTGTGCCACTAGTAGCTAATGTAGCCTCAGACTGCTAGTTTCAAAGCAGGCTACAGAGATCTGGTAAGATCACTTCTTTCTGACACCACAACTCCGTATTTTCTTTCATTTTCAAAATTGTAGTCATCAGCCATAACTGACGCTGACTCGAGTAACATCACTTGAGGCAGGTTTTTCACAGTCATGAGTGCAGAAGTACTTCCCAATACCTGTAACGTTGTTTTGATGTATAAAATGGGTGGAGTTCCCCTTTAAGTCTAATAACTGTAGGTCAATACCTTGAGGTTGTCCATCACTCCCCATTCACCCATGATGGAATGATGGGAAAATGAGTTTTTAATGAGACATTAGCTCCACCTCTGACCTTGGTAAGAGCTTTCTGAGGATTTATTTTCTGCCCTCAGGGAGAGTGCGGTGTGGTTAAATGCGTGGTCTTAGTTATTCATAAGAGCTTTAATTATGCAACAGTCGTAAACAGTCCTGGTGTAGAATGAGAAGTTCTTGTTGACAGACTTTTTAAGTGCTTGGTGTGATTCTGAGCCTGGGAGCATTTATTACTCCAAACTTAGAGCAAAATGATTGATGACTGTTTGATATTAGCTTTGGAAATTAAGTGTAAAGCTGTAAAGGTCTGATCACGCCGAAGAAATAGACAGCAATTGGAGGAGTTTGTCAGGCCAGGCTGCCAAAATCATTTTGTACTGCGACTGACGGTGTAATTTTCCCTCTCAGAGAACAAGAGCGGGGGGGGGGGGGATTGGGAGGAGGTGGGGGGGCTGAATTAAATTAAAATGAGAGGACACTTGGTTCAGATAACAGACTCTGATGGAGCCAGTTGACTAATGATGCACCGTTTCAAATTTTCTCCACATGATTAGCATCGCCAGAGGATTAATTCTGGCTACATTTAAAGTGATTGATCATTTCTATAAATTAATGAAACAAATAATAAATATATTAATAACGAATGAGGGATCAGCATTGCCAAAAAGGCAACCAGCCATGCTGCAGCAATGCATCACTTTCAAATTTGTCATTTGCATATGCTTACACAAACACACACACATATACTTATGACTCTTTTCAACACATAGAACATTTTCTCATGGGGGCTCGCTCAGTGCACCGGAGTCGATGTGACCCGTTCAACCCTTGACTCCTCCACCTCAAAGCCAATAAGTCAATACCATCCCTCTACCTGTGATTACATAGAGGAGGACACTGATCAATCTCCTCTCATCTGTGAGACACCTTGAGATATTGATGTATTTAATGAATGTTATTGCTGTACCAGTGAAGATATCAGGTTTTGATCAGTTGAGTGATTGACTCATTGAGCCCTTCTGCCAATCAGTCGATGCCCGCTGACACTGGAGTGGGGTGCAGTATTCCCCATCCACAGAGAGCTCAACCAGCCAGGAATGTGCAGGTCTGCTGCAGCATCACCATCAGTGCCGCTCTGCATCCAGCCTGCGTGAAACATGTCTACTCATCACACTGTCAACACATCAGCACAGTGGAAAAGCAATTACTGGACTGAGCTTGTGATGACAGCAAATAATGAAAATGGAAATTTCCTCGAAATTGTGATCATTTTCAAAAAGGAAGTCATGGTGAAGTGGAGAACACGAATAATAACAAAATCATTTATTAACATATTTTTGTGCTCTGCTAATTATGGAATTCATTCATTCATAGCTCTTTCATGCAATTAATGAATTAATAATCTTATTTCACAAATAATTTCCACCTTCTTTTTATTTTTATTTCAGAATGTTCTGCAGTGCTTTGAGTGTGGAAAAACTTTGCAACAAAATGTGTGTGGTGATTCATGTCAGGAAGGAACTACTATTCACACAGGATGAGGAGAACCCATATTTACAAGGTCTGGTTGGCACCCAGAGGTATTTAGGGTATGTCTTCAAGTGATTAACAGTAAGAGGGGGACAAAAGCACAGTGCTCACCTGATCTGGAGCCAGGAAAATGCCTTACCAGTCCATGGATAATATACATTTACCTCGTAAGACTCCAGCAGCCTTGTTCAGCGGTCCACCTGTCTACTGATACAAACACCACATTAAAATGTGATACATTACAATTACAACAGCAGGTACAATCAACACCAACACCTCTGAAGTCTCATAGTAATCCACCAATCGATAGCAGTCTGATGATCCACTCTACTAAAAAAATCCAAAATTCAGAACTCTATCATAATCTACAGAAAGATGTTCTATCATCTCAGATTAGCTGGTGACATGCTAATCTTCCACATTTTCTTTGTTATAACTCTAAAATTTTCGAATGACACCTCACTTGACCAATTAGGATCTTCCATGTCATGTCCATAGCTGACAATAGTCAATGAGAGTCCGCGCTGGAAAGATATGTCCATCTGCTGGCACAAGACCTAGCTGATGAAATTTTCTGTGTTACTGATATCAGGGTGTGGTCCCATAATAAGGCCCACTTATAGTCACCTGCAGGCATCTATTTGCATTTCATTCTAGCAGAAATGCTACTGTGTGTTCAAACTGCTGTTACTCAATGCCTTCCAGTGATTCTGACCACTCGGGTTAACACAGTGGCTCCCAGCCTTTCTGGCTTGTGATCCCCTGCAGTTACGCCTGCTTGTGATCCCTCCTCACTGGTTGCATAAGGTATGAGCAGTTCAACTAAAGAGTCAAGAAGTGCTGGCTGATGCATTTTGTTGCTTTCCACCAGAGCCAGGGTAGCTATTTGTGTTTTTATGCTAAGCTGCTAGCTGTGTATGTGTTTATATTTAGAGTGGTATTGAGCTTCTTATCTCACAAAAATCAAGAACACAAATAAGCATATTTCCAAAAATGTCAATATATTCCTTTAAGAAACTACTGGTAAATAAACATTATATTTTCATAAAGTTAGTGCAAGGATACTGCATCAGATTCCAATTTAACTTGATCTCTTCATCCATTGAAATTGTTTAAGTCACAGCATCTTTTGGTGAATATGCTGTTGGAGAATTTCAGAAATGTGAAAAAAGTTTCCAAATGGAGAGACAGTGGAAGCTGTTCAAATCTGTCGCTGAACGCATCGCATTAGCTCCAGAGTGAAGTGAGCATGGTCCATCTTTAGCTGTGTTGAAGGAATTCAACAAACAGGCAAAGACTACTGTGTAAAAGATAACAACTGTTTGTTAATTGCAGTTTGAGTAGATTTAAAAACATTTCAGTGGCACATGAAGTTTGGTTGAGCTTAATTATATGAAAGGTGCAAACCTGAGGAAAGCTGTGAATGAGCGGCAGTCATTCAGAGATTTATGGGTCAAGGGTAAAATCTGAATATTGCCTTTGGGACCATACCTGAACTGTGTGAAGTGGAGCAAGTGCACAAGATACCGTTCTGCTGAGGCTAAGAGGCGTACAAAGACTAGACATTGTGCTGGGCCCTAAAGGGGACTTATTAAAAATTCAAAATTGCCTCCACTCTCTTCATCAGTCTCTAGCAATGTAAGGTAGAGGAGAGGTGGTGGTGGTGGTGGGGCCAAGTTTTGATATTTTTGTCTGGGATTTAATTTCCTCCCTTTACATATTTTATCAAAAGCCCTCTCCCCCACTTCTTTAATCCTCCCCCTTCTACCTTCCTCTCCTCCTTTCCTGCTGTCTTCTGCCTGCTATCCATCATGCGATCTGACTTTAATATGCTCTACGGAGAAATATAAGTCATTCATCACACTGTGGTGAGGCCCAGGACACTGCCATGCTGCACATTTCATAGGCCAGTAAGTCTCAGCACTAGCACGGCCAGCTGTAGAGCTGCTAATGCCTTTATTTATTCCGCCAGGCAGGCTGGGTACAATCCGTCAATCCAGGCCCGACAACTCTGACTCTGTGTCGAGCCTTTTATGGAGCCACGAGCTGCTCCTTAGTAAACATCTCTCTAGTCGCCTGATTGGCCTTTGTAAAGATGGATGGATGGGTATATGGATGCAGAGTGGAAAAAAATATGCATGGTTGTGAGAGAGAGTGGGAGAAAGAGAGAGCAAACAAGTTAGAGGAAAAGGAAAATGAGGAAGAATAAAAAGTGAGGATCAGTGAAGTGGATAAATGAACAAATGAAATACAAATGAAATTGACCAGTGCTTCGGTTTAAGGCCAAATACCTGCTAAACTAATGGCATTTCCTCCTTCATCCTCATCTTGAATTTACTGCTAATTAGCTTATATTAGCGTGCAAACACTCTGAACTGAGATTGGTCAACATGGTAAACATCAGCATGTTTGCACTGTTATTGTAAGAATGTTGGCTTGTTGATGTTAGCATTTAGCTCAAGAACAACACACATCTTTGTTAAGATGAAATTCATCATAGCAAGCTACCAATGTTGAGTGAAAATTTGATTTAGACTTTAAATACACATCATGTTTCAAGTTTATCTCAACATTACCAACCAGTGCCTAAAGAAATAAATGTAAAATATTATAGGCCCAGGTGTGACACAAAGGGACAGGACTCCAATCTTATTGTGTAAACATTCAGGATCCATCAGCAGACCCAACAGAGTCCTTGCCACTGGCAAAAACTAGGGTGTGGAGGATCACTGGGAAATACAAGTCTATGGGGAAAATGAACTCATATTGTCAAATACCATTCACACATTGCTTTGAAATGACTGCAATTATTCTTTGAAGCACGATTAGCCTGTGGAGGATTCTCATGAGAACAGTGTGGTGGATTAACTATGTCAGCCTGACACTTGTGTAATTTGACAGGGGATTGCAAGGAAGCACTGTGAGCTGAGGAACACACAAGTTACAGAGTGTCAATGCCACTTACACTGCGAGGTTCTGCAGGATAATTATAAATCTTCCATCAATAAAGTGGGTGATTAAAGTTAAACAGAAACTGTAATGCAATAAAGAAAGCCATATGAAAAAGAACAGACCTGTGGGCTAATCAGCAGTGCTGAACCATGAATTATCACAGGTCATCCAAGTCCCAAATCCTCCCATAATCTAACATCACTAATCCTTAATGAGAACACCTGTGCTGTTCAAGGATTGCTGATAATCTATGTGTAATTTAAGGTGGTCATGTTGAACATACTTGATTAGTGGACTCAAAATCATCGAAAAATGTGACCTCTCTGTCTGCAAGAACACCTGACTTTGCACTTTGCATGGAGGAACATCAAAGCATATGTACATATCTGTCCTAAATCGTAGCGTTTTAACTGTTGTAACATTCCCCACGGTGCTGTTCCATGAATAGACGTCTCTGCATTCTTGTCCTTGGATCAAACGCATTGTCTGATGTCTAATGTTCCTCTTCGGGCCTTTAATTCCACCGTGTTATATGCCCTCAACTTTCCCCACTTTCCCTCTTTCACGCTTCACCTTCTGCCTCCAGTAATAAATCACCTTACCTGTCTGTCGCTCTGACCCTGACCTTGATAACTATTGATGAGATGACGGAACTCTTTATTCACAACCTCATCTACCTGTCACGCTGATGGAGAGAGAAGACCAAACCAGCCATAGTGTTTGGACACACACACACTCAGCGAGGAGCAAGTGAGGGAAGAAATTCATTCATAGACACTACCTATAACTTCAACCGTCACTCCCATGGATCAAGGTGACCTGAACTGACCTCTGATTTCTCTGAGGACAGTCAGAAGATCCTCTTCTTTAACGATTAGCAGTCAGTAATTCCCCCTATGCAAATGAAGAACTTCGACAAGCTAACATTCGTTTCCCCAGCCCACTGGCCTCCATGACTGATAGGACATGGTAACAGTGTGGAAAGTTAATCTAACCAGTCCTCCATCATCATTAGAGTTATTGATAGGCTGTGGAGAGCAGTGAGGGTAGGCACACTAGCAGGGCAGTACCTGTAGCCCACTCCAGCTGTCCTTTGGCCTCAGCCGCATTCTGATTTACTCCTACAGATTAGCTGTCGCTGGAGGTGAGGTGATCTGTCACAGCGTCTGCCCACAGGGCCCATGAAACATAGAGGGTATAAAAGAGAACATATATGAGTCATGTTTTACTCACTTAAAATGAGTCATTTTATTATGTTCCTTGTGAACTCAAGCATACCTCTTCTCTTCTCCACTTCTTGGCCTGTCCATTGTCGCCACACACTTTAATTTGAATCCTGTGATATACTGCCCTCTCTGCTCTCTGAAATGCATGGACCAGAAGTTAATAGTCATGTTTGATGCTCCTCCAGACTATTCACGAAGCCATGCCTGTATTGTCGGGAGAGCAGCTGGTATTTACAGCCATGGTTTTCTCCTCTCGTCTACTGAAATTCTTCCTGCAGAGGCTAATATGGGCACCCAGGCCTCTAAATCTTATGACATATCAGACCTCTGAACAGGAACAGTAAACACAGCCAGCTAGGGAGAGGACAGAGACACTGGCTGATCAATAGAAACAGCATTTGCTTCCACTGTTTTTCCTCCTCTCAGCAGAATCGCCATTCTCATAAAGAATCTGCTCCCTGCAATTAGGGTGGGCTCGCTGATGGTGTCTTGGGTGGACGGGATTAGATTTAGAAAAAGAGGGCAAGGGGGAGGGAGAGAGAGGTGATAATGGAATTGAAATAGTTAGAAACTGGCTAATTCAGGAGATTCAAAAGGATGGAGGAGGGTAACAAATGGTCAGAAAGAAAAGATTCAGGTATTAGTGGGTGTAGAAAATGCTGTGAGAGAAGCAATCCTTGTATGGTAGTTTATCTGGGATTGAGAAAATGTGTATTAAAACTGTATTATGTGCAGCATATGTACACGTTCTCATCCAAGGTCATCAAATACCGTCACCGTCACGCTCCTCAGCGTCTCATACAGGTGAACAAGGTCCCCTTTAGTGTCTGTGTGTGCCACAAAACCTTCCTAACGTGGTCAGCGCAGGAAAACGTATGTGGTGTGGTTAAGTTTAAACTACTTGGTTAGGTTTAGGAAAAGTTGACTGACTTTTGGTTGCGCTTGTATTATCATTCACTTTTGGTTTCACACAAGACACAAACCCCAATCTCTCGAGTGAGGATCCAGTATGTGACCCACCACTCTACCTCAACCCCTATGTCCACCTCTCCAAGAGCTTTGACGCCTTTTATACGCAGTAAACACAGACTCACAGGAGTTCATGAGATAAAAAGACAAAAGAAGAGACAAAAAGATAAACAAGGATCTACAGGATTTGTGCACATGGACACAAATTTTACATTTTTTTGTGACACTTAGCCGTAACAGGCATTACCAGGAAATTACCAGGACACCCGTCTAAGAGTAGTGCTGGAGAGTGTTGCATAAAGGTGAAGACCAATCTGGCAAGGAGTGAGAGAGAGCTGCTTAAGTATTGCACTGATTAGTGATGAGTCCCAGGTGTGTGTCAGGTGATAGAGCAGGTGGGCGTGGCTGACTAGTGAAGAGTGCTGGCTGGGCAGGTGAACAGATGAAAGGGAGAGTGGCACCAGGTAAAGAGTCGACAGATGAGACATCAGCACGAATTTCAAACTGATGAATTTCTGCTGGAAGTATCTTTCGTGCCTGCACCACGTCATCCACTGTTGTATGTATTTGTATTTGAAAGTTGTGCTGAGTGTCACGAAAAAACATAACATTCGTAACATTCGTCACTTCCCGAACTGCTGTGATACTGGACTGACAAAGTGGTGCCTCTCTCTACACACACATTTTTACTTTTACATACAAGGATGACATTCAATTAAAAAAAAAGAAAAGTATGAGTATTATGCATGCATTATTTCAAATGAGAGATTTTATGATTTTGTGTGTTTTAGCAACACAACTATCAATAAGCCATCAGTAGTAGAAGATTAGGTTTCCTTCTAAGGTTAATGCTTCATTATGGGGTTTAAAACCCCTGATCTGTGGACAGTATAATCCCATTATTATTAATGTGGAAGAAGTCATGATACTGGTGGTTATGGGGAATGTGATGGGTCTGATGTCACCAGAGAGAGCAAGAAATGGAGTTTTGCTTCTATTTCTGTTAATGGTAAATTGATTGCATTTATATAGTATCTTCTAGTCTACTGACCACGAAAGCACTTTTCAGCACACCACATTCACCCATTCAAGCACACAAACTGATAGCAGAGCCATCAGGAATGATGTGGGTTTCAGCATCTTGCTGGAGGAGCCAGAAATCGAACCACCAACCCTCTGATTAGTGGACGACTGGTTGCAGCTCCTTCCAGCAACCCTGTAACTGAAAATGTAATTGAAAGTAACAGAGACAGTGACAGAGACAGAAGCATTGTACATTGAGGGAACTGAAGCAAACATGTGAGACAGAGGAGTCTGTTTTGTGACCTGAGCTAACCCGTCTGTGCCTATGCTGAGAGTGATCCAGCCTGAGTGAGTATTTATCAGCACCAACGCATGCAGACGCACAGAGCAGTATGTGACACAGCCATACTGTAACAGCCACCGTCCCACGTTTCTGTCATAATCTCAAGGCTGAGAGTTCCAGCACGTCCGGCACGTCCTGCTGGTCTCTGGATGCGCATGGTTGGGTGAAACAGGGGGCCAGTTAGAGCAATCGCACTGCCTATTACTGCTGAAAGGGCACACCTGACCTTCCATAAATTTGCCGCCTGCTTTGCCACTCATTTACAATGCTAAACAAGTGCTGTATGTCTGCCTGTCAGTCCTTCAAGCTCGCCTCCCTTTCCTTCTATCTCTGTCTCGCTGACCACACCTCTCTCTCCCCTCTCATTTTTATTAAGGTAAGGTGATTTTGTCATAACACACGTTCAAAGTTGGCTCCCTTTCTGTCTGATACCGCTGCCTTATCTTATGGGACTGGAGCGATATATGAAAATGAGATAAGGATGCTGAGTGCTGACTTTCAAGACACAAAGCTCCTCAATATTAGATCTTGAACACTGTTAGAGTTGCAATAACAAAGGGAGCTTTATGAAAAGATGAGAAGGATAACCTTTAAGAGAAAAATTTAATTTTAATGTGAGGCAATATTCCCAAACAAAAGCCTCACAAACTTATTATTGAATGTCCTCAGCCAAAGGTGCATGAGCTGCTCCACCTTTTTTGTCATATTATGCGAGAGAAAAACCAAGCAATTGCAATGTTGAGGAAAAAACAGGAACATTATGTTCAATCATCACAGCTATGCTTTTCATGGTTTCACCCAAATATTTTCTCACTCAGCTGTGGTGACATCTAGCCATGCAGATTGCTTTGGTTTTATTAGCTTTATTTGATTTTGGCCTCCACCCCAATACAATGGAGGTAAAGGAACAAGCACATTAATGTCAATGTCAACACCAAGACCACAACCAGTGACAAGCAGACATTGCTTCATTGCTTGCTTCACAAGCCAGAAAGGTTTTGGAACCACTTCAGCAGAGGATAATGACAGAGTATATTTGTTGTAAACTGGGTAAAGCAATCCTTTTTTAGGAATAATTGTTCGAAACAGTTTGCATGCATTTAACAGCTCATCAGTTATTTGCCTGTAACAGAGTGGACTCTGGAAGGTAGCAGCGGCTGGTGAGCAGGGATGGAAAATGTTATCGTGAAAGTGTTACAAGCCCAGACAAGAATACAACAGTGTTGAATCCTGTGGGGGTTAGCAGGTTGCCTGGTGATGTTGTACCTGGCATGGACACACACACACACAAACACAAACACACACACACACACACACACACACACACACACACACACACACACAGATGAACAAAGACACGCAAAGACTACACACACAGAAGACAGAATGGTTGTTTTGTATTCTTAACAATAATTAACCCCCCAGGCCCTCATTTCCAGTCTTTATACAAGAGGAAAAAGGGCCCCATCTGTCCTCTGCCCAAGTGTTGCTCCTTGACACACACACACACACACACACACACACACACACACACACACACACACGACTCCTGCGTAATCCCTCTCTCAACAGGACACCCTCCTGACCTTTCCCCACATCTGCCTGTATGAATGTGAGCATGTGTGCTCTGTCCTGTGTGCCCATGAATTGACATGTTGGCACAGTGCCCCACTGCACTGGTGAATCTGGGTCAGACTGAGCGCCCATACATGCATACACAAACACGCAGACTGTGGTGACCTTCATTGCGGCTATTTCCAAAAGACCTGCGGTGCATCGGGCACATCAGAGTGCTGCTGTAGCAGCTAGTGCTTAACTTCAGATCAAGTAAGAACAATGTCATGTTGCATTAAGCCCAGCTGAGAACATCTGATGCATAAAGTTATTGTTTCTCTGAAGCTCAGAGGAGTACGATGGGTATTGTGGCCTGCCTCCATATTGCTTCTACTATTTGATCAGATACAGAAAAAGATGCAGTTAGCTTGTGTAGTTTTGCCTCAACAGCACATCTATTAAAATAGATAATCAGATGGAAGCAGGACTAGAGAAAAGGACGATGCTGGTTAAATTGTCCTGAAGGAAACTGGGTGTCAGGGGAGCTCAAGGACAGCATAGTTAATGGGGCATCACACAGATGATGGGGAAGAAAGGAAACGGGGCGGATGTTAAATAAAAGGACGACTGACAGGCGAGAGGCACTTGACATGTGTTGGAAAATTTCCATCTGCGATATGAAAATGAATAGTAAATGTAACCACCATGGAATAAAACAGCCTTAATCATAAGCGGTGGAGCGATGAACAGCGCAGTCCGTTACTTTAACGTCACCACTGAAAGCTTTCACTGGTGATGATGTTTGTCCTCGCGCTGTTCCCTTTCTTTTATTCTTGTTTGGTTTCTGAATTAATCAAAAGTGTCTGGGGATGCTTTTAACATCATTTAACAGACTTCTGAGATGTTTGCTAAGTTCACATTGATCATGTTTTATGGCAAGTTTTTAACTTCTTTCCTCTTGAACTGTTGTCACTCAGCTTGTTAGTCCTGCTGCAGCTGCCAACCTGGATCCCAGGCCACGACAGGATGTCAGCACTCACCCGTCAAGTGAGAAAATCTATGTGACACTTCTGCCCCACTTCCTTGGGACTTGACCTAGCACCACTTCTGTGTGTGTGTGTCTGAGGAGAGACATATAGATGTGTGAGTAGCCCCCGGTGGGCCAGCTGCATGGCTGTTACCTTCTTTGCTCTTCAGACAGTGATGTTTGTATTCTGTGTATTCATGAGTCAGAGCAAAATATTCCTGCTGAGTTGTTTACTACCCATACGTGCATGTGTAGATGCTAGCTTGTGCAGTCGGCATGCTCTTTGTGGACAGATGTGGGTGAGATGAGGTAAACCTCGAAAGAGAGAACATTTATGGATGTAGAGGTCATTTCGGCACTTAACAAACATTATATACATTTTGTGAAATGAGATTGAAGGGGGACAAGCCACCAGTCTATTATTCCCACAAATCTCCATTTTGTCCATCTTGCAATGTGTAACTCATGTCACAGTCTCAGTAGAAAGTCTTTCCATCTCTTGAACCTCTTAATGATTTCAAGCCAATTATCAACTGTGGGCAGGTCTGTAGCCATTTTCGAGTGATTGCTTTATTTAATGCTACAGTCAGTATTTTCAGGAGGTTTCTGTCTCTTCCTGTTATTCCGTCTGGCTGATTGCCCAAGTAAAGTCACATTCATGTCAATGGGATCTGCAGCCCACAGTCGAAGTTCTTTTAACTGGGTCCACAAATTGAATAGCTTTATAACATCAAAACAATCTTCCATCTGTCATACCAAAGAAGTATAGTTTTTAAATGGGCAGTTGTGCGGGCATGTTATTAATAGGTATAAAAGGGTCTCATTAAAATTTTTCCAATCCATAATCTTACAGTGTAGATTGAATAGTCCCTTTCTTTCAGGCATCCACTGTGAATTTAGAGTCACAGTTAATGACACCAGGTCAACCTGCAGAGACTTTATCAGATGACATTTTCAATTGGTCATAACTCTAAAAGCAAAATTACTCCATTTCAGTGTCCAGGTTCAACATTTCCACATGCAGCATCCAGCCTCTTATATCTCAAGTGGGAGTTTCAATGCACCAACAAGAGACACTTTTCAGACCATCTGCAGGGATTGATATAGTATAACTTTAATGAAGGTGACTAAATATTTAATGTGATGGATTACATTCAGCAAGCAAATTTAAAGACTCTGCAAACTGATTATCACACTGCTGGGGAGGTATGCGAATCAATCTTTAGCCAACTCAATGTAAAATGTGTGGGGAAAACTAACAAACATGTGAGTCTTCTCTTGCTCAGCAAGTGTCTGATAGGATTCAGCTGACAACATTAGCAGTGATTTCTCCAGGGTGGCCCCTCTGAATACCTGTGTTGAGAGCTGTGTATGGGTGTGTGAGTGAGTTGTGGGGGTGCATCCTGAGCGATCAGCTCTGCAATGGGGAGCTGCAACCTCAGCACGGCTCAGCAACAGAGAGGATCCATCATCCAGGACAGGCTTGGAATAGTGGAGCCACTGGTCTACATGTACAGAAGTACATCACATACGGTACAGTACACAGGCACACACAACATGCAAGCTTGTCTATAAAGCCACCCACTACCTTCCCACTGAAGGCCACTGTAATCAATCCTGCTGTGTGAGAGCAAGCCAGTCCAAATGAATGCAATGCTGCATGCTGCTCTGCATCCCACCATCTGTACTGAGCTGTCTGACTGCTGCCATGGACGATGAGCAGCCACTGAGTGTGATGGCATCCTCCCATCTGCACCCTGCAACCAAAAGCATCTCAGACACACCGCAGGTGAAGCACATGTCCTGATTGCTGGTCTCTCCTGGGGGATCCAGCCCTCTGTTTGACAGATTTCATTTGCCTGTTTAAAGACTTAATGGGGTGTAACTTTATAAAATACACCAAAATAAGTGCACAAAAACAAAGCTCTCGAGGTGATAGCAATTCAGACATTTTAATTGAGGTGGTGACATCTTACAGAGTGGAAATGGGAAGAGTGCAGAGAAGGAAAATGCAGCTATAGATGACAAGAGAAAAAGGCTCAATGTGACGCAGCCTTATTTGAAACCTACATTCTGTGACCTTGTATAGACTTTGCCTGCAACAAATCAGAGGTAAACGGCTTACCAACACAAAGTAACACCATTAAATCTGCAGGAGATAGATGGTTATGAGGTGTAATTGTCCTTGCTATGAATCCAAAGGACTTGTCAAAGGAGTGATCACACTAAAGGTGCAGCAGTATTCTCCACCACACGGCAGACACACGTGCAGAGAGTGACCCCGACATGTGATGACAAATCTGAGAGATTATGGGAGAGATTTGGTGAAATGGGTGCCAGTTAGCCTTTGCACCCTCACTGTTTCCTCTGAGAGAAGAGGTTTGGGTTGTTGATTACGGGCCATATTGCTCTGGTGTGTAGGGAAACGACATGGCACATTGAACACATGTAGCAGTGACTTAGAATCCTCCACAGCACTGAGGGTCATAGGATATGTCATCTGAAAGCTGCAAACAGAACTGTATGATGGCACGCAGTGTTAATGTCAGGTCTGAAAGCCGAAGATACGCTGAGGTAAAGCTAAATCTCACTTTCAGTCTAATGTGGCCTGGGTAAGAGATGATCTGTGTTCCTTTGAGTCCTCCAGACCAAGAAAGCTGTCAAAATCATCATGCTCACTACAATCTGGTTTTCAAAGGGAGCTAAATGTCACTCAAAGCAAATGAGTGCTCTAGCTCCACTCTGAAAATGCAACTGTAATAAAAAAAAATATCCTCAGAAGCAGCATTTTTCCCAAAGGAAATATAGCAAACACTGAAATCCCATTTGAGGATTTAATTTAAAAAATAATTAGCAGTTGCCCTAAAAGGAATCACATAATATCCTCCAGATCAGAAGAGAAGATTAACCATTTGCAGGGCAGAAGGTAAAAAATCTTGCTAGAAATGTTTTTTCAAAAATGTCTGCTAGAGTGAAAAACGGGTCATCTTTATTTTTCATAATAAATATAGACTTTCTCACAAGTTTACAATTACATCGGGTGATTATTATACAAACAAGGATGTAGGAGAGCACTGATTGGCCACAACACCACCAACCGCCGAGATAACAACACCTCAGACAGGAAGAGAGAGAGTATGAGGGACTGCTGGAGAGAGGAAGGTGGCAGAGACGTCTTATTGACGATTACTGAATGCTGACACCATCCTGATGTTCAGGGGCTTGGTTACAAATTGTCTTCCTTAATTAGCTCTTCTTATATTCATAATAAAAGAGCTCAGCCTAAAGTTAAACAACCCCATCCATCTCATAAATGCCAACATGCCACTTCAATTGATGGACAACCATACAGGCGCTGCAGAAAGTACAGTGGATAAGAGTTGTTGGTGGTCTACCGCCCCCTAGTGTGAGCCAGAGGAATGGTTGGAAATAACTGTCATTCAAAGGGAGAACCAGGGACTGCAGTGACTGAACTCAAAGCCAGTGTAGTAAAAATGAGAAAGTGAAGCACCTCGCATTCAGCAGCACTACTATTTCTTCTGTGACGTGAGCCCAAGTCCCCTCATGTCCAGGCGCCATCCTCCAGTCCCCCTTTCTTCCCAGCCAGCTCCAGGGCCATTCAGGTACAGAATGTTCTCTCCCGGGCTGAGAGTGTTTTGTGCGTTTCAAAGAGTCTTAGAGGATCTGTTCTGTGCTAGAGGCGGAGATGTCAAGTAGTCTCCAGGCAGCGTACGGGTTGAGCTCCTCCTGGTCTCGACACAGAGCCCACACATACATCATCCTCAGCACTTTTTCCTACAGGGAGAAAAACACGAGTACATTTACTCTTAACAATTCTTCTTCCTAATCACTGGAAAAAATGTAAAAATTCAGTTTAAGACAGACCAAACATAACCATCTATATTGTGGTTATGTTAGTCTGATGTATGCCATGCTGGGCTTTACATATTTGTCTGAGATGGATCATTTTTGGGCTCGCTGTAACCAGTCGAAGGGAAAAAGATTGAGACGCTGGGTGTAGGAGACACTAAAAACTGTACTCCATGAGGACAGAGTCTGTCATTTGATGTCCAGACATTTGGATTCAGCTGATAAAACACAGGCAGAACAGTACATCCAACCATTAATCCTCCTCCAATAGTCTTTTAATCTGAACACTGGGCAGATGCCAACAGCACGGCACTGAGTGGATACCTTGACCTCTTAACCAATCACAAGTGTCCCTGAGGAGCCCTGAGCGGACAACACGGCTGATTTACAACCAATAAAGCTTTAGTCTGGGTTGTGGGTCGACAGGAATAAAAGGCAAGAACAACTAGGAAAAAGTGGCCTCAGTGTCTCATAACATTCTCTCGGTGCCTCATTTATAAGAAGTTCGAACACATTTGTGATTACAACAAAAAGCCAGCTGAAGCTGTGTATTCTTTCTATTACATGACACAGCAAAAACTTACGGGGTCTCCCTCCACCACCTCTCCTTTGGTGTTTCGGATCACCATGACTAACTGAGCCTGGAAGGTGATAATCAGCACTGGACCCTGGTCCATCATCTTCCCCATGGCCAACTGGAGAAGAGGACACACATATACTTTAACTGAACCATCAAACTGTATTTTTAGATCAGTATTCAAGTATTACAGAAGTTTAGAATGGCTCAAGATTTAGCACTTATGGCTGATAGAAACAAAATTGCTGCATTCATGTTGCAAACAATGATTTTGCATACTTTGTCCCTGCAGATACTAAATACTCTAACTGCAAGTTCTTCAAATCAAAGTAAAGCAATTTAGCAAAAACTTGGGAGAGTCCTGGAGTGCCTCAAGGCTTCATTACTAATATTGTCTAGTGTAGTTTGGGGTAACTTACATCAATGTTGTCAATGTCCAGGATCTTAGAGTGGAACTGCAGTCCCATGGCCTTGGCTTGCTGAATTGGGTGTGCCAGCTGACTGTACGTCTGGAGAAAGGAAGATAACATTACAACCAAACATTTCATGAAGAGATACCAACCCAAAGGCAATACATGCACCGATCTCAAAAAGAAGCATATGATATCTATGATTCAGCACTTAAAGCAAAGAAAGGTCGTACCGCTTCATAACACCAGTCCTTCAGGACCTCCAGCTCCCCTCTGATCATCGCCTGCATGGAGACAGAGCAAACACCAACTTGTTTTAACGTCTACTATAAAGTATCTCTTACTCTGATCGGTGTCACTAAATCTTAATTGCGTCTACTGCAATTCAATGCTGAATAAAAATATTGCGTTTCTTGTTAGAAATATTATCTGGAGTGTGTCCTTAGTTGATCTATTCACACAAACACTGACACTGGTGCTGGTGTGTTCACAGTCCAACGTACCTCCAGTATATTGGGGATGATATCTTGTTCACACTGCTTGAGGAAAGAATCTTTATCAAAGGATGGGTCCACCTTCAAAATCTCTGTCAGTACTTCAGACATCTCCGTCTTAGAAAACAGCCCACCTTAACACACATGGACACGTGGACAGGAAACACATATACATAAAGAAAAATACACAGGATATCATTGTAGGATGTATCTTTGCTGTTATGGCTTTAATGCAGACTATCAAACCAGAGATCTCTCACCTATGAGGTCAGTCATCTTATCGGTGACAGCGCGAGATGCTCTGATGAGGGCGTTGTCACTCTCATCGTACTTCATCTTCATCTCAAAGAACCCTGCAACACACACACACACACACACACAAGCACGCACAGGGAATAGGGGGAAGACAAAAAATCTCTCAGATCAGCAAATCCTTTCAAACTCATAGTAAGTTGGTATTCAGAGATTAGACATCCTTTTTCCTGTCAAAAGTGTGAAATCCCACAGGGCCTGGCTGGTTAGACAATGTGAGGAATGAAAAGGCTAAAAGCTGAGGCTCAGCAAAAGGCTGCTGGGTGACTGAATACATGTCCTGACAAACACACACACACACACACACACACACACACACACACACACACACACAATATGCACATGTATTTAGCAGCCCTGCAACAACGATATCCAGTGTGCTGGAGTTGAAGATGTAGTGGACTGTCAGTCTTCCACTGCATTAAATAAAAAGCCTTATAACAGAATATATACCATGCGATGCAACTAAAAAATGACAGTTGAGTGCTGCAGGTGGCTTGTTTTACATTGTGCAGGAACAGACAGTGAATGAAGTGCCAGATTTCCAGCTATTAATCTGCTGACTTAAATCAGCCAAAAAAAAAGTCATCTGCCATAAATTTAGTGAACTACAGAAAACTTATATATTGGTTCACTGCCCAATCCTAGTCTTTAGGGTAGACTAAAAAGTGCTGATGCTGCAACAATAGCTACGGAAATCTACTTTGCAGCAAATCTGTTGACTTTGTGCAATGTCCTAACAGTAACGCAGGTAATTTTTTTTCACCTGTCCAAATATTATTAATAGTCAAAAACACTTCCCTAACTAATCCGCATATTATTGACTAAATCAGCACAGCGATGTTAATTTATAGCCCCTGTTTTCACTCTCTCCACCTAATCCCACAGCAGCACCTCCTATTAACAGGATCTTTCACCAAATACTCGTTCATGGAGCCTAATGAGCTTAAAGATGAGAAAAGTGCTCCGAGGCATCCAGGCCTAGGCACAAACACATCTTAGAAGAGTTTTATCACTTGGACAATTTTGCTATAGATGAATGTCTCTCAGAGCTCAAGTGCAGCATCATCTGCAAGACAAACTGTTCGACTAGGCCCAACATGTTGTTTAACTTTATCACTACTCAGCGAATTAAGTAATCAGCCATGGACACAGAGACAGACAGAAAGCAGATGAGGTCAGGGAGTCCTTACTGTTGAAGACCACGTTGTTGTCTTTGAAGTCCTTCCACTGCTGGTACCATTTTGAGTCTTTGTGGAGCACCACACCCATAGCTTCCCTGAGGAACACAAAATGTAAAGGTTTAAACAGCAGGCCGAGGGAAACGGGCGTCCCTATTGAATGCTCAACTCGCGCTGGCCATCACATTCAACCATATCAGCTCAGAAAGGAAAACACTGCAGTATTTACAGCAAGAACAGACAGCAAATGTAGAGGAAACACTGGGAATATTATCAAGGTTCAGTTTGTCTTCTGGAAAAAAACACTGGATTTATTATTTTGCTCATCTCTGCCAACGTTTAAGTCTCCCTCATAGCAGTTCAAATTAAGCTAGACAGATTCTTGGTACCTGCCCAGATGTGATTCACAGAGTTTTCCAGTTTTGAGTCAGTTTCATTCATTCATTCATTCATTCATTCATCTTCTATACCCGCTTATCCCTTTCGGGGTTGCGGGGGACTGGAGCCTATCCCAGCTGTCAACGGACGAGAGGCGGGGCACACTCTGGACCGGTCGATCGCAGTCAGTTTCACTTCCTGTATTTTTAATATTAAAGATTAGACTGTCTGCGGCCATTTAAGTGGGACTAGCTATCTCTGAACCTGAGAGGCGTTCCCCTCTCACTATCAGGCAAAGCAGAGGGCACTCACGTACTCATTGGCTTCGAAGACCTTGCTGTCATCCCCTGCACCCTTGGAGGAGAACTCACTCCTCTTCCTGAGTCTGGCAGGAGGCCGATAAGGGCCAGTGTGACCCAGGTCTCCAATCTCTTTCTTCACACTCTCCATGCCCTGAAAACAGATGAACAGGTACATTACTATCTACGTCCCCACCTTTATCCTTAATCTTGAGATGGCTCTATAAATAGAATATGACAAATTATTTCTCTAACAGTGCAACAGAGTGAACGGCGCACAAAATAGGAAATTTAATGAAATATCACCGAGTAACAGGTGGCAGTATGGTGTGTTTTCATGCCATGAAAAAGAAATTGCCTTGCCTTACTTAAAAGACCTCAAGATGATGTCTCAGTGTGTATCCTGATTTCACTTAAGATAAGCAAAATCCAATAAATGCAGTTTAACTTTTGGTGAACACAAAATACATCTGCTGCACAGTGAGAACACTGACTCCATACCTGTGAAATTGCTCTGAACGCTCCGGTCTTCCCCAGCATCTCTCCACTCTTAGAGACACTCTCTGCTGAGGTCTTAGCTGTTTTGGCTGCTTCCTCCATTCCCTCCTTGATTTTCTTCCCAATTTCTGTACGACTGACCTCCCCTAGCCCCTGTCCATACACGCAGAGACACAGACAGATAACTCGTGAGGGTGGACAGATCAATTTGAACAGCGCATCTATCATGTGACGTTTAAATTAAAGGCCACATCTGAGTGATATCTGTCACACTTACCTCTTTAACTGTCTCAGAGATGTTTTCCAACTTCTTCTTCAAAACTTCGGAGGTCTTCACTGTTTCAGACTCTATGGTTTTCTGGGGTAGAGATGGTGGTGCTTAGAGTTTAGACCTACCACTAGTTTTTCATATTAACCTGGATGCTGTGTATGTATGTGTGTGTGTGGCCAAATACTAACATATTTCCTGCGGGCTTGTTTCAATGCGTCTGACTCCTCCAGTTTTTTGGCTTCTTCCCGGAACTTCTTGATGTTTTCTTTCATTTCCTTGTTCTTGTTTAGCTCCTGCTTCAGGTTGTCCAGAAACTCGCCCAGGAAACCTTTTCTTCCGCCTCCTCTCTCCCCTGATAAATACCTTACCTGTAGAAGGGACGACCGAGGCACCTTGTTGATATGAATAAGAAACGACACATACAATTAATTTCCTCCAGGCATGTCTGTCATAGTTTAATTAAACTTATCTTCATAGTGTTGTTTATGCACTCAAACCTGCAGGGGGAGGTATGCCCTATTGCTCAAGACATCTTGATAAACTTTAGGTAAGGAACAAGTATAACAGCTTGAAAAGACAGTAGAAGCACTTCAGAACGACAGATATGCAGCATAGCAGAGTTAATCCCAAAAGCTGACATGCACTGTTTTCAGAGCATAAAGTCTATGCTGCATATCTGTCATTCTAAAGTGTTCTACACCTAGCTAAAACAAACGTTTTCTGACCCAACAGTCCTGCATTAAATCCTATATCCATTAAGATTACAATGTTCTGCATCAGTGACTGTAAACTAAATGACACATCCACCTCACCGATCGAATGCAACACAGTTCAACGGCACCACAAAGTGCATCAAAGCACATCTGAATCTACATGTAAAGAAGACAAAGCCATGGTCCAACTTCCTAATACTGATATTCTCATCAAAGGTGAAAGGATTGACATAATCACTGATATTAAATATCTCAGCGTGGTATTGTCTCTCTTTGAATGCAGCAAAGACATCTGAGCATGCTGCGAACCTTTCCCATATGTCTTACTGCATTACATGTTGGGGACAGGCTGGCGAAACAAATCTGTCTCTTTCATGTATAACTGCTGTGATGTTTGTTGGGGTTGAGACCATAACCCAACCTGACATCAGTGAACTTCTCAGAGCCTGCAATGTGCAGCTTCAAACATCCAGACAGAGGTTAAGGCAGTGACACAGCTTCTGTCAGGTCTTTGTACCTGTGAGGAGCATGTGAGAAACCCCCGTATCCTGTAGACGTTGGGTCTGTTGTGAAGTAGCAGGGAGGGGGAAGGGAATGCCACCAAGCCTCTCCTGACACATATCTGGAGACAGACAAAAGAAGTCACCCTCAAACTTTAGAAGATTACGCAGGAACTTCGTTATCTTTAGCTGAAATGCCGGCGTAGATATGAAAATGGCATGTCATCAGTGTTGAGCATATAGAGCATAAAATAATCAAGTCCATAAAGTAATAGCGTTTACATTCAACAGACAAACACTCTGCTCATTACAAAGCATTGTGGAAAGTCAGAACATGCAGCTAGATACTCAGCTGACATTTTACTACGAGAAATATTTCATGCTACGCTGCAGAGTTCAAACACCGGCTGAACTGTCACAAAGCTAACTTAGCTAGCTAACGGTGCGTTAGCCTGGGTAGAAAGAAAACCAAATAAAAAAAACTCGTGACACTTTTCGTCTGTAGAAAAACTGGCGGTTCAAAAACCCCATTGAAATTCTCTGTCTCTTGTTTCGTGGTGCTCAAATGTTGATATTTAACGTGAAAAAGTTCAAAGCACTCACCTGGTAGCACTGACACAAGGGCGTCGCCATCTTGAATTTAAAGTCTCTATGACCTTCTTCCGGTAGTGACCTTCCACATACATCCACGAGGGGGTGTTTTGAGTGATTATGAGACACCACCAAAGCATAATGTCTCCCGTGCGCGTTAGCCACACGCTACTGCATAAACTATTTACGGCATTTATTTATATGCACTAAACTAATATCTTCATGGTAAACCGTAGAACCTTTTTTCAGATGTCAAGAATCTGAGACTAACTTATCTGGAAGTTGATGATCTCGCCTATAATGACACCAAAAATTCCAAAGCATTTCAAATATTGAGGTTTATTTTATCAAAACACCTTACAGAGCAAAGGCAATGACAGATGAAGCGAGACAGAAAAAATTAAAAATTTGGTCTCTAAAAAAAAGTAAAATGTGAACAAGAACTAAAACACTTTCACCTATACAAATTACTAACTAAAATACATTTTCACTGTTACAAATATCTAACAAACCAAGTGAATATGAATACTATGAATATGCTGAAGGGCAATTCAGAAGATACAGGGCGTTTGGACTTCAGAGACTAAATGAAAGGTCAGATGTAAAGAAGACAAACAAACTATGCATTTCTATCAATCCTAACATCAATTTCTCTTCCATTCAGCCGGTAGCCGTTCATGGTCCTGCAGACACGCTCAGCGGTTTCCGGGTTGTCGAAGCGAACCACACCACAGCCCTTGGACTTGCCATTCTCCATCTTAATATCAGCATACTGAACCATGCCTGCAGAGGGAAGAGTATCAATGTTAAAAGTAATCTTAATGTAAAACAGCCAACAATAATAGTTGATTTTATATTTACAAAGCATAAAAGTGGGGCCACTCTTACCACATGTATTGAAGGTATCCTTCAGCATCTTCCAGGTGAAGTCAAATGGCAGCTGAAAAACAAAATCAATTCAAAATTAATTAGAATTAAATGTGAGAAAGTACTGATAAATTAAGCCTTTCTATCCTGCTGATAAACACTCACATTTCTGACAAAGATCTGGCATCCCTTCCTGACATTGCCTCCCCCAGTTCCGGGCCCTCCAGCTCCTCCGAAGGAATTGCCACCAAATCCACGATCCAAGTCAGCAGAGCGATCAAACTGACCACCAACATTTCCAGACCCCATCCGATCCATGCCAGAGCTCATGCGCTCAAGGCCACCAGAGGGGAAGCGGTCAAGTCCTCCAGTGGACCCGATGCGGTCGAAGCTGCTGGCCATTCTGTCGAGCCCAGTGTTGCCCATGCGATCCATACCCATTGGGGAGCCAAAGTCCAGACCAGAACCCATGCGATCCAAACCAGACGGGCCTAGGCGGTCAAACCCAGCTGGGCCGAGGCGGTCCATGCTGGAGCTCATACGGTCCAGGCCAGGTCCAAGCCTGTCCATACTGGGCCCCAGCCGGTCCATCCCTGAGCCCATCCGGTCGAACCCAGAACCCAGCCTGTCCAGGTCAGCCACGCGGTCCATCCTGTCCATGCCCATCCTATCCATCCGGTCCATCCCTGCCATGCGGTCCATGTTGGCACCCAGGCGTTCCATTCCAGAGCTCATGCGGTCCATACCCAGAGAGTTTCCTATCAAACCAAGTAAACAAAAAGAAAAAACAAAGACAGGTTACACAAACTGCTTAACATGATGTGAGCGTTACATCTGGTGAGGGTCGGAGCAGTTAGAGGAATTTCAAACAAAATCCTGGAAATACTAACCCATTCCTCTCTCAAAGGAGTCTCCAAAATTATTGCGAGACATTCCCATTTCATTTCGCCCAAACTCCCTGTCAAAAGCACCACCAATCCCACGGTCCATCTCTGACAATGCAAGAGATGAAACCATTAGAAATGTCCAGCAAAACGTGAAAGTGTTCCACGCTTGCTTTGGAGTACTTAACACATCGTGTCCTTACCGTTCATTCTTCCCATCCCTGAAGAACTAAAGCGATCCATGTTGTTCATTCCTCCAAAGTTGTCCATTCCTAGAACAGAGGAGAAGAAATTCTTAATTCCAGGGGAAACAACCAGAGAGATGACAGGCTGGGTATGAAAATCTGATGCTTTTATGATATCTGAGACTGGGAGCTGATTTTTACAAATTCAATTTTGTTTTGCTTTGTCACTGTCAAGCTATTTGTAATGGTGCTTAAACATCCTGTAAACACTGAACTGTTGGTAAGTCTTTAATGTAATACAGTTAGAAGAAGTGGAGCTTGCTTCAACATTAAAGTACTAGAGTAAGGTTCACATCCACTTTTCAGTATGTACCTCCTCCGCCACCTCCAGCTGCTCCGCCGCCGCCTCCTCCTCCTCCTCCCATACGACCTCCCATGTTGCCAAAGCCCATTCCATCCATTCCTATAAGTGAGAACAGTTTTGATTAGCCACTGATTTCACAGGTATCACTTTGTAAAAGTGTTTGACAAAAACAACACTGCAGCTTCTTACCTCCAGGGCCCATGTTGCCCATTCCTCCACCTCCTCTGTTGAGTTGGTTAGCATCAATGGGCTGGCCACCAGGTCCCAGGCCCAAACCAATACCACTCAGGCCACCTGGGGAGAGAAAATAGGGTACAGAATTAAGACCTTGTCTACATAGCAATGCTTTAGTCTGTAGAAATAGACTGTGTGTATCTACAGTATCAGGCACAAGAAGCACTCAAATAGAAGGGACCCCTGAGAAACATCCATAAATAATAAAGTATTCAGCACATTACAAAGGCCCCAGTGCCTCCACAGAGACCACCCAGTGTCAATGATACTGTGGTTATAATTTAACCTATCCAAAGCAAAAAGTATCATCTGGTTGTGGATAGAGACTAGAACTCACGAGTCACCCCTATGTGTGTACATGTTTACAGTGCATTTGTTTATTCGTTTTTGTTACCCAAGTGAATAAAGTCAAGTGTGCTTACGGGGAAGAGCAGGGGCTCTGTCAGGAGGTCCAAAATCTTTAGGCAGGGATTTCTCATCCTGAAAAAAGCCATAGAAAAGCATTCAGACTACGCTCTCTGATCGTAATGTGATCTAATGCACAGTGAGATTTAAGCAACATACCAGTTTGACGTGCATGACTCGGTTGAATAACAGCTGCCCATTGAACATAGCTGTGAAAACGTTTAGGAAAGCATACTGGAGACATTTTTGCCATTCTAGTGAATTAATACTCTACAAACACACTTAGCAAGCATTCCAATCAGCCAACATTTCAAGGATACAGACAGCTTGGACTGCTTCAAGGGGCATATCAAATGTCACTGTGCCCATGCCTCTGCTTTTCCCATCCTTGTCCTCCAGAATGTCAGCTCTCACCACCATGCCCGCCATGCTGAATACCTCCTTCAGCTTCTTCCAGCCCACTTTGTAGTCAAGCTGTAAGCACAAAGGGCAAGTTGAGATATGGTTACTTGCTTATCCATAGGCTTAAGACAAGTCAAGTTAAATTGTGATTTCTTAATATGTTTGATACAAATCATAATATTGTTTGATGAATTAAAAAAATAAAACTAAAAAGACTCACATTGGCCACAAATACAGTGCTGCCAATCCTGCCAGCCTGGAGACCATGGATGATCTCATTGGGGATGTTGGGGTTGTTCATCAGGCTAGGAGGAATGTTGACCATTGGGCCATTTGGTCCAGGGCCCATTCGATCCATGTTCATACGATCCATTCCGCCCATTCCGCCATGACCCTTGTTGATTTCTCTCTGAGCAATCACACCATCAGGGTCCTGACAAAAAGCATGAAAATATGACTCAGGAAAATCCCCAACCGACATTTCACCCTTTACTTTCACTTAGTTTTTCTAGGTGTGGCCTACCTCTTTCACTTTTAGGGGTCGTCCATTGAGGTTGTGCTTGTTGACCTTCTCCACTGCTTTCTTCATTAGCTCCTCGGTCCTAAACTCAACAACACTAACAGAAAGCACATCCCATGAGAGCATTCAATAAACAAATTTGTAGATTTTTAACAACTTCCCTCTCAAAAAATCTGTTTCTAACATAGACACTGGTGTGTGTGTGTTTTCCCCTCTGCTAACTTGAACAGGAAGCGTTAACACAAACAACTGGAAATAAATGGATTGAGACTACTTACGCACAACCCTTCGTTGATTGATGACGTCAGAACAAGCCGCACCAAGAGGAGTAAAGAATAATTTAAATTAGTAAAGGCAATGGTTATAATGGGTGTCTAAACTGAGACAAAATTTAAGGAAAAATACAAAATTTCATGCACAGTAGAAAGTTCAACATCACACAAGCCTACAGCCTTGGCCACAACTCTTGTGCTTCCAAATAAAATTACAATGTTAAGATCTCACATATAATCCCAGACACTCACACAATGCAAGCAAGCCTGGTGAATTTTAAGGGGTATTTTTCCAACATCCAAAGGGCAGAAAATCCACAGTGAGATAGGATTCCCCACTACTAAGATATTGGAGGTAACTTTTCCAGTAAACAATTCTACAGAATGAGTTATATTTAACAACCATCTAACAGCCTTGTAACGACCTCTTACAGACTAGAACCCTTTAGTTCATGAGGAGCAAATCCAGCAACCAAAGGGACATTGTCAGCTACTGCAATCCCACATGATTGGCCTCAAAGAAAATTGAAGTCCTGTTATAAGAGCATCAACCCTCGGGATGACCTCACGTCAGTGCCACAGACGACACCAAGTAAAACAAGCCTCCGGCGTGTCACCATCTCACACACTCCACCAGGTTTCTGAGTCTGAACAATTCCCAACAATGAAAAGAAAGAAACCAAATCTGACAAACACAGGTTTGTCTAGGATTATTCATATTTTTATTTGTATGTATTTGCACTTACCCTCGATTTGCCTTCTGCGTCCGTTAAGTGTTCCACGTACGTTACCTCACCCACTACAAATCAGATTCCAGAGACGACACACACCAAGGGGAGAGAAGCCGAGAGAACAATTGGGGTTTAGAGCAGAAACACAAGGAGGGCGGCCGGTGACAGTGAGCTCAGACTGCCAGTCTTGAGCCTTCCCCCAGCACCTCAGCAGCAGCACAATATGGTACAGGTCTACAAAAAGCAAGCTTTGGTCTTTTTAGAAAAATAAAGACTTCTTAGCCCTTCCTTGTTGCCACAAAAAGCAATAGACTGAGGACAACAACTGTTGAAATGGCCTTCAGCCTTCCTGTTTAAATATAATACCATGAACACCACCTCCTATCTGAATGATTAACCAAATGATTTCAAGTAGGCAAAACCCATTCAATGCCTCAGCCCATTTCATTGTCAACCCACTGCATACTTTGTCAAATGTCGCCATTTTAAACCTCAGAATAATGCATCAGTACATTCGTCCATCAGCTGAAGCTAAGAGGAAACCTACACCTTGAACGCTAACCATAATCTTAATGACGGCAAGCTCTTGGGGGAAACTTCTCTAACTGCAAACATATTCGTAAAGTGGACCTGTTCCTGAAACGCACAATAACAGAATTTTGATTCAGCGTCGACCACAGCCACGCCTTCGTTCCGGATCACGTGTCTCTTCAACGAATGGACATCAGTGACCAAACCTCTAGAGACAAGGACAGTGCATAAGAAGTTGCTTCATTTTGTAGACCTGTACCCCAAAGAAATCCCCAACGCACAGCTGTGTTTGGCACAACATGGAGATCTGCTGAGAAAACATTTGCTTGTCAAGGTCACACCTAAAAAAGAAAATGCAATTTAACTCCAGTCAGTTGTCATAAAACGAGTACCAGGCACTCCTTCTGAAAAAGGATGGTACCTTTACACATGCTTTAACTTCTAGTAAATGCCAGTTTAGTGCATTACTTATGATACATCTGTCGCTTTCCAATGCCCTTTAAGTACTTTCACATGAGTAACAACACATTGTACATTAAAGAGAACTTTAGGCAAATCCCTGCTGAAATTCAAAGTTGCTGCTGCATCACAAATGACTTCATTTGAAATGTCCCCAAAATTTTTACTTAGTAAGAAATCATGAGAGCTCAGGTTTTACCACTAATTACATGTTGCGATAGAGAGCAACTTGTTCCTCATTTCTGGGAAACAACATTACAACTGTGTACTGTACATCTTTTTCATGCATTTCTTGGGAGGAGGCATCTCATTATGCCGCTCATGATCCCAAGGCCATTGGATTTTCACATTAGTGGACCGGCTTTGCACCTATACAACATACACTTCCCAAAAACCACAAAAGGTTTTAGGGATCTCAATAGATAAAAAAGTTCAGTCAAACATCCAGGTTCACAGCACTTGTGCAAGTCTGCAGCAACTCCTTAGCTGACGTACAAATAAGAGGGACCTCGTCCAAAGCCTTTGTTCCAAATAACTCCCACGAGATCTCAAGCAACTTTGTACAACTTAAGTCCCCGCACAAATTCCCAAAAGCCCTTCAAAGCTGCAGTGGTCAAACAAAAATGACCCTGGATGCTGCAACCTTTTGTCATGTCCCAGGGAGACTGCGTCAATCCCCTATCCAAATACCTTACCTTTTTCTTTCATGAGGTCTTTGAGGGCTTGCCATTTCACATCGTATGGGATGTTGCTGACAAAAACGCGGTATCTCTTGTTCACGTTTCCATAGGGTTCGTAGCGCCCACCTCCACCTCTCTTCTGGGGCCTCTCCTTCCTGCTTGAATTGGACTCATGCTTGGCTTTCCCATTCACTTCTCTGTATAAAGAGATCAATCAACAGAGTTAACAAAAAACAAACTTCGTATATTAACATACTTTTCTCAAACCTGTTCATGGGGGCGAATAAAACTCGTTATTCTAAGTTAAAAGACTACAGTTATTAAGACTAGTTACAAAAAGTAAAAAGATCTGGTTTGTCATCATGGTGACTGCACTAAAGCCGCATGGCGAGGCCGCTCTTTACATATACTGGGCCTGCGTTACATTAGTAAATGAATATTAGATTCTTCCATTGTCGGCAATCAACTTAAGGGGTAAAGGGGTAAAGTTGTTGGCTATCAAAATATAGCGTTAACAGAGTGAACTGCTTGAGTAAAATTACTCCCAGTTGCGTAAAACGGATGGAATCTCCCTGTAATAGACGGGCCCAAAACCACGCCACCCAACAGCAGAGACACGAATAAAACGACGAATTTTGAACTGAGAGCGTTAATATACAAGTGCCTCATCATAATACAACTAGGGTAAGATTTGAATTAATGATGGGTTGTAGTGCGACATTCCTGTGTATCAGATTTGTTGCAGCTAACTACATAATTAGCTAGCTAAGCTAACGAACGCCAACAAAGAAACCTTGATGAATGGGCTTACCCCTGCGGTGGCTGTTGCGGCGGCTGCTGCTGTTGCTGCTGCGCGGGCGTCTGCTGCTGGCCTACTTTCTCTGCAGCGTTTTCGGCCTGCTCGGTGGACATCTTCTTGTGCAGTTTAGTATCTTACCAGATTAAACTGTATTATCGCCGACTATCTTTGCTGATATTAACGAGTTAAGCGCCTTCAAAAGTGCTTATGGCACAAATATCTCCTAAATTGTACACTTCGTCGATCACTCCTGCGACACCAGCTAAGGAAAATGGCGGAGAGCAAGTGACTGCTGGGAATTTTAAAACCAGGATAGAGAAGTCTACATCCGGTGTTTACTTTCAAAAGTAAAGGTCATCACGGAACAGACGGGATTTTCAGAATAACAATGCCAAATAAATCACACTAAAACATACTAAAGCATTAATAATAAAAAGCTATTTTTGAGACTGTGTGTGCTTGCGTGTCTTTTTAAGAAAACGAAGTTGTAACTCTCTCAATTTAGGGTTGATCACGTGATTTCTATTATGTATGTTGGTGGAGAGACGGACCTCTACCATTGGAGCCTTTACATCCTTTTAAAAGTTAATCTGTTTCTCTATGTGCCAGCTGAGGACTTATAACAGCCTTTACTGCTCATAGGACCATGACAACAAGTAAGCAGGTTTTCATTTTGATGCCCTGCCTTTTGGGATGCAGGTAAATGTTTTAAATAACTGGTGCAAACTGTTCAACTGCCTACCAGCAGTCAGTTTAAAGATTCAGAAAAGGAAGGGTGATTTACATTGAGAGATAACGGACTGTATTGTTTACAACAACAAATTGTGACTTAGCTCGTAAAGGGTCGCTGAATTTTTATTACTTGAAAAAGTAAGAATCTACAGTACACCGCCAGACCTCACGGAGGCGACAGGGAAATTGGTGAATCGATCAATATAGTCAGAACGACATCAGCGGGGACGGAAGTGGTGTCGGTTTAGTTGGTTAGCTATTCACTTAGCCTTAACAATAGCTTCGGAATACACCTATTAACTGTCTCTATAGCTTTATGTGAAGTAGAAACGTTTACTGTAAAATTACGAAAACAAATCCTAAAATATCGTTACTTTCCTGTTTGCAGCTCTATGTAAAGCTGACGTAACAGTTATCTTAGAAATGACAACGGTACCGTTAGCCTTATGCTAACGGCGTATTCGTTTGACGGTAGTACCGCATTACTGAATGTGCGCCTGTGAATGAATGGATAGTATTCTCATTTAACAGGTTGGAAGAAGCGTTAATCAACAGCATATTGAATCATGGCTACTGGTGCTGATGTCAGGGATATTCTGGAGTTGGCTGGAGGAGAAAATGACGGTCCCATCAGCAAGAAAGATCTCATCAACTCAGACAAGGTGAGAGATACTCATAATGATATCAGTCCCAGTATACACAGGTTGCCCACATACATTTCTCAATTACATTGGAATCAATATTTAAAGCGTTACACTGGCTATGGCACTCAGAAACACAAACCATGCCATTCCCACAGCAAAATATTGAGAAGACGGTGTTGCAGGTCTGTGCTTGAGAGTATTACCAAAAATGTCCTTTAAAATTAATCACCAATTTCTCCATTACCTGCCTCAGAAAAAATCCAAGAAGGCAACAGAGACGCTGACCTTCAAGAGACCTGAGGGAATGCACCGAGAGGTCTATGCTCTGCTCTATTCAGATAAAAAGTATGTAACTTGTTTTGAGTTTGACTTAAATCACTGTATTACCCTTAAGGTTTTGATTCAAGTCCTGTGTATAATAACTACTTCACTTATTGTTGAAGCTATTAAGTTGTGTGATGAATTTGTACTATATATCCCTGTTAGATTACAAATTAGATCAAGCATACTGTGAACATATCATGTACCATTGCTTTAACAAAGACTTGTTTTGCCTGTGAATCCACAGAGATGCACCCCCCTTGCTGCCCAGTGATACTACCCAGGGCTACAGGACAGTCAAAGCCAAGCTGGGCTGTAAAAAGGTGCGTCCCTGGAAGTGGATGCCCTTCACCAACCCAGCTCGTAGGGATGGGGCTATATTCCACCACTGGAGACGTGTAGCAGAGGAGGGCAAGGATTATCCTTTTGCTCGCTTCAACAAGGTAGGGATGACTACGGTCTCCTCTTTAGTTTGATCACTTGTGCAGTACAAATACCAAATAAAACCCTACAAAGGATGGATTTTTACAGCTACCCATCTTCTGTTATTATCTCCTTTTCAGATGTATACACTCAGTTACTCATCCTAATTCACTATATTCTCTATGTTCTGCCTTTATAGACAGTGCAGGTACCAGTGTACTCAGAGCAGGAGTATCAGATACATCTTCATGACGATGGCTGGACTAAAGCAGAGACAGACCACCTGTTTGACCTGTGTAAGCGCTTTGATCTGCGCTTCATAGTTGTCCACGACCGTTACGACTACCAGCAATACAGGGTAACCACTCAGTCCCTCATGTACTCAGTGTCCCCTCTCACTGAAGATATATTCTAAAAATCATAACGCTGCAAGTTCAAACACATTTTTGTAGTCACATTCTTCCATTTATGATTTTCAGAAACGTTCTGTGGAGGACCTGAAAGAACGGTATTACAGTATTTGTGGTAAGTTGACCAAGGTCCGTGCAGCATCAGGGACAGAGCCAAAGATCTACATCTTTGATGCCGGCCACGAAAGGCGCCGCAAAGAGCAGCTGGAGAAGCTCTTCAATCGCACACCTGAACAAGTTAGTACTTTGTACTTTGATTTGGATTTTTATGCTGCCATTTATTGCTCTTAACTTAATTATTCCCCAGTGAAGATGAGAAGTGAAGCTATTAATGCAGTAAAGCCTTTTGTGAAAAAAAAAAAAAAATCAAACAATATTGCCAAAGCCTCTAAGGTGTTTGCCAGCCATTTAGATATGATCGCACTTCTCTGTTTTTTCCTGTAGGTGGCAGAAGAGGAATATCTTATTCAGGAGCTAAGGAAGATCGAGACCAGGAAGAAAGAGCGTGAGAAGAAGGCCCAGGATCTGCAGAAACTCATTAAAGCGGCTGATACAACCACAGAGTTGAGGCGAGCCGAAAAGAGGGTTTCCAAGAAGAAGCTCCCACAAAAAAGAGAAACAGAAAAACCAGTATGTCATACACTCATACAAAAGGGGAAATCATTTTTATTATTGAGATGGCACAGCTGTCAATGCAATAGCATAATGAAATAATTAAGATTCAGCTCAGCCTCAATATTTTGTTTTCTGTATTATTTTGATGGAACAGCTGTGTCTCTAAGAGGGCTTCAAGTGTCTTAGTTTGTGACTCACTCTCTCACAAGGCCTGATTTAACAGTTAACAGTTATTTAAACATTTTAACATGTCAGATCTATCCAGGTTCAGAGGGTTGTCCTATCCTGTCTCATCAGTTATTTCTCCTTCTTTAGGCCGTTCCAGAGACAGCAGGCATCAAGTTCCCTGACTTCAAATCTGCAGGAGTCACACTGCGCAGTCAGAGGGTGAGTAAAGCTAGATCCTATTGTGGTATTAAAACTACAGAAAGACTGGTTGGAAATGTATTTCAATTGTAAACTTCACTTTGACTCAAATACCAGTGAGGAACTTAAAACACCAATCTTATCCCATAGCTCTGTATTAATGTTTTGTATTTCTCTGTGCTGTGCCGATATTTATTATTGAACTTGATGTGAAAATGTTACATTTGAACTTCCTGAACTTTAATTTAAATTAAAAGTTTAGTTTGAACCCCTGTTAATATCAAAACAATTTTAGTGAAGCTTGACCTTGCAGTTGATGTGAGAAACCAAAATGTCTGACTTGAGCCCAGCTATCTCTCATTAGCAGTGAGGTGATTAATTCTGTTAGTGAGTAGCTAATATCTGTAAGACGTAGGAAAGGGACTCTTATTCATCTTCAAGACTGATGAGGAGCTGCCGCTCTCTATGGAAAATGCATTAGCATGGCTAAAGGAGAGGAGTACCCCTCTGGCTAATCAGTCAGACAGAGTTCAGTGGATAAAGACATTTTGATCTGGCCTGCTGAAGTGCATTTCATACGAATTAAAAGCCCCGAGGTGGAGCTGTTTATCCTAATATCTCCGGCACTTTAAATCACAACCTTGTGTGTGTGTGTGTGTCTCTATGTGTGTTTGTGTGTGATTCAGATGAAATTGCCAAGCTCAGTAGGCCAGAAGAAGATCAAGGCCATTGAGCAGATCCTGATGGAGCAAGGAGTGGGTAAGTGTGAATAAACATTTCAAAGTTTTAGATTTTGAACTCTCCTCTGCAACAGACTTAAAAGATATGGATCCTAAATGAGGTATTTAGTGGTCTCAGTTTGGTGTTTTCAGCAGGGAATTAAAACATGTACAAATAGAAAAGAGGACACAGTGTTTAACAGCAGTTAGCGTACACATAGAGTGGAAGCCGTTTATTGACACCACCTGGGTGCAATGACTGCATCTCAAAGGTCCTGACCTCATGTTGAAGTTGTCAGTTCTCTGATGTCATGGGAGGGTTTTAAAGATATGGCTTCTCTTGTGCATTTCCTATACCAAGGATACTAACTATAGGTGATGGGCTAGACTGACTAGCAAGGATTTGCTAAACTATCTTCACTATATAAGCCCTGTACTGAACAGTCGGAGACAAATACATTCAACAAATACATCATCTTCTACTTAACAAAATAAACTCACAATTGTAAACTAGTTTTGTGGTGTTTTAATCAAAGCGCTTCAATGTCGTTTTCACTTATCTTTGCATTTGTGTCCATCTGTGGATACAGATCTTAACCCCATGCCCACAGAGGAGATTGTTCAGATGTTCAATGAGCTGCGTAGCGACCTGGTGCTGCTGTACGAGCTGAAGCAGGCCCACAGCAATTGTGAATACGAACAGCAGATGCTGCGTCATCGCTATGAAGCCCTACTGAAGGCCGGTAGTGGAGGCGGTTGTGGTGGAATTACTGGGGTCGGACTATCCGCCACAGCACAGAGTGGGGAACTCAATACGGCCAACAGCACCACAGCAGCCACCCCTGGGGGTGAAGCTCAGTCCTGGCCCAGTGCAGATGACATCAAGGTGGAAGCCAAGGAGCAGATCATTGATGTTGTAGGAGCACCACTTACCCCCAACTCAGTAAGTCTGCACAGTTTGCACCCAAACTCTTTCAAACCATTGCCAAAAAATTAGATTTTCAAGTCTTTTTGACTTTGTCCAAGTCAAGTGTCAAATTTTGACACGTGAGTTGCAAGTCAAAAAGAATGTTTTTCCAGTCTGGAAACAGGAAGAGCAACATCATAAGTCATGACATTTACTGTCTGCAGAGAAGATTGTAATTTTACATTGTGTATGTGCTGGTCAGGGTGAATGAAGTGCTGTATTACAAATAACATTGTAACCACCAAAGGCATTTTTTGAAATTGATTATTTGCAGCACATTTGAACCTTTGAATGGAGATTTTGCAGTAATATAAAATCACTTATTTTGTTGACCGAAAAAGGACAAAAAAGACTGTTGGCTTCATCCTGCAGCTGATAGCTGATGTTGTCTTCCTGTCACTCGCTCATCATTTGGTGTTATCAAGCGGGAACCCAGTGAGGGATCTGGTCCGATCCTGGTAGGATCTGGGCAAACTGGCATACTGGTTTTAGACACACAACTGTCTTTGCATTCCCCAGACTAATAATGGGAGTCAGTGGTGTTAAACACAACAGTGCAATGAGGGCAAGTGATTTCAAAGAAAAGGGGGGAAAAACAAAGTGATAAACCTCCTAAGCAAGTCTGCTGCCTGTCCTCACTTCTGTTGTTTTAAACATGGTGATCCTGTCATCATCAACAATTCAGCAGTTTAGCAAACATGTTCTAGAAATGGCCATTGATTGTAAACTGGTAAAACACTCTCGTGACTGTTTATAATGCTGGCACAGGAGGAAATCCATGACCCTGATGTGAATGTTTTGTGTATCACATTGCAGCGCAAACGGAGAGAGTCGGCATCCAGCTCGTCTTCAGTGAAAAAGGTGAAGAAGCCTTGATGAAGACAAGAGCATCAGCTGGTACACGGTGGAAGACGGGCTGCGTTCGTTACTCTGGTGGAGACGCCCACAGCTTTTGTGATCGGACAAGAGGGACACAGGAGAGCAGGGAACCACATTGCTGTCCATTTACATAGAAACACCACTGCCTACACATACACACACACACGCACACACACACAACTTTTCACCTACCAGCGAGACCTCTCCAGCCCCTTCCCATCTGGCCTGCCCAGCATCTTTGTGACAAAGGCAACAACTGAGTGACATTTCATTCCATTACTGCTCCACTCCTTGCCTCCACCACTGCTCAGCCTTAGATGAGGCAAGATCAACTGTAAATTGCCAGGCTGAGCTAATCGGGAGACGGGGAAGAAGGTGGGAATGACTGGGTAATTGAAATGAATTGAAATGAAAGAAGAGACTGTGGCAGTGGGAGGACCTCAAGCCACGATGCTCATTTGACCCATCTGAGGGTTTTTTTGTAGCCTAATCATGCCATAGTGTTTACTGGAAATGTGTTTTTGTGTTAACCTTTAGCACCCACTGTAGCTCCCCCTCCACCCAGAGTGCGTCTCCCTCTCTCATAGATGGCGGTTCCATCTGCTGCCCATTGCTTCATGTTGGACTAGTGGAGCTGATTTGTGTTGTTTGTCCTCGGGTGACCTTGAAGATGCTGTAGGCGATGATTCAATAAACCTCATTGTATTATTTTTCTCGCTGCGTGTTGTACATGTTTATGCCACGGTGGTCCCTTTCACATTTCAAGCATGTGTCGCTCTTTCTCAAATGAGATCTTAACTCGGAGGTAATTAGTGTTGAGTACACATTTGCTGGGGAAATTGTAGGATCATGACATTCTTACCTTACCTGTCATTTAAGTCAAGTGACAACTAATGACTTCATTAATATGATAATTAAGCAGTGATCATTCTTAGGTTGGCACAGCCGCTGAAACTTCATTAGGTCTCCTCTCCATAATATTGCTAATTGCGTGTCAATTATGTCGTTTAGCCTACTTAGACATTAATTTCTATGCAAATTTTCAATACGTTTGGCCAGAAGAGACGAGTACTGTGATCTGGGCATACTGCGTGTATTTATGTATCTATGTTTCATCTAGCTATAGATGTATATTTTGCAAAAGTATTTCAAGTACTGCATACAAACTGCAAATTCCTTCAGATTGCAGTCTGCCATTTTTGGGGTGTGATTTTGTAGTTCTGCAAAAGAAAGTTGCACAAAAAACAACAATATTTAAAAAATACATATATTAAGCGATCAGTTCAAGTCTTGATCCTGTCCCAGTTCAAAGGCCTGCTTTCTTCAGTGTCATGGGTGAAAACACAGAATGCTGCATCACAACCGCAATCAAAACATCTTCATTTACAGCTCTAATAGGCACTGCTAAGTTTCAGGAGTGTAGGCTGTTTGATTGAGAGAGAAAGAGTGAGAGAAGGCAAGTAAACATGGGTAAAATGGATTCTCAGTGTCTATATTTCATGTTGAAAATTGGCTCATAAATCCAGTGGTTTGATCTATGGAACCCGTCGTTGCTTGAAAAAACCTCCGTAAATGTGTAATTTCTCCCTTGACAGAACACAGCCGAAAGGCTATCTTTCTTTTGCTTCCTCCTCCCCTCTCTCTCCTCTTTCTCTCTGTCTCTCTCTCTCTCGCTCCCTCTCTCCACCAGCCTGCTGTTGGATTAATGCTCTGCTCTCTTCCCCTCTCTCCTTTCATGCTCCTCTGATATCTTCTTTTCATCGCTGCTCATCCATTTATCAAAACTGGGGCTTCTCTCTCTCCCTCCCTATCTCTCAATATCTAAACCCATCTTAAGTTATATGGCAGGTATCTTGTAAGATAGGCTTCAAGAAAGTGGAGGTTATTAATAAATACTAGTAAGAATTGAAAATAGGTGGGCAGGGATGCATCACCAGCCATGTGTGAATGATAAAGACCCCCACCAGCCCCCATCTCGCTCCATCTGCCATGAGCTCCATCCAGGCAACAGTGTACGTTCTGCAACACTGATGTGAAAAGCATGAGGCAGAACACCACGGCGGAGTGTCTTATAATGTGGTTGTGATGGCATTGAGATGGGATCTCTTTATCAAGGCCGGGCCGAGGCTTTAATCACGGCCTAAGAGGTGCGCTGGCTGTTTATCATAATAGAACTGTATCCAGGCTAATCGCTGGCATACGTCACTGTCGAGGGGTCGCTCGGCCGCACCAGCAGGCGATGCTGGTGGTGGTGATTGAACACACAGTTAAGAGAAAAGATGTGTACTGAGGGACATAAGGCAGGAAGAGGCAGGTAATAGCAGATGTGATAGAGCCCTCTTCAAATACATCACGCCTTGAGGTAATCGCTGATGTGACAATGATTAGATTGTCGATGCCTCCTTGCTGTGGCACAGTGCTTTATACCCATCATGTCACATACAATCACTGATTACTACAAGGGAAAGGGGCAGGAATGGTGCAATTGGAGTGTAAGGACAGGGTCTGGATAATTTCCATCCGAAGCTCAGGATGGAGCACTGACTATATGGGCCATAACAAATGTCCAAAACAGACTTTCACCTCCATGCCCCTCTCTCATCTCCATGTCTCTCTTTGACTTTCACCTCCTCCAGTATTTAGGTCACCTTGAGGTAGAAAACTTTTAATCATTGCTCCACATCAAATTCACCTGTGCCCTCTGGGACAGCAACAAAGGGGAGGGGAGTTGAAACCGCAGGTTGGCAAATCACCATTGCCCATAGGGCTGGACAGTGGAAGTCATTTCCACTGGATTCTTTGCTGGTGGGGGAAGGCTTGCTGCTGCACAAACCCAATCACTGGCGCTAAGCAGTGCTTACAGCTAGGCATTAACCCCACTGTCCACTCTCCACATTAAAGCCCCGGGGAGGCAGAAGAGAGTGGAGTAGAGTAGAGCGGAGCGAGTGGGACTAAATCTAGACTTCCTATTCCCTGGCACTGCGCTGCTCTCGGGAACATCTCCGGTCAGGTGTTGTTGTCTTTCAAGGTGTCCTACCTTGAGAAGAGGGAATGGGGCAGGATGGAGGTGAAATAGAAAAAGTCCTTTTAGAGGGAGAGATTTCATACATACTGAAGACAAATCAGGTGGATTTAGGGGAAAGATTTGATCCTTAATCCATTAAGCAAAGAAAAGTGATACAGGCCTATTAACAAACACGATTCAGCATTCATTAGGACTTGTGTTTCTGGCCATACATCAGATATAAATCATAATTTATTGTCCTTTTACTTCTGTTTTAGTCTCCACCAACTCCTGAGACGATATTCTGTACCTTTAGCTATTAAATGTTCCATTATGTTCACCAGCTAGTCAGTAACTTTGTCTGTCATTTGGTGCTGAACAGGTCACGTGCAGTGACCAGAGCTTTTACACTGACAGCTGCCTGCAGCTGGAGAATAGTGTGATGAAAGTGAACCAAAGGACCGAAAGTTTCTTACTGTACAGCCAAAAAAATCAGCTGTTAAAACAGTGTGTAGAGCTGAAGGGAACTGCAGTTTGGCGATATTTGCCCCTTTCACATGAAACACTTGTCATTTGATACATAAAAATATCTTTAATAGTGCAGCTGTGTATAAAGAAAGATTTGTAAATCGGGTGATGTACAACACACAAAGATGGTGGAACAAGATTAACCTTGTATGTATGTGTGTGTGTGCGTGTGTGTGAGTTTACTGAACTCGGTCTCATCCTCAGCTATGTACTTTTATTTTGTTGTCTATCTTAGCTAACATGATGAAGAAAAGGGGGCACATGGGGGTGGTCTGTTCAGGTCAGAGCTGTGATTGCATGCTGACTATAAACAACATGGGGATGGACAGATCAGCTCCACTCTGTTCTACCATCAGCCCTCAGAAACAAACCAGTTTGACTTGATTTGTCGGTGAGAGATGGAGAGGCCTCTGAACAATATGTGACAGAGTTACCTCGGCAAAGCAGTGCGGCCGATGTCTGTCACTTCACCTGCACAAGCACAATTCTAACAAAGAAAAAAAATCCAATTTACCATGCGGATCCACAGCTGTCACAGCAGGGGAATTAAACATTACCCATAACTCACTGGGGGTGCCGAGCAGGTCAGCGGATGGCAGGGATGCTAACATCACTCTGGGGTGCAATAACAAAGGATTTTAACCTCTGACTCCGTCACCAGTGCTGCTGGCAGAGTGTCCTCCTCACCAGCAGCAGCAGCTTTCACCCAGCTGGTTAACAATCTCTGGTTGAGTTGACGACTCAACTCACCGGTACACACCTCACCACTCATCGCTCAAATTTCTCCCTTACACAAACAGGAGGACATGGGGAAATGTCAGCATAAATGAAATGCTTTCCACCCCACTGGGTCCTGTAGCAGTTCCTGTGACGCCTCATAGGGGGGTTGCTGAGATCCTGTAGCTGCTAGCGTCCTGGTGTCATCACCCACACAGGCTGACTGCTTGCCTGGCTGGCCCGCCACCACCAGAGCCTCAATTACCTGACTGACGTTTCATTAGCGCCTGCAGCTGATCCCGTGGCTGAGAGGCAGTGGGGCGCAGAGGAGCATGGAGCAAAAGAGAGAAGGAGGGAAGAGAAGGAGGCTTCAGCGCATTACATTCTCATTCGCTGTCAGAGACACAGCTCTGAGTACAGCCACACAGCCACTCATTACATTGCAGTCATTTAGTACATGCTCTTATTGAGCTGGACTGTGTTTTCTAAAATGGAGTTGGCTGGGTTTTATCTGGTGACACCAGTTCTGAGCTGACATTCGTACATATCTGCCCTCGATTGTTCGAGCAGCCGAGAAGTGTGAGGTGTTGGAGGTGTGTGTGTGTGTGTGCACTTGTGATGTAAAGTAGAGGTGTCTATGAGACAAATCAATCTGGTGCAGGGGACTGATTACAGAGTTATCACTTCTAGTGTTTCTCTGTTTGTATGCTTACATGTGTGGAACCGAGTGTGTGTGCTTGCATGTCCTGTGTACATACCTGGTTTTGTGTGTGATCTGTGTGGCCTCTCCATCCTCAGGGTTAGTGCAGGCCGTGTCAGAGTTGATCCAGGGCGGAGCTGAGGGGGCTTAGCGAGACCCCCGGCCTGAGCCTCTCCACAGAGCCCACGCTTGGCTGGCCTCTCCTTCCCATTTGTCATCCTGGGCCAGTAAGACCCCCGGAGAGATTAGGGCAGAGCAGAGAGACTGGAGGAGTAGCAGGAATAAGAGGATCAGTTAAGCTATAAACACAGACAAGTTTGTGTCTCTCACCCACTCTGGCGCTGTGACAGTTTGTTTTGGCTGTCAAAAGTTCGCTCTGGGCCGTACATCTTCCTTTAAAGGACACAGAAGTGCCTGAACCTCTCGCCTTGGCAAACACATCAGGTACAGGAACATCTATCGGTTTGATCAAACACTGTGTGCGTAGTGAAAAGTGGACTCAAGTTGGACATTAAACTGCAGAGTTATCTGTATTGACCCACACTGACCCGAGCTAATGGACCATGACCCAAGGCAGAAGAGAAAATGCAAAGGTTTGACTATAATTAGAATTTTGTGGCACAAAGACCATTAGTCAAATCCTGAGAGCTTCTTCATTTCCATATTTTTGAATATTCTACTTAATTATGCAAAGAGAACAGTGAGGTAGATGAGAAGTTTTAAGAAAGCCTCATAAAGTCCTTATTAAGAGCAAAGGGGATTAATGACAGTTAATATGAGGGCAATCAAACATTTAATGCGAAGGCCCTCCTGCAGGCAAACAGTATTTAAATGAGTCAATTAGACATTCATTATCTACAAGCCTATAAGTGGAGTCAGATCTGCATAAATGTTGGTGAGGAGAGCTAATGAAATATTAAAAAAGTTAACAACTTAGACATGGAAAATGTACAAATATTGATTGCTAGAGGGCTGGTTACATGTTGTCGTCAAATCAGGGGAGAATGCGCGATACCCACAGGAGATTGTCTCATAAATCATAATTATCGAGTTAGCATGATCTCTCTTCCCAATTAGCTATGTACCATTGTTGAAGTAGAAGCAGAGAGGGGAAAGGGGGAAGCCCTCCAATTGTCCATTATAAAATCACATCAAATCCTATACGTGGATATCTCCAGTCTTACTGTAAGCGCCTCTGAATTATTTTCATGCTGACAAACCAACTTAAAATGAATAGATATACACAAAAAAACATACATATTGTGCAGAGGATGACTTGAATAATGTACCAAACTATGCAGATATATCATTGTCAGGACCTCCTCCCGCCTTCTCTTCCTATCCTTCTTTCTTCCCCTCTCTCCATGTCTGAGCCTCCACTCTTGTCAGTTGCCCCAGCACACAATTACTGTGTGTGATTGCTATCAGGCGGGACGGTCGGGGAGGCTCCCAAATTAGGGCCTAAATAGGATTTCCTACATGGCGAAGGGCACAGGCCTGGACATGGTAATGAAAGCCTATACATCACAATCAGGCCGACAATCCTATTCATACTGCAACACATTACTCTCACTCCTCATAATTATAGAGGGGTGACAGACGGGCCTGTGAGGCATGGTAGAGGAGGCGCAAGAGCGAGGAGAAGGAGGAGGCGAAGGTGGTGGTGGGTGGGGGGTTGTTACTGAGAAGGTGGCTGGGCAGTGTCACAGTTAGTTTCGTGTGGCTTCTTCTCTCCACTTCTGTGATCTCTTGATACCTGGAGTGACCGTATTAGGTGGGAGTCTACTGGGTTCAATTCTACATAGTTCCAATGTGCGATCCAGCTGCTTATAGATCTGTGTAATTATAGAAAAGAGTTCTAATTTGGGCATTTTCTCCCAATGGGGAGATTCTTCCAATGGCACACTGACCACATCTTCCATCAGATGGACTGACAGAGGCACAAACACACACACACACACAAACACACTCCCTCACACAGAGCAATGTGATGAGATGTGAGAGGGACAGCTTTGCGATCAATACCATGAGCAGGAATCAGCGATGGGGAGAATAAGACAATGGCCTATCAGATTGAGGTTGACTTCTCCTTGTATGTGTGGCAGGCCTGTGACAATAGATTGGCCCAGAAATCCGATGGCACTCGCCGACAGGGGGGAAAAAAAGAGGAGACAGATGAAAAGAAAGATTGCTAATGCTCTCCAAGCAGGCATTTTAATCTGTGACAGAGGAGGGATTTGGTGAAAGCCATTATCACACAGCTACCCCCCTCTTCCTCCCTCCCCTTTCTTTTCTGATAAGACAACCTTATCAGACTGCTTGGGGGAGAATGTGTATGTGCGTGTATGCGTCCACACCTTTGCATGTGTTTGTGTTGCAAAATGGGATATTCCAAATGCGATTCATTGGACCCAAGAAAGCCCTACTCTATCGATGTAAATCACCTTAAGAACTCAGTCAAACGGTAAGCATCGCAAAGTGGATTCAGATCACAATAAACCACTTCACCGGGCAAAGAAACACCCATGACAGCAAGGCAACATGAGGTGCATTGTTACATCTGTTCCCTGTGAAGCCCGAGCAAAGAGGCCACCTTCATTGTGCGTGCATGTGTGTGTGTGTGTGTGTGTGTGTGTGTGTGTGTGTCTTTGCTTGTGTCTTACCTGCAGCTGCAGAGATACTGCTCATCTCATGACCACATCACAAACTTCAAAAGAGCGATGAGATGATAATAGTGTCTGCCCACTCAGGTCACATATGCACCTCTGGAAACTTCTCCACTCTGTCAGCTGGACCAGGTGCAGGAGGTTGAGTAGTGTGTGTGTGTGTGTGTGTGTGTGTGTGTGTGTGTGTGTGTGTGTGTGTGAGTGAGTGTGTGTGCGCATGTGCCTGAGGCAGCAGATGGAAAGATGTGCTTGAGATGACTCTTCCTGATGTAATGGACTGATAGAGGTTAACTGTGTGTGCGTGCGCTTGTGTGTGTGTATGTGTGTGTATGTAGCTAGGTTGAGAATGTGTGTGAAAGCATGTACTGTATAGGTGCTTACATGTCTGTGAATGAATGCTTGTGTGTGTGTGTGTATATGCATATATTTGCATCTGTGTGTGTGTGTGTGTGTGTGTGTGTGTGTGTGTGTGTGTGTGTGTGTGTGTGTGTGTTGGACAGCAGCCTATATCCCCTCTTGTTGTGTGTGTGTCTCCTCAACATGGTGTCCCTTCTGTGATCAGAACAATCCATCAGGCCTTGCTGCTCATTAATCACCAGACAGACACACATCCACGTACACACAGAGACAAACACACACACATGCACTCACACACACACACCTTTGAGATCAGGGCAGGCAGTGATGAACAGTAGGGTTAGTTTAGTGGAGCACTCACACCTGCACCACAAAGAGAGTGTCAGCACCAGGCGACACGTCTGCAGACAATGATCATGGCCTCAGAGGGCTTCTTGAAGACAACCTTCAAAGACAAAACGCTGGAAACTTGACCGACAAATACCGCTTAGCCAATAAAAACAGGCGTATGATGTCTTCTGTGAAAGAGAGAGGGCATTTAGCAGGCATGGATGGCCCAACAACTAAAGAGATGCATTATGGGAAGTGTAGGATCCAGCACTGTTAGAGCGTCACCCATCCCAAGACCTAAAAGCATATTTCTCCCTCTGCCACATTGATTTTGATTGATCACTTGAATGTAAATATATGTTATTATTGGGGATTTGCTGGAGTGACTGTTGCTGTCGTTACTCTCAGGAAGACAGTTGTTTGCTCTACACAGAAAGTTTCTTGAGGAGACACTTCGGTTTGAGTGGGTCACCACAGGATAGCAGATGCCACTGTTGCAACCCTGCAGTCCTCTATGCTTCTGTGCTTGTCTCAAGTCTCCACTCGCGGCCTCTTACTATGGATCATCAGATCAGAGCTGAGCAGCCCTCCATAGAAGCAGCGTACTGGCTAATTCACTATTGATCCTTGCCCATAGACCAATTTCCACTTGTGTTTGGTTTGGGACTACAGTTTCAGTCACGCTCCATCTCTCCCTTAGGGCCCAGGGAGGAGCCCCTGCCACTCTCTTATCAGGCAAAGAGCACACACACAAAGAGTGTGTGGGATGGAGAGGGATGGGGAGTGAAAGGTGGGAGGGGAGCGTTACTAGCTTGTAGAGAAAGGGAGCGAGGTCATTAGTGGATGGTGATGAGTTCCAGAGTTTGAGGGAAAGCGGAGCGGCACTGGCTTTGTGCGAGATCGTGGTGTGTTATGTAGCTGTGTGACTCCAGACAACTGGCCACCATTGATTCCTTCAGTGCAAGTCTGTGTGCCAGGAAAATGTGTATGTGCTGAAATTCAAGCGACAGAATGACAGAGCTGTCCGTGGTGCTGAAAATGGGCTACATATTAAGAGATGAGCTGTCTGTCCTCCCTTCATTCTTCTAGACACTGAGGCCAGTTGTCCTAGTAGGTCATTGGAGGTGTCTCTGTGTGTGTGATGGGGTGCTTTAACTCGAAGGAATTCATTAGGATTGTGTCACTAAGTAAATGCGTGTTGACCTGGGCCAGTAGCAGACACACTCTCTTGTTATGATGCTGTGAGCCCATCCTCTACACACACACACACACACACACACACACACACACACACACACACACACACACACACACACTCACTGTGTTTCTTCTGGGGACATTCAAGGACTTGTATTCATTCCTTGGAAACTTAGCCTAACCTTAACCCAAGACTTGACCTGAAAATGTAATGATTTACAATCTGATTTCTTCCCATAAGGAAGGCAAGTCCCCACAATGTGACTGCCTCTTCAGATTTATGTCCCCACAACGAGAGTAATACATGTCAGACACACACAACCACACACACGCACACAGAAACACACACAAAGAGGGATGCTGCAGAGATCAAACCTGTCCACTCCTCACAATCCTCTTTTCCCTTCCTCTATCTACTCACCTCTCACTCTCCATTGCTGCTGTCTCCAGGTCTCTTCTCCCCTGCCCCCACCACCCCCAAAACACACCTCCTCTCCTGTTCTTCCTACCTCTCACTCTCCATCTATCCACCCTTTCCCTCCCTTTCTTTCCCTTTCTCTCCCTCCTGCCTCCCCCTTCTCTGCCTCCCCTGTGTCTCTCTTTTTCTTTCTCCCAGTAACAACATTCCCTGGACTAATTGCAATTCTGTCAGCAGGTAAATGCTTTGTGACCAGTCACTGACAGTCACGCCCGCCAGCCCCCAGGTTGCCACTGACAGTCATTGCGGGGCAGATGGGACAGACAGGACAGCCTCGGCAGCGCTGGCAGTCAGTTAGCAGGCAGTGTATATGGATGTGGCCTCTCAGCTGAATAGTGACACTCCGACTGTCTTGCCAGTGTGTGACACTCCCATTACCCCGCCACAGAAAAAGGTAGACAACCACAGAACAGCTGGATAATGCACTGTCTGACTGACGATACACTCTACCTCTCACACACTCTGCTTCTCACCTCGTCTCGGGGCCTATGACAACGCCATCTTGATACTGTCAGGTTAGCAGCCAGCCAGTGTGACATGTCAGCACTTACACAGTTGACTCCTGATGTACAGTATTAAAGCCAAAGGAGGCTGGATCGGGGGGAGAGGGAATTGACGATGAATGATGGATTAGAAGAGATACAGGGGTAGAACTCATATTTTTATATGCAACTGCAATGTGTCAGGCTTAAATCCTTTCAGTTACCATCAGTTAAAACCCAGTGTGATGCTTTTGTTCCTATGCAGAGTGTGTTCTTAGTAAACAGGATTTTGAATGTAGACTCAGCCTTAGTGTAGCTCCTTGATGACCAGGCTCAGCTAATTAAAGCAGGCTGTTGACAGTTGTCAGCCTGACCCTTAGCACAGCGCTCCCCCAGGGGTCCTGTTAGCATGCTAATGCTAATCCCCAGTGACGGGGGACAGGGCAGGGCTGTCCCCTGCAGCCCCTGCTATTGTGACCACAGGATGTGTCAGGACAGGCACAGTGATGTGCTAACATGGAGACGTCCCCATGTGCATGTCACACATCTGTAATTAGACAAGAGGCAGGCAGCGGGAGAGCTGGAGGGGACAGTTGTTGTGGGACCACTTGATCCCTGTTCCCGACACGGCTCAGAAAAGAGCACTCTACGCCTAAAACGTGCTTATAAAAGAGCAACTGGTTTCACAGGCTTTAATGCGACAATTTGCCTCATGTAAGCTCGGGAGGCATGTTGGAGATTTGATGTGAGCGGATTCACAGAGAAAAGAGCAATATGTGGCTACACAAAGCCAATCACAAGCCAGATAACCTCACAACTGAGGGAAAAAAAGAGTGCTCCTACACCTGTCTGTCTGTCAGTCTGTCTGTCTTTCTGTCTGTCTGTCTGTCTGTCTCTCTCTTCTCCTCTCCAAGGGAAGGTCAAGGACACATGCATATTCATGGAGGAGCCTGGCACAGGATCGATGGCTTTTAATTGTTTTCTCTTGGTTGGTGGAGGGACGTGCCAGTGCCTATTGATCTGTTTGAGCAGAGGCCACTCACAGAGCACGACTGAGAGACCTTTACCTGACTGAACACCAATAGACCGTGTGCGCAAGTGTGTTTGTGTGTGTGTGGAGAGTGTGTGGTGATTAGGATTTTGACACACACAAAACCACAGGCTGCATGAAAGGGCCTCATGGGGCTTAGAGGTAGATAGACATACACAAAGGTGACACACCACAGCAGAGAAAAGGGAAACAGTAAAAGGTTTGCAAAGTGAGGATTTGAATGATGCTGTGGACAAACATCACTTAGAGTGAATGAATGAATGCTGATATTCAAGTGAGTTTACAAGACACTCATTTGTATATGGAGGCTAGCCGATAAGAATCCAACCATATGTGTAAATCATAATTTAATCATTAATTACAACATTTTCCTCTGAAGTACAATTTTATGCACGTGTACTGAAATGTTTACATTTTTTGCTACTTAAAACTTCAATCAGTACTTTTAAAGTACATTATGTAGGGGTTTGAATGAAACCAAATTCAGGACAACAAGGACCCACTCGTAAAAACATTGCTCGCTAGCGCTACTAGTGGTCAAAAACTCCACAGGGTACCTTTAAAAGGAAAGGATATGAATAATTCTTCCACCTCTGACACATTTATACGTCATGGATGATGATAAATCAAAGCCTTGTTTGGATTTACAATAGTCTGCATTAATTTTGGACGTTGACTCGAAGATCACAATGGAGGGAATAATAGAAGCTAAATGTGTTTCACTCTCAACCTCATTCAAATCTTATGGAGGACACTTTCTTTGTCCTCTGAACACTGAATCAAAATGTCGTCTTTGTACAGCCAACTGCACCACCATTCTCTGGTCTGGTTAAGGGTAAAGAAATGTGCCTAATAAAATTAAACATTCTTCTGACCACTTTTCTTTAACATTTCAAACAGATCTTTAAATAACTATTTTTATTCCAGTAATTTCTCATTGCTTTAACTTTGACACAGTTTTTATGGTTCTGAGAATCATTTACATCTGGATGTTTACATTGAATGTGTTCACCTGCCTCTCTCTGCAGTGAACCAAATCTTTCCCTCAGCAAAGATTATCCCCTTCAGAGGCCTCTTCTCTCGCTTCCATTTATTCTTTTGTCGCTGGTTGAATTTGTCAATTTGAACAGGCAAAGTTGGGAGATTGGCGACAAAGTGGGGAGTAAAAGGAGGGTGCACAGAGTGGAATGGAGAGGAAGAGAGAGAGAAAGATAAAAAGATTGTGACAGTCATCCATTTGACCCAGGCTGTTGAGTGAGAGCAGCCTGGCTTGTCAAATCTCTGTGCTAACAGTGAATAGCCATATCTGTGCAGAGCATAGAGGGGTGTCATGCACTATGGTTTCATGGTTCAGGATAAGGCTGGATAAAGCCATTGGCTGGGTGACACACAGACAGACACACTTTCACTTTCTCTCTAACTCCCTGTCTCTCGCTCTCTGTTACTGCCTTGACCCGAGAAGCATGAACACTTATTTCAGCCAAGTCTGCCTGCTTATGTGGAAACTGACTATCAATGAAACCCCTGCTGTATTTTAAAGACAGGAAGCAGTTTCTTGCTTGCAGATTAAACCTTGTACCCTCTGATTATTGAACAATGAGAACCCTCCGCCCACACTCCACCCATGCCCTCCTCCTCCTCCTCTCGCCACTGCACTGTAATATCCTCCTCATCCACACACACAGGACCTATTACCAGCTCATTAGCCTGAATCATACAAGAATTAGACTCCAGCTGCTGACAATAGCTCAGAGAACGGGCCTTTTTCTTCTCAGGAGTCAGAGGTTAAGTTACCAATCAAAATAGCCAGGCAGATGTATTGAGACATTTTAATATTGGCCATTGTGGGAGCTCTAAAAATTTTAATCTCTCACTGGCAAGGCTGCCCCCCAAGGCAACTCAAATAACGGTGTTCAGGAGGGGGGTTGGTGCTCAAAGAACTGATGTACCCTGTGGCATTTGGATAATTGTGTTGGAATTGCTGCCACCTTGAACGGTTTTCAGGCTGAGCGCCCTTTCTTCATTTTACAGCTTTGCTTACCTGGACCATAGATTCTTTTCTGCTCTCTCACCCCCAAATGTTGAATTTGTCTTCAGGTCCCTCTCCAGTGTCCCTTCCTCTTTAAATCCTTCGAACCCAAGCTGCTTCAGATGGAAATCAGAGGGACACTGCCCACAGTAGGAACCAATGTAGTGACTGTGTTAGTGCTCCCCTGGACAAAGTGGGCCAGTTGTTGCTGCCGTAGTGCAGTTAATATAATGTAAACCACCAGAGGGGGCCAATGATGAAGACTGGGCCTGAAGAATCAACTGCAACTTCACACAACACGCGAGCTCACAACACTGTTTTACATGTTTTACAACTGGAAAGCAGATTATATCCATCCCACCTGTCAGGTCTCCCTTCCTCCTCTTTATTTTCTCCTTCTACATGCAGCATGGCCCTCCTCATCATCCACATCCCCAACACCCCCCCTCTCGGTGGTCCTGTCCTCTCCCAGGGTTCAGACTAATGACTAGTGACAGTCCACTGAGGGGAGCGAGCTGTTTGCAGTCAGCAGTGCGTTTGTTGGTAATTATTTTCCAGAGTGTCACATTAGTGTCAGCCTCGTGGCGGTGAGAGAGGAGAGAGGACGGGGGCCCCGGCTGGCTGGATGGGTGAGGCAGAAAGCGAGGGGAGGGGAGAGGGTGTGATGTTTGGTGGTGGGCAGCGTGTATTTATGTGTGTGTATGTGTGTAGACTGAAGTGGTGGTGGTGGGTTGACGACACCGGCTGTCACTGCACTTTAGTCTGTGCCTCGTGGCTACGTAAGACTCCTGTTTCTGTCCTGAACGGGAACAGTAGGCCTGAATGAATGTTTGTCTTAAAGGAGGAAGCTGGTGGTATTCCGTATTTTTAGAAATGTCCAAAATCAACATTAAATCTATCTCTTTGACATGTATTATCTGTGTAGTCAAAGCCTGATACAGCTTCCTCTGTGTCATAGACCTCCATTGTTGTCCACAAACTATTAAAACAGGCCATAATGTTGCACTGGGTAACATGGACACTGCAGTTAATTTTGAGCTATTTGAGCAGCTGTCCTGCTGCTGTAAATATTCACAAGAACACCTAATGTGTCTCAATTTACAGCGGGAAATAGTCCCCGGAAAATGCAGTATTTATACCTGTTCGTGTATCGGTAAAGACACAGTGGATTCTAACAAACCAGGCAGTAGTTCAGGGCTTGAAAACTAGCGATTAGCTTGCTGGGATCACACAAAAGATGGCTCCAAAGACCTGCAATGATCTGCTTTTCCTCTTCAGACGTTTATCCACAGCTTCCTGTCCCACCGCTGCGTCACTTTTTCTTGGTCAGTTTTTCTGGTAAATCACTGTGGACCCTCCATGCACACCTTGTCGTCATTTATATATAGTCAAAATTTTTTACCCCTCCTTTTTTTCATTTCATTGTCCAGTCCTGGGTCACCTGGAATCCCACAATGCCTTCTGTTTTATTCACCTCTGTCCCTTAGAAATGAATTTATATTGCACCACTTTCAGTGTTTCTTTCAGGAAATGTGTTAGCTTTTCTAAGTTTTTAAACTTTACGCTTGTGACCCTCCTTTAAATATTTATATGAACAAACAGACTTGTGCCACAGGCAGGGTGGGAGGGATAACACTCACTGGTTCTGGTGTTTTCATGGGTTTTGTTGACAGTATGAAAAGCATATCCTTTAAGTTATACTATAATTGGACAGTATGTTCCCTGAAGTCACACAGCATGCATTGCTTATTCTCTATGCCGAATATTTTGCATCTTTTACAACCACTTAAATCCACAGTGTTGTGTTGATAAAACTGTTTTCAGTTCAGCAGATTTAACTTCAGTGGTATAGAGACAAAGTTGAGTACATGCAAAGAGTATCGGCCCGCTGACACGGGTGTGTGCTGTGAATGTGTAAACATACAGGATTTTGGTGTGTGTGTGTGTGTGTGTGTGTGTGCGTGCGTGTGTGTGTGGTGGGGGGCAGTCTCCAGCCCCCTTGGGAGGAAGCGATCAATGATTGAGACCATAATGCACCTCTCTGTATTCCTCCTCACATTCACGCTCGCTGGCTGCTTTGGGGAGCTGTCTCACACACACGCACACACTTTCCCTCAGACGCACACACACATTGTCACATGTTCGACAGCTCATCTCTCACACGTTCCCTTCCACTCCATCTTGTAGCTGTCTGGTCGATGGCCTCTCTCTCTGTCTCACTTCCACTGCTCAGTCCTTGGCAGACTGCTCTGCTCTGGCGCTGTCTCTCCCTATGTTAATATAGTAGCTAACCTCTCTCTCCATAGCACTGCTACCAGACAGTCTCTATGTTGATATACTGAGGAGTGTAGCACTCCGCCGCACAACTCCTACCCAACTGACTCCAGAGAACTGAGCACTCTTCATCTCCACCACTGCTGCTGCCACTGCGAGGATCCTGCTGGGGCACTCTGTTGTCCTGTACACTTGTTCTTATAACTGCTGAAATGTTCAGTCTGGTACATCTCTCTTCAGCCTCTCCAGCAGGCTCAAATCACTTGCAAAAAAAGAAATCATTTCTTTTTTTCTTCATTTTCATCTACTTTTGTTTGTGATTAGGGGAAATCGGATAAATTCTGAATGCAATCTGCTGTAATTGGAGATTGCGAGTCTCACAGCAAAAAAGGTAATTATCACTAAGTGGTCTGTGGAAATGATTACGGCAGTAACTTAGTTTACTCCACGCCCCAAAAATAAGACCTGGGAATGAAAGCAGGAGAGTGAAAAAATAAAGATGTGACTATTTACTGTTCACTGTTCCAATTAGGCATTGTGAAAGTTAAAAGACTCCACTGATGACCCCTGGCATCGTAATAAAAGAAGTGGAGAACTCTCATCGTTGTTGATTTCATTTGTCTCGACTCATCTCTTACATGTTGGGAATTAGACTGAAGATCAGAGAAACTAAGCTGTAACATTCAAACACATCAAAATTGCTTGAAAATGACTCGGAAAGTAAAGTAAAGAAACAAACTTTGAGACAGGATAAACAGGACAAACACAAAAAGAGACCAAATCAAAGCATAAAGCATGTGCTTTGAGATGCTGTGCTCCGTGTGTGTATGTGTGTGTGTGTGTGTATGGCAGTCAAGAAGACAGCCAAGTGACTCACCTCCTGCCAGAAAATGAAGACATACAATTAACATCGTATCCCATCATCCTCAGCTGAGCGGGCAGGCCTGTAATTGGCTGGCTGACCAGCCTGCGTGGCTCCGGGTGGCAATTTATTCTGGGAGCCATGCAGTTTACCCAGGGCGGCTAACGGCCCCTGTGCCATAACCTGGCTGAGGCGGCGGGGACATCATTAACACTTCACTGGGCCTGCAGGACACACACCCATCATCCACTATGCACCACCCACAGCCACAAGCACATGTGGGCAAATTGGGAGAACAGTGTAGAAATAATAATCCTAATGTCAGTGGAACCGCTTGTGTACTCACTGATCAACTGGCAAATTAGGATATTTTTGGCATTTCCAGTAAAGGAAGAGAACCCCAGTTTCTCAGATTACCTTTGATTGTTACTTTGTCATGAAACAAAGTTTGTCCTCACCCTGAGCTGATGTGATTTGGGAATACAGCCCCAAATTAGCTCAGTCTTGTCTGACCTGTACTATGACTTTGTCTGTTTGACAGCATACGGTTGTCTCACCCCAAAACAATGTGTGAGGAAGAGGGCGCTCGCTGAGTGGAGCGATGACCTTGCCTTGTCACACAGAAGACATGTGTTACCCGCTCCCATATTGGTTCAAGGGCAAGACTGTTGGAGTCAGTCTGGATTCTGGTTTATGTGTCCATTTAAAGGTCTGCATCTGCTGTCTGGCCCTCCACCTCCTCACCAAGCGGCTGTCTTTAGGTGTGAGAGGCAGCGACACACATGGAAAGGTCCATCTCAGGGATCACATTATGGATGAGTGGGGCAGATTAACTGTCGGGGGCTAAATCGCAGCTCTCTTCAGTCTTAGGTAATGTAGACAAGAGAGTCAATATTTATTTCTATGTCCCAATTATCCAGTGTGTTTTCAGGCTGAGTTAGCACGGTGAACCCACTGATTTCCAGCTACTTCTCCCCACGAGCCTCTTCCTTGTGTCTTCTTCCTGGCTGTGATATTCCCAGTTCACTCATTTCCTATCTCAGGACTCTTTCTTGCTCTCTGATCACACTCACACACACATGCACTCACACACACACACACACACATGCACACACACAGGCTCACAGCCAAATGGCTGTTCATTAAAGACAGGGACCTGAGGGGAAGCAATCGTCTGAGAGACGGAAATTGCGTGTCACATTAGATTAGCAGTGTAAAGCCTCTGGATTGGCTCGGGGGAATAAGGAATTATTTCAATTACATTATTTCAAAAAGTCTTTAAGCAATACCAATACCGATAAAAACAAATTAAGAGTGATTTGGGCTGATTTGTGGCGCTCTGAGCTGTGCTTTCTGACAATGTGCTGGAAATCAGATATGAATAATGTAGATATTACGCTATGTGTAATGTGTCGGAGTTGAAAGCAGATTATCTGTGACAAATAATACCATCGGTTTGCATTGTGTCTCATCAAAAGGGAATGTTCCCAAGTGTCAATCACAGCGGCTGGAGACTGTACAGGCTCAGTGAGGCACGGAGGAGAGGATAACTCCATCACCTGCCATTCAGACTGGCAAAGCAGTGACACCAACCCAGTGAAAGTGATGACTTGAGTTCACTTGTGTAACCTAATGCACTGAGTTTAAGCTTTTTATGGTGAAAAGTCTTCATATAGTGCAGGTATGTTCTTTCTAAAAGATGTATTTGGTGGCTGTGATCCTTCACATTTCAAGGTATTTACAGATGATACAGGTTTTCATTAAGAATACAGGTGTTTGTGCTATAATCTATAAGAGTTATGTGGTCTGTCACCTCTGTGGCACAAAGTTGTCTTATTTTCTCCCTGAAAACTGAATACTGTATTTTTTCTTTTGACTCGATTTCACTCTAACACATCTAGCCAGGGCAAGAAATTGAATGTGTCCATCTCAGGGGGAGAGCACAGGGAAGGGGGGGCTACACAGAAAGAGGGCAGGGAAAGAGGGGGAGAGGAGAGGAGGGGAAGGGGGGGATTGTCACAGGGAGCGCATGAAGGAGAGACCAACACAGTGAGACCGACCCGCAGCCAGTCCGCTCACTGATGCCCTGATCCTTCCCCAGAAACGCGGTACTACACCTCTCCAAACTACACGCATCTCAGCGTTAATTCACTGCTCAACACTCGCAACATCTGGAGGGGGACCGGGAAAGCCGACGCAGCCCGCAGCTGCGCGCTTTTTTCCTCTTTCTGCTCCTCTTCCTGCGCGACTGGGAGAAAGTGCCGCGTCCTTGAAATTACAAGTTGAAAGAGAGGTTGAGAGAGTTGCCTGACGGAGAAGTAAATCTCACTTTGAGCACAAGGTAAGGACCGGCGGATGCTGATTACGGCTTCATTTGTTTTAATTGGCTTCATTGGTTATTTGATTGCCGTGAGTTCTGCCGGGTGTGAGGCTTTGCAGTAGTTGACAGAACTTGTGCGCTCTGGCTGGAAAACTGTTCTCGGGTTTGAAACGATGTGGAGGATTGAGAAATGCTGAATTTTTGCGCTGTAGCGGGGTCAAATCTTGACCTTCGCGCGTTTAGATTGTGTAGAAAGTCGCATCGCTGAATTGCTAATTGCGATATAGACTACATTGATTTTTCAGTTGGTTGAAGTTAAGTGTTTTGAAGCCGGCCGAGGCTGTCGCCGATGTGCGCAAACTTTCATTTTCATCCTGCATAATTTCACGAACACAGGTTTTGGTTCATGAACTGGGGAAAGAAAGACTGATGCAGTTCAAAAGGTGTATCAGCGGAACCAAACTTTACTGTCTTATTTCGTCCTTTTTTACGAAATAACCCAAATAAGTTTAAATTCAAATCAGTTTAAGAAACGGGGAAATAGCTAATTTAGACAAAGTATTTCCCCCCAATTCTAATATATAATTGTGAAATGTTTTTCTTATTATTTTAACGAAACTGCAATTAATTAAACTCAATTAGTTCTTTGATGTTTTTGTGCAGAAACAGAAATGTTGAAAAACTTCTCTTCCGGGAAGTTTATTCTACTCTAAAAGACCCACCACAGATTTTATTTCATTGGAAACAATCAGCATGATTTACAATTCATTGATTTACTGAGACAATTAATTCATTACAGAGAAGAAAAAAGAGGACTTGTTCTTTTTTCCGAACATGTTTGGAGGATTTTCCCAAATCTAATTGCTTATACTTCACTATTAAATTGATCTTTTGCAGGCTACGTGTGTGTTTTATTGGCAATTTATTCCGTCGTAATTATTTACAGGCACAGTAGGCCTCCTCCAACCCATTTCTATTGAAATTAGTCCAAAACTGTAATTGTAAAAATACCTCTTGAGTTGCAACTGGGTGTGTTTCACAAAATGAAGACATGAAGATTTTAGGAATAAAAGAAAAAAAGAAAAAAAAGTCCCTATAAACTCGACAAAATGAAATAATCTTTTTTGTTTTCAGGGTAAATCAAACTCACTTTTCAACTCATCTCAGCTCAAACTAATAATTATAATCCAGTAGTGGTGTAAAGATTTTTTTTTCCTGTGCCATATTTGAAAGAATAAAGACCCTAAAAAAAGCATCTTTTGAAACAATTTGTAATTTCTTTTTTCATCTTCTGCTGTAGCTCAGTCTTTACGCTCCACCTCAGCTCTCTCCTCTCACTCCATGTGTCCTCTCCCTCTCCTCAGGACCACTAACAGGGAGGTGTATGGACCTCCACCGCCCCTTCAAGATGGACAGCCCCTCCTACCTGCCAGCTCCATTGGCCTCACCCGCCCTGATGGTCCTCGCCTCCACTGCAGAGGCCGGCCGAGACGCATCCGTCCCCTGCCAGGCTCCCAGGCCCTTCGGCGTCCCCGCCTCGGTGGAGAAAGACCTCCACCTCCCCTTCCCCTCGGCCTCTTACACCTTCACCTCCATGTATCAGCGCCAGGGCCCCATGTCAGGCACCTTTCCCTCCCGAGACTTCCCAGCCTCCCTGCTCCACCTGCACCCCCAGTTCACCCCACCAAACCTGGACTGCTCCACCCTGACCATGCTCAACCATAGCGGGGTAGGTGCCTTCCGGCCTTTCTCCTCCCCACAAGAGGAGAGGGAGTCAGGGGTTTACCAGTCAGCTTTCACCCCTGCCAAGAGGCTGAAAAGCTGCTTCCCGGAAGTGGAGGGGAAGGAGTTTGACTTCGGCTCCCCGGGAGGCTCCCTCAAAGCTGGGGAAGACTCAGGGAGGAAGCTCTTCTCCATGTCCGGCCTTCTGTCTGATGGAGAGGCTTCACTGAGCCCGGAGGAGCGCAAAGAGCACAGTAAGTACACACTCGACTCACGGAAACACACATCTGATGCATGTCTCAGTGTGTAAACATGCTCAGCCCTCCCTTCTCACATCTGAAGCTCACATACAGTCATTCATCTTACACCTTTACAGCATGCAGTGAAATATGCAGAGTTTAATTGGCACATCAAAGACCTGACTTACCTTGACGTGGCATGGCACATGACATTTACATATCGTCTACAGCTGCATCGACTAATGGTGACAAATTGAAAGGAGCCTTTGTGAGTAAAGACGTATCTGAAAATATTTTCCCTTTCGCGCTCTAGTCTTTATCGCCTAGTTGGACAAAGTGTTTACAGCGACTGGCTGTGACTGACTTTGACACAAATAAATTGAATAGTGTCACTTGTTCAGCTTAGTGATCATTAGCCACATATGACCATTAGGCCTATTGGAAGTCAGGCTTTTCTTGGCGGCTGAGGAACACAAATACATCGGAGCGTGTGGAGGGTTGACACAGGAGGAGTGAGAGTTGGAACGAATGACACCCTGTCAGAGATAACGAGGTGGCAGAGATAGAGAGGAAGGGATGGAGGAGGAGAGAGAAAAAGAGAGAGAGAGAGAGAGAGAAAGAGACTCTGCGATGCGCCTCAGCCTGAGCTTCCCAACGACAACCCTCAGCTCAATATGGCCGCCCACACCAGCCGTCTGATTTGTTGACAAATGAGTGGGAGAGGTGTCAGTCAGTGTGCTACGGAGGGAGAGACGCTCCTCATTACTCCTGGGGATAATTGCCCAACGACGCGGGGGCACAACACTCGCCTCAGAGGGAGAGGGGGTGGGGAGAGAGGGAGCCGGAGTCAGGGAGGCAATGCTAGGCATGATGGGAAATCAAACCCCCTCAGTGGCGGTCGCCAAGGGGAGCGCCTGACAGATGAAAGGGACCAGAGAAAGACAGAGAGAGAGAGAGGAGAGCGAGCACCCAAAGGCTCGGCAGATCAGAGGGGGACACCATCGAAAATAATGACAATGAGACGGGGGAGGGAGGGGGGGCAGAGATGGAGAGGGGTGAAGGCAGGAGGGGGAGACGCTGATACACGCTCTCATACATATCACCGAAAGGAAACTTTCATCCCACACATAAAGGGCGGGAGCAGGGACAAGTTGTCTTAAGAAAAGTTTGGATTGTGTGTGTCTCTATGCATATGTGTGCGTCTTTGTTGAAACTTGCTGATTTTGTCGCCGGTTGGTGGCTGAGTGACAGGGCCAGGGAGGCGGAGTGGCAGGAAGGAATCTCAATATGGAATTTTAATAAGGACAGGAAAGGAAAGAGATGCCAGCCAGCATGCTGGTGTGAGAGGTGTGTCTGTCTGACAATGTTTGCTCTGTGCACTCGAGCATGCGTGCTCCCCTCACCTCCTGATTTTGGGAATCTCATTTGGGAAATGTTGACAAGGACAAAAGATGGGCTGGAATAGAACATGGGGAGCATCTCTCCTCCCAAAAAATGAGTTTGGGCCAAAAAAAAAAAAAAGGATTCGTGCACATTGGAAGCTGCTTTTCCAGCTTTATCCAATTAGATTGGAGCTCAGGCAAACTAAGAGCTTTAATGCAATTGAGCTCCCAGCACTTTTCTAAGTCTGACATACACTTGTTCCTCTTGACTGGGTAACAGACAGTCACTTCAGGACCAAACGTCTTAAGTGTTAAGCTTGAAATCTTCTTGGGTTGTGAGAGTGTGTCTGCAGCAATGCCAATGCAAATACTCACTGAAGTACAAACTAAACCATAAAAACCCACTTTTATACTTTTTAAGCTTTCTTTATTATTGAAATGACCTTCAGTGTCGGGTTTGCATGTTCTCTCCATGTCTCTGTAGGCTTCCTCTGAGTGCTTTGGTCTACCGCTAAGACAAAAGTCATTAGGAATACTCCTGACACTGCCTAAAGGCAAGGCACTGATCCAGGGAGTTGGACTCCACTCACAGAAACTGTGATTTAACTAATTTACTTTGCACTTTGTTGAAATATTGTTGAGGATGTGCTGCATAGTCTTCAGGCCTGACCACAGGTGACCAAGTGCTGTAGTTCCTCAGGTAGCTTCTGTCAGTCTACACAACATGCAGGTAGGGCACCGCTTCCCATCTGCCTTGTGTATCACTGCCAGTGGATGTCTCCTTCTGTCCACTTAGTGTCTTTCTTCTGTCGGTTTTTCCCTCCCAGACTTGCCTCTGTTTTATCAGGGAAGGTCTGAGACGCACGGTGTGCTCTGACAGCTGTTCAAACAGCCATGCTCGCTTTCAAAGGGCAGATGTCTTCACTGGAGCGAGTCATGCTTATTTTCCTCAGGGAGATGCTTTCCGCTCCAGGCCTGAGCTGGAACTAAAATGGCCCTTTACCAGAAACACGAGTTGGGAAACCGGAGGAGTGGAGTGGCAAAACACACCATGGCCAGACGCTGACGGAGTGCTGTGTGTGTGTGTGTGTGTGTGTGTGTGTGTGTGTGTGTGTGTGTCTGTATGTGTGTGTGTATCTTACTGCGGTGGCAAAGCTGAGTGAGAGCTGTGATAACTGGAGCCAGATGTTTGAGAGCCCCTGTATTGTGATACTTGTAACACAGCAAACTCCTGAATGTGGCTGTCAGAAAAGTGAAAGCCTTCACCTGCAGAGTGGACAAAGACAGTCGACTGTTGTCTGACTGGCAATAAAGTGAGTTCACATATAGCCTCTTCTCTTCTCTTCTCTTCTCTTCTCTTCTCTTCTCTTCTCTTCTCTTCTCTTCTCTTCTCTTCTCTTCTCTTCCTGTTTCGCCAAAGCAGTCTTACACATAGATCACAATTGGCGGCAGCGTCCCGCTTCACGAATGTTTGCCTCTTGCACATTGCAGTTAAGCCGACGCCTGTCTTGCGTGCACACGCATGGGTTACTGCAAATATGCCGTTTGTTTTGATAAGTGAAACATGTTAAAATTAACAGGAAAGTGTAATTAGCTCACGTTGCAGCTTGCATGTTGCAAATTTGGTTGAACGGCTTCCTTGCTGACAAAACAAAAACTTATAGTGTCAGTTGCAACTTTTTATTATGTGATGTGGATGATTACAAAGAGATTCACAGACATGGAAATTACTGTGCTGTGGGTGATCTTGGTGTACATGACTCTTAAAAATATTGTTTTACTGAACATCATTCTCATCAAATGTGCAGTGTACTCCACAGGCACAATGAATGCAAGTAGTATTAGTTGTTTGTGCATAGCCCAGGTGAGTCTGTGAGCACCTATTTTGGAAAGGTGAAACACGAAAGCTTCTCAGCAAGTATTAAATCTGACTACAGGTACTTAACACAGACTCTTTGCCACAACAAAATCTGCGCATCAGGTCTCTAAATCAGACACGGACCGTTGAAGTCTGCTGGGATGAGGCACTGAGAGACCCACCAAGTCTTCACCTGAGTGTAAAGAAATCCTGCAGGAAGTTAATAGAGGGGAAACATGTAAGCGTAACACACACTGAGGATTCTCCACCAGATGCGCTCAGAGTGTAAGTGTCCTCCACGGTCGGTTATTCATGGGTTGTTAGCGGACCAGTGCAGCAGCTGAACAGAATCAATATTACATAGATTCATCTTAGATTCGGCACGTGGATTATCTGTGTGGTGAAGTTTGATGGGTAGGAGCTTGTTCCAGACACAGCTTACACACTTTGCTTGTGTGTCTGAAGGTGGGTGTATGCCTGTGTGCATTTAGATGGATCTGACTTAAATATATCACACCTGTCAGGTGAAAATCTCATATCTCCAAACTGTTTCCAGGAATTAAGGAGAGCAGTGTTGTTTAAAGATAATCTAATTGCTTTTCTGTTAAGTATTGCAGAATTAACCCGCACAGGAGCTTGTGGTCATTCATTAAATCATGAAACTCATCAAAATAATGCACACACACCCTAATAATGAAGACTACTTGTCTAACCCCAACCCTTAACCTAACCCTAACCCCAGTCTTCACCCTAAAATTTAATGATTTACATTATGAGGATTTGTGTTTTGTCCCCACAATGTGACTGTACACACAGGTTTATGTCCCCACAACATGACTAATATACACACTCTCTCTCTCACAGCCACACACACACACGGCTGTATAGTCTAGCTGTGTGTGCTGATTTGATAACGGGGGGCGTCTGTGCGCTGTGTTTTCTGTGTAGCAGTCGTTGACGGCTGCTCGTATTGAGTGGAGCTTCCTGTTGAAAGACACAGTGTTTACATCCCACTGGCAGACCACAGGAGATCAATAGCAACCACTCGATGCTCATGCATACACATATAGTATCTGCTGCCCGCTATTATTCCCAGGGTGTACACTCCTTATCAGGCAGACTTGCATGTGCCCTCCACGCATCAACAGTCGCACTCAACATATACTTATATCTATTTTTTTATGTTCCTTGTTTTTTGGTGTGATTTTGTGTTGGTGTGATCTGTCACGAACACACTTTAGAAAGAAAACTGGAGTAGTGGAGTAATAATAAAGTGCAAACGTGAACAATACAGCTGGGAATATTGGCAGATAAGAGCAAAGAAGGAAAAAGATGAGAAGAACAGGCGTCCACAGTGAGACACGAAGAGAAAAAAAATCATGAAAACATGACAACATAGCATCTTGTCATGGGAAAAAATGTTTGATCTGAGTGTTTTTCTTCTTTAATAAAGTTTAGGACCGTCAAATTTTAATAAATCATTCCAGAAATTACTTATAAATTCATAAAAAATGAAAAAAAAAAAAACAATGTACAGTCCAGTGAAAGTCCAGATATAAAACTCTTGGTTCCTCAAAGCAACACATACTGCAGCCACAGTGTTGTTCAGTCTGTTTTTATTTTCCCATATAAATGACATCTGTAACCGCCTCTCTTATTGACCACACTGGTAGGCTTGTTCTTGATTTCAGACACTCAGGGAGGAAGCATTACAATATTAATGGTGGTCGTGTTTGATGTGAGAGCACGCCGCGGTTGACTTTTCCCCCTCCTGTTGTGATGGTAGCTTGTTCTCCTAATGTTCTCCCAAGTAAAAGAGGCTTTCATCCTGGCAGGAGGGGAAACTCTTCTTGGCTTTTTACCCCCTTCCCTTCCTCTTATAAGGGCTGGAGAGACGGGAGCGAGGAAGTATTTTCTTTATGTATTTAGATTTACACGTTATTGCATATTTGTGAATGCAGCTTCCACGCGGCCGGTGTGTCTTCAGATGTTTCAGAGACTGTGGGACCACACGGCTTGTCGGAGACAGACAGGATTTCTATAAGTCTGGCAGTAGCCCTTTACAGTAGCATGGGGATGTCAGTGTGTGTGTGTGTGTGTGTGTGTGCGCGTGGGGGTCTTTTTTGACCATCAGCACCTGTTAGATGGTCAACAGAATGTTCTGCCGAAACATGAGTCATAGCACATCTTGAAGTTGCCTGCTGTGATTGGCCGACACCAACAGGGCTGCTTCTGTGTAAAGAGAGAGAGAGTCAGACAGACAGAGAGAGAGTCATAACGAGTGCAGGGCCCAGGGGTCGTTAAAACAACAGCCTTGTTTTAACAGAGGCCATCTTTCCTTCTTCCCATCTCTCCATTTTCACCCTTTCTAGTCCTCTCTCTCTGCGCACCTGATCGACTTGCATCACGGCCGCCTCTGATCTCACATCAAAGTCCCGGTCTGTGTGTGTATGTGTATGTGTGTGCGTATATGAAAGGCTCGGGGTAAAGGCGCGGGGGGAAATTTCTGTAGATTGAATCGCAGGTTCGTAAGAAGTGGCACACACGCGCGCACAAACTCACATCCTCCGTCCTGTCCCCGGAGCCTAACAAATCAGTCAGGCAGATAGAGAGGGCAGGAAGGCCAAACGCTGGGGTTAAACACATGCTACTGAGGAGCAGCGCAGACAGACAGCAAGACCATACCAAAGCTACACGCCTGGATGGCAGCCAGGAACTTACACACACACGCACACACACACACACACACACACACACACACACACAAACACATATATTGTGTATGTGTGTTTGCCTTGTGTCACACACAAACCTTATTACAGCATGTCACTTGTGCTTGTTGCAAGTCTCCCAGCTGTGGAGGAGCTTGACAAAAGCCAATACGTCAAAGGCATGCCAGGCGTGATAGCTTCACCGCGAGAATACATGACGTCCCGACATCATTCAGTGGCTTCATGAACACGATTGGCAGCATTTGCAGATGATCAAATGTGCATTTTTTTGTACAGTTTTGAATTTGAATATAAGGAAAAGATGAGAAAAGAACAAAATTATTGGGCTCAGGTTGATGTCGCTCCTCCCTTTACTCATTCTCACTAGTTTACAGGAAATGTGGTATCCAGACACTTGACGAATTATTATTTGTGGGACTGACAGAAGAAAGTAGTGTGCATGCCATGGACACATCAATGTCTTACTCGTGATAAACAGGGAGTGATGAGGGACACAGCCTTAGAAAGAAAGTTAGCATTTTTATGGGTTATATAACCACGTGCATGTGACAGTTCACGTATATTAAAGCACAGGAAACGGGAAAGAGAGCAGATTACTTACACATGCATCCTAAAAATCCATTGATCGATTTAGTCACTTCCACTGCTGCTTAGCTGTTCGCAAACTCCCAGCAGTGCCGGTGCACCCCTGGCTTAAAGGTCAAAGTTTGCCAAGATTGACCCCTCACCCCCGCAGTTTAGGGGTGTAAACACTCCCCCAATTCTCCTCAGAGAATAGCATTGGGTCTGGACCATAAATCACAGGCCTGATAATTGATAGGAAAACAGCGGCACAGCAGTATATAACCTTTTACGTGTCGTCTCAACTCTTTACTATGGTGCTAATGAGTGGCCGCGAATCAGGGTTAGAGCCGCGAGCAAAGGGGGTCAGGTGGTGGGGGGGTAACCTCAGTAAAATACAGGCTACTGGCTACTTACACACACAGTGGTAAGGCACGCAGACACACAAACACACACACAATACATAAACAGAGGACCTCAGTGTGCGCTTAACACTGTCACAAACACACACACACCAGAGGGCAGGCAGATGCTCAACTACACACAGGAAGACACTCACACTGAAGGATATGCGCGTATGCAAACATTCCCTGACACACACACATGCATATGCAAACACACAGGCACACACACGGGGGCTGGCAGGCTCAGCAGTGTCCATTACAGGCTGCTATTAGTATGGAGATTGTGCTAATTGTCCCCACGGACCACACATGCAGTGCTCAGCAGGCCCGCCGTGAGTCTGTGAGGCTGAGTAAGAGCAGAGACTCTGCTTTACACATCCTTTTGTCTTGGTCGTGACCCTATTAGTGCAATTACAAATCAATCACTGAATGATTGTGGGGTGCATGCTGTGGATTGTTTCAATGCAAATGACACCATCACAGCACATGTGGCTGTTCAACTACAGTCGAGTTTCACATAAGAAAAAGCCATACAGGAGCTTTACCTGCACTGTAAGATATCCACAAAACGTGTCCAGTGGGATCATCAAACAAGTTTACAGTGAAATTTTACCTGTTTTGAGACTTTCAGTAGAATTTCAAAAGCTTTTTCATTGGAAACAGGAGTAATAGCTGCCCTGTTGTGGCATATTTTTCAGTTTTTAATAGATAAAATGCATATATGGAAAATTATTTTTAATTTAGTTTGAAGAAGAAGAGGAGAAGTGTAACTGGGCTCAGGTTTATTTATCTTATGAAGGGCACAAGTGTTACAGTAAAAACTAAAAATAAACCAGAATATAATTGTTGATTTTTGGATTATATTGGTCTTTTATCTATTATCTGGTATCAGTCTGTCAGTGTCACATGACTCAGATTGGATGAAAAATGCCGCGCTGGGTGTCGTTTTGAAGCCTGAATTGATTCTAATGCTGATTCTGAAATGAAAATCTAAATTAATACGTATTTCTGAATATCTTTAATGATCTTTTTTTTATTAAAATGTGAGTTTTAAAGAGAGCTGTGATGTCCTTTAAAGTATAAAATTATATGCCAATTCTGCCAACATACAATACTTGTTTTTTTTGGCATGAAAATCATCAAATTTACAGTTATTGAATATCCACCAAAATATCATCAGCTTAAATCCTCCCTGGAAAATACAGTTATTCGTCTCTGCCTTAAAAAATGTAGTCAAACCCATTTTTGTTTGTTGAGTATCGCTTTAGTATTTTATTTTAATTGTCCAAAGCTGCTGTTTTTTCAGCTATAACTGTTACAGCTATTACTTTGTGGTATTTACAAGCTCTTTCTCCTCTGAGACTCATATTTTATTTTAAAATCCATAATCAGTGTCTCTCCACTAAGTAATCTTTGACTATTAAGAGCTTTAACCAATAATGTCTACAACCAATAATTGCTTTTAATTAGCTTAATGTGTTTGAAATAGCTGCTTGTCTCTGAGTGGACTTCTGAACTCTACATAGTTTTACTCTGGGTGGGCTGGTTCAGGGTCCCGGGGACTGGAGAGGGTCCAGTCTCATTAGCAGCGCCTCAAAGCTCCCGATCAGTCAAGTCGAGGAGACTGAACTGTGAGCGGCTTCTGTGTGACCCCACTGAGCGAGAACACAGGGGAGAAGATCTATACCCGCTGCCTTGCCACAGGCCTCTTTGTTCTCCTGTGTTTGCTGACAGGGGAGATCGGAGGGGCGTATCGATGGGGGCTCACACTGCGCTGCGCTCACCAGGGCTACACAGAGGTGTGTGTGTGTGTGTGTGTGTGTGTGTGTGTGTGTGTGTGTGTGTGTGTGTGTGTGAATGATATACGCACAAGCACACAAACACTCAGAAATGTGTTTGTACACACATTTCTGCCCTCTCTCTTTCTCACACTCAAACCTTTACAACGTGTGCATTTTCACTTAGCTTCACTTCACACTTGCACTTTGGCAAATGCGCAAATCCACCTACACACACACACACACACACACACACACACACACACACACACACACACACAAACACATACACACACACACACAATAAAACTATCAGCAACAGTGATTTCTAGTCTGATGCGGAGGGTTGTCCGTCCACTCAGTACTTGTATTAAAGCTCAATATATCTTTGTTTCAACAAGGCTTGAGGGCTGGGGGAGTGGAGTCAGTGTGGTGCTGGGATACCACACACAGCATGCAGGGATGCTCTGCCCTTTGCCCACAAAGGAAAACATCAACAACTATAAGAGCATTATTTACTGCTCATCTTTGTTTGCAGTGGAATGCTTGAACCACATGATAGATTACAGCGTGCGGGCAACATACTTGCAAATCTTTGCAGATTTTTCATGCAGGATTGAAAGTATCTGATCACACAGAGGGAACACAAGTATTTAATTTGTGAAGTTTATATTGTTCAATTTTTGTTGAGATGTGGTATTTGTTGTGCTGTGTGGTCACTGATAGGCTATGGTGCTGTTGTGTTTGGTGGTGCACTCTTCTCTGGATCATATGACTGAAAGTTTATAGAGTCTTGCAGTTATTTTATTGTAACGTGCTTAAAGCTGCCAGAAAACAACAAGTTTTGGCAGCCACAGGGAAGTATCATACAATATTCATGCCTTCATGGAAATCATATACACTATAGCCTTGTTCTAATGCTGTAAATCTGAGACTTCGCTAGCAAAAAATCTGAAAATAATAAGAATAATTAATATTCACAAGAGTGCTTTTCTAGATATTTTAAAAAGATAGATTTTCTCCAACATTTTTTCACCTTTGAAATGGATTAATCCTCTGAGCTCAGTGCTTTAAGTGTCCCTGATTCCTCTTCCTCTTTGTGTGTGGGTCGCTGAAGATAAGCTGCTCAACTATCTGTATCTTTCCACTATTTGAAGATAAAGCCATCGTCATCTGCTATAATTGTTTGCTCTTCCAGGCAGACACAATAACATCCTTTAGGAAGTGTGACTAACCCAAACACAGGTGTATCACAGAGCGCCAGGTGCTTGTGGTCCTCTCATACCAGCAGCAGTCAACACAGTTTCTGACAGTATCAGATGTTATCTGCAGGAGAGGTGGGAGGGACAGGTTTCTTATCTCTAATGATGCCCGCTGATGAGGCCTAAACCGGGCAGGGTGTCCGAAATCTTCAACAAGTTCCGACTGGAGGGCTGCTTCACAGGGGCTTCTTTTGGTCACAAAGCCAGCACATTGCAGGAGAAAACACAACAGTCTAGATTTTGTTTGAAGCGTGCTGCCAGCTTTAAGGATCTCCCTGTGCCCCTGCAGAGCACTGCTCCCTAATGACACCTGTGCTGCACAAAGTGTATGTGGGACAGGTGTGTGAGGGGAAGAGAGGTGGGTGTTTCCCTTGTTAGAGCAGGACAGTGTGTGTTCTTGTGTGTGTGCCCCACATTACCGGCTGAAAAGGGAAATCAACTTTCAAACATGTTCACTGCACACAAACAGCGATCAATGTAGTTTGCATTTTCTGGTATTTTCAGTGTGGTGTTTTTCTTACTCTAATGGAAAACACTGACAAGCAGAGCTCATCTGGAAGCAGTATGATGCTGATTTTGTTGTCAATCCAAAACATCAAAGCAGCAAGTTTTTCCTCTCCGCACTGGAGGGCATCTATCTTTCCTTTGTCTTTTTTCTCATTCCTTTTTTGTTTCTGGTATTATCGACGCACAGTTAACACAGTGAAGTGTGAACAAGCTGAGAAAACAAATCAGAAGAAAATTTAATTAAATTGGGTGAAAGAAAAAATCAGATTTGTCATTGGAGTTGATACATTACGGTCTTCTAACAGACAAGCAATGACATTTTCCTAAAATCTTTAAGTTTACTGCAAACCTCATTCTTTAAGAACAAGTCTTTTAGCAATGCTTTACTAAAGGTGGTTCTGGTGTTGTAGTAAAATTCTTCATTCCTCTCTTTTTCTCTTAAGCCTCTCCTTCTTTCTCCTTTAATTTCCCAGCACTCTCTGGACTCATAATGACAGGACTTATGTTCAGAACAGGTTAGCCGAGCACCTATTTTGTTACATGCTATAACTATGTGAATAAATGTCACTTAAACCTCCCTCCGCCATCTGGGAACCTCATCTGAATTTTCAGAATGTGCTTCATGCACCTGACAGCAGCAGTAAGAGGGCAGAAAATTAAAAAAAACTGCTAGTGAATATGGGGCACTCACTTCCAGTCTCTTATTGAGTGTCGCTGTTTTGAAATTGCCCAAACTGTGGCGTGATGTTTGTTTAGGGAGTTTAGGAGCGTGAGACGGAGCCTTGGTGTGTGTGCCTACAACACTAAATGTGTCAGAGTTGGCACCACAGTCACCTTGATACAACAATTTCAGGCGTGATTTCTGGGGGCTTATTTCCAAGGCGTTTTTGTAGAAAATCACTAAGTGATGGAGAATCAGATGAAGCAAGTGCAGCATGTAAGTGCTGAGTTCTCTTCGGTGGACACTGCTACAAGGGCATAGTCCCAACTGATCAAACACATAGTGAGAACTTTGTAGCTGCTGTAGTCGCCGTCGATCTAGTACCACTGGTGAGTGCTGCTATAATTAAACTCTTCAGTGACTTCCATAAAGAGTGACACGCTGTTTGTTCAGGACTGTTTAGAAAAGTTGAGTGCCTGATGCAAGCAACAGAGCGATCGTCTCATTTTCTCCTTATTAACCACTAATTGAGAGAAAGTGCGAGAGGGGAAAAGGAAATGAGAGCGAAGTGATGAGGAGACGATGGAATAATAAGAGAGAGGCAGAGAGACACACACACACATACAGAGCGGGAGAGAGAGAGAAAGAGAGAGAGAGAGAGAGAGAGAGAGAGAGAGAGAGAGAGGGAGAGAGTGTTAATGTGTATTAATCAGTGGTCCGAGTAATGGTGATCTGTATTTTTGGAGCCAATCTAATTATCCTCTAATGAGGGATTGTGATCTGTTTATTAGCTTCTATATGTCTCTTTCTCACTCTCTCACTTTCTCTCTCTGTCTCACACACACACACACACACACATACACGCACACACACACACACATACACGCACACACACACACACACACACACACACACACACACACAGTAGCTGTAGTTGAGACGATCGTGACAGGAATAATATATAGATTTGAATTAACGACCTACTAAATGTTTGCTTCAACCCACACATGTGCAATAGACAAGAAAATGTATTGCAGCAATCAAACCGATACATAAAATATAAATACCTCACAGCAGGTTGACACATTTTCATGAGTTACTTACTGCCAGAGAAAGGCACTCATTGAAACCCAACAGACTTGCAATATTTTTGTGCCAGTTGGTTTTATTGCTGCTAAGAATGCTAACAAGAAGGCTGTTGCCGTCGTCATAAATGTCACGTTTTCAGGATCTAATAGACGCATCCTTCAGCTTCATCACTACTTTTTAGTGTAAAAGTGTGGTAGATTATTTTAAACCCATACAAAACTGTGTAGTCCCAAAAATGGAATGAAAACACAATATTTAAGTTCCTTCGTAACAGCAGAAGCAAATGCAATGAAATGAAGAGCACAAGTAAAACCTCCTCCTGGTGAATTTTAGCTCGCATTAAAGTTAAACTGATATGGCAATCGGTTGCCTGAGGTGTGTTGAGAGAGGTTCAAGTCCTGACAGGTATATATAGTGCGACAGAGCTGGATCTCTATACATTTCAGTCTCTCTAGTGAATGCAGGTTGATAGCATCAGAGTGAGTGACAGGCCACCGGCAAACAGCTCTATTGCTGTGTCCGCTGACAGACAGCAGTCAGCACACGGATGTCAAAGTCTGGATTTGACATTTGCCGTCCACAGTATGAGCTCTGTTACGTTTCAACTTTTGGAGGATCTTATATTCTGGGGTTCATTGCTTCCTTTCCCGAACTTCTGAGGGCATTTGAATGCCTTTATCAGCGATTCTGATGGTACATAGATGACAGCAAATGAGAGGACAGAGGCTCGCAATGGGAATCCAACCAGGCAAGGTAGGTAAAGGTCTTCATGGGACCTGATAACAAAAAACAGATCTGATCCCAGACCTGATCTCAAAGGACAGTCAGAACCAAGAAACAAAGGATAATTAGATCTGATCCAAGATGTCCAAACAGCATCTGAACAGACACAAACAGAGAGTGAACAACAGCTCACTTGTCATCTTTGTCAACTTTTTGGAAAAGACAGCTTTGATTTTGCCTCCTTGTGCTTCTCTTCTTCTTCCTGTCATTTTTCACCTGTGATGATCATGAAGCACCATGTGATCAGAGCTTTGCTTGGATCCACTCAGGTAGTAGACATAATGAAACATAATGACATAACATAACATAATGAGTCCAAACCTGCGACAGTAAAACAGGCATTTATGAGCTCTGCTCCCAGCAGGAATTATCAGGCTTGATGGTTTTCAAATGGCAGATATATCAGAACAAAATTCACATAGATCTGGAGATATATCCCCATGAGGTGGCTTGTAAGTAGCCTCATATCATGAGGACAGTCCTAACTTTTTCCTCTGACTTCCTCTCCCTCCCTTCAATCCTTAAGTCACTATCAAAGATCATTGAGCCATGCATCTCAATGAGGGCCAGATTGATTGGTTGGAGTGAAGCAGAGGCAGGGTTCGATCTTTGCCCTCAGGTCCTGAGAAGGGAAATATGGTCACAGGGACTCAGTCGCACAGCTACCCAGTCCACTCTCCATCAACGAGATGATTGGACACATACATGCTGAGCCACGCCCGCACCTGATGGAACAATTGTAGTGACTAATGGAGAAGATGAGAGAGAGAAAGAATGAGAGGGAGAGAAATTGGGGGTATGTGTGCTGATTGACCTGTGGTCACTGAGGTTATGTCCATTGATCTGTAGAGCAGAAGGAAAGGGCTTTGGCCTGAGGCGCTTCAGAATGAGTCTATTTGGGGTTTAGGATTCCTGTCCATTCCCACCAGGAGCTTTTTCATCATCTGACTCCCCAGGACTTACAGCTGCCTTCTCCCGATGTCCACGTAAAGCACAGAGCACTACAGAGGCCAAAGGCCAATCAATGTTCTACAAGAGGTTGATACAGATCTTATTAGTCAATGAATGATCATTAGTGGTCTAACGAGGCATTGATCTGTGCAAGGGCCAAAGGTTGCGGTGGTTGTGGTGAGTGTCTTTAATACATTAAACACAATTGATTGCAGAGTAGGGGGGATATTTTTGAAGGATGCTGGAATTAGATTGGACAGTGAGAGATTTGAGGTCAAGCCAGGAGAGGAAGTGTACCTTCATCTGCCGTTGAATGTGGTTAGGATTGAAAACGGAGCCTAGCAGCACATTTGTCTTTCATGTATTGTGTAGCAATTCTGCAATTAATAAAAAGCAGATATCTAGGAGTACTAAGTCAAAGGCAACTGGACTTGCAGTTTCAAAGGCTATAGCACCAGCCTTTGAAAGCTGAGGAAATGACTCTGCTCATAGCAGATGTGTTACTACAGGGCCTATTATGTTGCTCATTAAATACCCCAACCTCTCAATAGGCCATTATTTCCCCAATAAAAAACAAACGGCGGCCTGCATACTTTCCCCTCTCCCCCCTCCGCTTCAGAGGTTAGTTCTACCTCACAGACGGCAAAAAACCCTGACTAATATCCTGCATGTGATGCTTTTAAATAGGAAGCAGGCCGCGGGATAGGGTGGGGTACAGGTGTGGCAGGAGCCAATGGCTTTTATGGCCCTCCAACTCCTCTGAAAGTGTGCCAAGGACCTGCCTACACAACCCACCACTGCAGTGTTAGCCGCCAAGCGTTAACTTTACTCCTCCCGCCAATCTCTCCATGCCTACTGGTTATATAGAGTCTGTGCTTGTTATGACTTTATAGAGGGATTTCTGATGTGCTTAGAGATTGTTTGATGATTGGGATAATGATGCCAGTTGGAGTGAGTTGTCTCAGCACTTTATCGCCAGTGAACACAGAGAAAAACAGACCCAGCTGATGCAAAACAAGCTCAACATCCTCCTCTGGATGGTTGCTCGTATGTCTCCTGTCATTCCAAGCCGTCCAGACCGCCTCACGTCAATCAGAATTATACCACGTCCACAGGTTTGTCACCGGGGGGACGTTCGTCACCGTGTCTCCCCTGCAGAACAGCCTTTTCATGCCCCAGCATAATGTCAGCGGGTGACATCCAGGCCTGATGTGATGTGGCATTCACTAAAGGTCACGTTAGGCATCTCCGCTCTGTCTGCATCAGCAGAACTGGCAGCCGTCATATGGGCGCTGGCATCAGCCATTACCCAGGCCCCCAGGGGGACTCCATGCTTTAAGGATTTGTCAGCAGGACTCTGATCTCTCTGTTTCAGCAGCAAGCACTAAATGTAGGACAGTCGCAGTCCACGTCTTGATGCAGAACAACAGAAACTGGATTTGGACATCAATCAGACAGGAGGAGGATTGTGATATCTTGTTTTGTTTCAAAGCATAAACTTAACTATCTCATGATGCTCTTGATAGCAGCGATGGGGCAGAGACGTATCGCAGCGTTTTGATGGGTTTTTTCGGCCCCAGGGGTGTGTTCTCTTCAAATCCATGGAGAGATGAGATAGAGGCTGTATTCAGGCGTGTTTGTGTATGCCCATCTGAGTAATTCCCTCCTAAAAAATACCATATAATTTGATTTATATTCCTTGATGGTCCATTTTTTAGGTTTTCCAGTTAACATGAAAACCCCATTGTAAGCTGTTTATGAAAATAGTTTTGTCTATTGTGAAGTGACCACAAAATAGGGATCAAAATGAAAGTGTGCCTTTCAGATGCACACATTTTGGTTCATCAGAAGAACGTTTAAATATAGCCGATGAAGCATCCTCCCAAGCGGGATCAGTAAGTGAAGAGAGCAAACGGCAGCTGGAGAAAGGCTAGACATCCAGGAAAGGAGGGCCTGACCTGGCGAGACACAAAGACAGAAAAAGGAAACAATCAGAGACACAGAGACAGTGAATCCATTAGGAGACGGGCCAGTCAAGCTCAGCTCAGCCCGGTGAGAGAGGGCCAATCCATCCGAGCCAGTTGCCGTAGTGAGGGAACAGTTAACAAGCCCCACAGGCAGGTTTTACAGCCCCCTGTTGTGTGTCTGAGACCCCCCAGGCTGAGGAGGGGCTGAGGCTGACTGATACTGACAGGGTTTATGTGGGCAGGGGCGCAGGGCAGCGGGGGGATGGAGACATGTAAAAAGGTGGTCATGAACCAACAACTGTCACTTACCAGAGTGCAACACAAGCACCGAGTCAGGCCTCAGCAAAAGTATGCACACACAAACACACACACACACAGACACACACACACACACACTCTCATCCATACATCCAAACATGGCCGCTCCCACACCATTAAATCTGATGTTTGTGTGGAGCAGAGGTGAAGGGTGGGGGAGAGGCTGTAGTCGGAGGAGGGGGGCTTATCCAAAAAGTGGACCAATAAAACACCTGAAAATCAAATCCCATTGCTCTTATCGCGGCGCCATTCAGAGACGTTATCTGTGCAGGTAATGTGGTTATAAATTCAATTTCAGCCCAGAGATTTCATTGTTTACTGATGCCTGCATGTTCCGGGCGGCAGAGCGCAGAAAGCCCGGGAACGTTCGATGCGTGTCGGGAAAAGTCATTTAGGCTTCCGTGAGGGGATGCAAAAAAGGCGAGGGGGGGGGGGGGGGTTGAAACCTGGAGAGCTGTCACTCTCCCAAGGACACCTGACTCCACTTTCTATTTTCCACCCCATGTTTTATTTAGAGGCCATTTTGTCCTGTTTGGCTCCTCATTATGGAGGCTCATAGCTCAACTGATGTCTGGGGACGGCGCTTGGCGACAGACATCGGCCTCAGAGCTCGTCATGTCGCTGGTCATTTGGAGTGGAGCTGGGAAAGATGTTACTCCAGTGTTTGGACAATAGGGTCCTCAAGGAAGTTCAGTCCACTCTGCTTCACACTGAGGGGTCAGAAACTGTCAAAAAATACTAGTCTGTTTGTAATGTTAAATATTTAAAAGTGTTAAATTGTGTTTGCCAGCGCTGTCATTTGTTTTCCCTTCACTGTGCAGAGATGGGAAATTAGGTGCATCTTGCCTAGTAGCTCTCTGCATGTGATTGATGGCTTTCAGGAGTAAATCACCTCATCTACTAGGTAAAATCTTGATATAGTAGAGCTCCTCCGGCTCCCAGCTGGCTGCTTATGGCAGTAATCCATCAGTGGGGCCCAATGGGCCGAGCGACCCTCCTGGGTAATGTTCCTATTGACAGCCTATGATGTCAACACAGTGACAGCAGGGGGCCATAGCAGTGAGTCTGTGTGTTTATGTGTGTGTGTAACCTTATTTTACTCTCACCACTGTCTGTCAATAGTACAGATGGGTCTACTGAACACACACACAAACACACACACACACACTGACGGCTGTTCTCAACTGCAAAGATCCATTCAGTTAAAATTTAAAGAGCAGAGGTGTATCGTGGTGGTCCAGGGGTTTAAGATGTTGGCCACGTAATCCAAACACCAACACTTTGATTCCAGTTGGAGGCTGTTGTTGAGTTCGTCTTATTTCCTTATTACTAAACTCCCTTGAATTTCATGCAAAAAAGTAATTTAACTCACAAATCTTGTGAGATTAATTTGCTTATCTGAGTATTCTTGACATCCAGTGTACATTTCTGCAGTGAAACTTAGGCACACTGTAGCTGTGCGTTTCTCCAGAATTATCAAACTACAAAATGCACATAAGGGGGAAAAAACACACCTGCCAGACTGATTTAAGAGGCTTAGTTCCTTTAAACCTTCAGTACTGAATGAAGCGTATTAGAAAAGCAAACTCCCCTCATTATCTCTCCATAATAAACTGTTATATTCTCTGTGGCACATCTGTTCATAACCTCAAAGACCAAGCCAGCATGAAAAATCCTGGTGCACTTTTTCCTGTAACACCTCTTTGAACTCTCTCCTATTATCCAGGCAAAGTGAAGGGTCTCTATGATGCTCAGGCCCCCATGTGTCCAGTCTGCCAGGCTGTGCTGCGCCCAGGAGAACTGCAAGACCACATGGAGCAGGAGCTGACCAAACTCGCCCACCTACAAATCAGGTATCACAAACTGAGCAACGATCATGGTCTGATTTCACATCATAATTCAGTAAATCTTCCACTGTCTTCATTTATCATTGTGCCATCAAGTGGCATCATATCTTCACATCCACCTTCTAACCATTTCTCCATTTGCCATTTTCTTCCTGTTTTGCATCCCAGACTTTCAATTCTGTTCAGCTTTCACTTGATAATTAATGTTGACAGATTTAGTAGCTAAAGGCGCCCCTCCCCCCCCCATTTTCCCCAGGTGGTGTCTCTCGTCTTCTCTGTCACCTGCAAACAGTGTTTACAAGCTGCCTCATTGTTCCCTACATATTTCATATTACAGCCTCCGGCCTCGAGGCGACAAATCATACAGCGGGTGGATAATGTCCTGCTAATGGCTGCTTTGAGGCCTACACAACGCATACACTCACAGTTTAAAACATACACAGGAGAACCTGAGGTGCACGTACGCATGCACACGCACACACAGACACACACACATTACCTGCTGCTTAGACCAGAAGAATGATTCCTCCAATAAAGACATTACACTCCAAATCTGCTTAACGACCGCTCCGTGGACAGTAATGGTTTCAAATTGAACTTGGCCCACGGGGACACTACGTGTGTGTGTGTGTGTGTGTGTGTGTGTGTGTGTGTGTGTGTGTGTGTGTGTGTGTGTGTGTGTGTGCAGTATCTGTGTGACAGACATAAAGCGTAAAATGAGGATATACACAGACTCAGATACAAATTCAGACAAGATAAAAGCAGGGATTATTTATGAGATGACATTTAAAAGACAATATTGTGTTTGTATATTTCATGGGAACATGGTATAGTTTATGTGTGTGTGTGTGTGTGTGTGTGTGTGTGTGTTGCTTTTCCAAGCTTTTTTAACATACAAGCCTCTGTGTTATTTGCTTCTTTTCTCTGCAGCGCCACTCCAGTGCAGCCCGACCACCTCATAAGGACGCCGAAGGTAAACAGTTGATATTGCTCATGAGTTTGAAGAGGACTCAGTGGTTTTCATCCTGCCTTTGACTCTCTTCCTCTCTGTTCTTTCTCCCTCTTTCTCTCTAGTCTCTCTCACTCTCTCTTCATATCAAGCGTGAAGGAGGTTCTCCCACCTCGCCCCCTCGACCGTCTGAGGACGCCCACTCCGACAGATACCAGGTGAGATTAAAGAATAACACCAAGCCAGCATCAGATTACAGAGTATGACTGAATGTGTGTGAGTGCATTTCCACTAGAAATTAATAAATGCACCCTGCTTTTCAAAAAAATAGGTTCTTAATTAGTGAATCTGAGAAATCTTCAATCATTTTTTGACCTGAAGTTTAAATATGTAACATCCAAATGTGTGGTCTGATACTTTGCACTCAAACAGCACAAGACAACTAGTACTGAGCAACATCATTAAAATCATTGTTTTTTCCCGGTGTGGTGCCAGTGACTCACCAGTTTTATGGTCTGGGGCTGATAAAATGCTGCGCTCAACACTCAACACCTCATTTTAATGTAATAGTTTCATCAGGAGTCACGTCAATTAAATTTATTTAGCTCAGAAACAGGTACGTCTTTACCACCTGAACGACAAATTACACTCAGATAAAAAAAAATAACTTTAATGGAAAAAAATGTGAGAGTCCTCAAGAGCAACAAGGCAGGGCTCTCTCTTCCAGGATAGAGAGAAAATCTAAAGATATAGAGAACAATCTCGATTCCCAAAAACTTGGGACGCTGTGTAAAATCTAAATAAAACCATTCACTTTTACAAAGTGTTCCTGAGCCCATGTAGTAACATCCTTAATACAATCATGTGTTCACAAAGTGGTGAACCTCTCTCCATCCTTGCTTGTGAGCGACTGAGCCTTTCCAGGATGTCCCTTTCATACCCAATCATGATACTATCACCTGTTACCAGTGAGCCTGTTTACCTGTGGAATGTTCCAAACAGGTGTTTTTGGAGCGTTCCACATCTTTCCCAGTCTTTGTTGCTCCTGTCCCAACTTGCTTGAAATGTGTTGCTGCGTCAAATTCAGAATAAACACATATTTACAAAAATCGATGAAGCTGATGAGGTCAGACATTAAATATATATTGTCTTTTTTCAATTAAGCATAATCAGGAGGATTAGCAAATGTTATGTTTTACACTGCGTCCCAACATTTTCTGAATCGTAAAACAAGAGCAGAGTTAGCAGCAGTTGTAGAAATACAATACGAAGAAACAGAATGATTTGGATATTACGTGTAATCAGTTGGAGTTAATTCTCTAAGTGTTTTCCATGACAAGCACAAGAAATGATGACGTCCAGAGTGTTAAAATCTGACTGCCGTCCGCTGTGCTGCTCTTCATTTAGTCCAGTACAAATGTGAATTAAAGGTGAACTTTACATGAGGGAAACATGACACATCGTGATGCTTCTTTGTGTGTGTTGCAGACGTTTCTCCGTGTGCGGGCCAACAGACACACCAGACTAAACGGTACGTGGACGCATGCAGAGTGGACTGACTGTTGTGTTTCAATGCTGCTGACTCAGTGTGTCGTTGAGAGAAAGCTCAGAACAGAAACTCTGGCAGCTCTGCACTTTTAAATGGCTTTGAGCATTAAAAAAAGTAAAGAGTCAGAGTTTTTTTTTTTTAACCTTCTACTTTCCTTTGTTCACACTGATGCGAACAGTTATGTGTTTCCCCCCTCCCTCACCAGTCGTTCAGATATCACCCTTTTTCCCACCACATCTCCACTGGCCTAGCGCCCACACGAGCAGAGGAGCTATTAACCTTTCAACTTTGACCTCTTGATATGTTAACAGTCGATGACCTCTGCTGGTGCAGGTGCTACGTCAAATCTGCCCCATTACGCCCCCACAGCGCAGGAGCCCACCTAGACTGCACACAAGCTGGTAAGACACACCGAGAAGCACTTTCTTCATCAAGCTGACTATAATTCTTTCTAATAAAGGGCTTTTAAGTTATAACTGTGTCCGTCCAAAATGCCAACTTTTCATGAAAGAGGAGAATGTTTTAAGCTTCATGTCTGTGTGCTGGTGTTTATCTGACTACTATGTCATTAATAGAGGTCCTTCTCTATCAAGTGATGATCTGAAGAAAATGTTAAAGGGGGATGAACAGCAGGGATTTTCTACAGCTTGTTCTTAATAATGGCTAAAACTAATCCGATGAAGAAAAATAAAAGATTTTGAAACCCTTAATAAAGCCATTGCTTACAACTCAGAAGCCCTTTATAAAGAGTGCCTCATTAGAAAGTGGTACCACTTAAAACCCTTATTCCAAAACAGTTTGGACGCTGTATGAAACATAATTCAAATAGAATGTGATAACTTGCTAATCCTTCCTGACATATACTTGGTTGAAAACAGTACAAAGAGAATATATTTAATCTTTGACCTCATCAACTTCATTGTTTTCTGTAAATATCTGCTTATTCTGAATTTGATGCAGCAACATGTTTCACATGTTTCAAAGTTGGACAGGAGCAACAAAAGACTAAGAAAGTTGTGAAATGCTCCAAAAACACCTGTTTGGAACATTCCACAGGTAAACAGGTTGATTGGTAACAGGTGATAGTATCATGATTGGGTATGAAAGGGGCATCCTGGAAAGGCTCAGTCATTCACAAGCAAGGATGGAGAGAGGTTCACCTCTTTGTGAACACATGATTGTATTAAGGATGTTACTACATGGGAAAACGCATATGTTTTCATACAGTTTGGCCTCTCGTTTACACGCAAACTGAGTTTTTTTCATGGAAAATGATCATTTTTAAAAACTCCGGCCAAAGTGGAGATTTCTGAAAACGCTGGTTATGTGTTGGCGTGTAAACAAGGTTAAACGGCAATTTAGGTTCCGAAACGTCACAACATGCAATACTTAACGTCATGTGAGCGACCTATGTTTACACTCGCACCCATAGGTTTGGCATAGTTATGATGGTGTTCGACGACATATTTATCCGGGTTCATGTAAACGACAATATTTTTGAAAATGATGTTGTGTGCATGATGATATTTTTGAAAACGGAGGGGCTAAAGTATCTGTTTTCCAAAATACCCTGCTATGTGTAAATGTAGGCTCAGTCGTTCACAAGCAAGGACGGAGGGAGGTTCACCACTTTGTGAACACATGATTGTATAAAGGATGTTACTTCATGAGCTCAGGAACACTTTGTAAAACTGTTGGCTGTAAACACAGTTCGTTTGCACATGATTGCATTTTGCTCTTATTTACATTTTGCACAGCGTCCCAACATTTTTTGTAATGGGGATTATAATGAAACAAAAGAATGAATAAACAGTGATTGAACCACAACCATTTCAGCTGTCTCACACCCTTTTAGACATGATATAATAGTGTTTGTGCACTGATACAGACATTCTGGCCTGCAGAGCATCGGCTGACATCTTACTGTTATTATTACCACTGAGACTCTCCGGCTCTTAGCTGACTCTTCAAACTGCCAGTGCTGTCGAGGTCTGTTAGCCTTTATTGGGCTTTATAACAGGACAGCATAATGAGCTTCTAAATACATGTCAGGGAGGAAAAAGAAGAAGGGAGGAGGAGGAGGAGGGGGGCTCTTCTGTTGATTAATCAACCTCTCTCTCTCCTCTCTCCTCTTTCTGTTTGATGAGCTCTTCCTCATCTATGACCATCTCTTTAACCCTCATTATGTTCGCTGGGATGGCGGCGATCAGGTCACGGCACTAGCTCTCTGTGTGTCCACCCCCTTCCGCCGCCCCCCACCCCTCCAAGGGCCACTGTCATCCTGTGGGAATTAGAGGGCCCTAAAACTTAATGTCCCCTTATGCAATCTGCAGTCAGTCAGGTCACAGTGGGAGAGGAGGTGCAGTTGGTGTTCTGCCATGTTAACTTTTATAATAGTGAAGGGAGTGGGGGGAGGAGGGTGGGGACGACAGGATGGAGATATTTCGAATGCAGACAAAACTTGTGTATAAAGAGCTCACGTGTGTGTTCTGGTTCTTTAAATGTGCTTTTGTGTGTGTGTGTGGGGGGGGGGGGGGGTTGACTTGTGCTGTTTGTGTTACATTTTTAACTTTCTGAAAGGAGCTCAAACCACAGAAGAAGCTCTTATTTTTGAAAGTTGTTGCTGTCAAACGAGTTCAAGTCACCCTTCATCAACACCAGCCCTCATGTTCAAATGTGCTGATTTAAGCTGCTTTTAAACTGGACGCTATTTAACTCTGCTAATTATATAAAAGTGGATATTATTGTAATATTTTGCATACAAGAGGCAGTCTCTTATTTCCTTTATTTCAGAGTTGTTAGGCTGCAGTTATGCTACTTCCACTTGGAGTAGCAGAGGCTGGAAATTTCAACCATTTATCCATTTAATTAATAAAAACATTGCCGCATGTTTAGTGGCTGTGGTAATGGAGCCTGAACCTCATGTTTCACGTTCTAAAAAAGGAAAACCCTCCAGACAAGCAGGGACACTGTATAAAACCCAAATAAAAACAGAATTCAACCGTCAAGCAAACAACGATTTTACAAAGTCCTTGCTTGTGAGCAGCTGAGCCTTTCCAGGATGCCCCTCTCACACCCAATCATGATCACCTGTTACCAGTGAACCTGATTACCTGTGGAATGATCCAAACAGGTGTTTTGTTGCTCCTGTCACAACTTGTTTGAAATGTGTTGCTCCATCAAATTCAGAATAAGCAGATATTTACAAAAATCAATGAAGCTGATGAGGTCAAATATTAAATATGTTCTCCTTGTACTGTTTTTAATTGAGTGTGTGTCAGAAATTATTCGCAAATGATCACATTCTGTTTTATTTATGCCTTAAACAGCGTCCCTACTTTTTAAGAATCAGGGTTGTTCATCCTGAAACAGAGACAGAACTTTTATGACACAGCAAATAAAATCTAAATTTAGGATGAGAAAAAAAAAACCCTCCACTGATCTTCCAAAAAACATCAGACAAGACCTCCATCAGCCCTCATCCCCTCTTAATAACTTATATACAGTCTCTCAGTTTTCTCTGTGTGACTTTCCTTTTGGTGGGAGAAATACACATTTCACTCACATGGAAAATATTTTGTTTTAAGTCACAGAGCACACGTCAAAAAATTTCATGAGAACACGTCCCTTATTCTTATTTTTATTCATTCGTATCTGCGGTCAGTGATCAAGGAGGTATCTGTGTGAACATGTCATCAGTCTCTATTGTCTGTCTGCTCCCAGTCAGGATCGGGAAGCTGAAGAGGAGGAAACCAGAAGAGGGACAGGTATGTTTGATTTTATTTTTACAAGAAGATGAATATGTTTGACATTTTTATTGAAATCAAAGATGAACACACACACACACACACACACACACACACACACACACACACATATGCTGAGAGAATGTCCGTGGTCCAGACCCCCCTGACACTGTCCACTGCTTTTGTTCATGTAGCATCAGGATCACTGTCAGCTCGCTGTGTATCCATGTGAACGCACTGCCGGCGTTGGTTCACAGCTATGAAAACACAGAAGCAGATACGTAGCTGCAGGCTGTGTGAGGTGTATGGACATATGCACAGTGAAAGTGTGTACTTTATGTGTGTGTCTGTGTGTGTGTGTGTTTTAGGAGGGTTCAGCGGACTTGACACCGTTGGAGGATGAATGGAACGAGAGGAGAAGGATACAGATGACGTCTATAGTCGGAGGCTTTAAAGGTAAGCATGGATCTGTGTGTGTCTTGAGTGTGTGCGTGCTGTCGAGGTACCCGTGTGTATGAACTTGTTCAGTGGGGGGTGAGTAATGTGACTGAGTGACAGCTGAAAAACCACTGAACTTTTCAGTCCACATTACAGCAGAGCAGGATGCCTTGAAGGTTGGTTAAAAGTAATGCTTTCCTTTACCCGAGGAGGAAGCTCTGACCTGCAAACATGTTACACACTGACTGACAGAACCGAGCAGAAAGACGGGCAGCAGAACGTTCTGCCATCCACCTCATTGTGACCTTAGAACAAAACTTGTTCACAAGCAACTTCATACACCAGAGCTGTGCAAACAGGAACGCCATCATGAATGTGTTTTGGTGCTGCTGTCTGCTCAGGTGCAGTCCTGGTGAGCACGACTTCTAAAGAGTGTCGAGACAGCGACGCAGACCTGGACGTGGATGGAGATGATACTCTGGAGTACGGCAGAGCGCAGTATCCTTTATGAATATGAGGTGCAAATTTAAGTTTACTGACTAAAGTTCAAAAAAGCAGTTACGTGCAAGGCAAATTATCCCAATCTGTCCTGTTTCAGCATTTGACAGACAGATAAGTTGCTGTTAGCCTCGTGTTGTTCTGTGTTTCCTGACCTTTGTCCTCAGATACACAGAGACAGACGTCATCCCCTGCTCAGGAGAAAGCTCCAAGGAGACGACAGTGAAGTATGTATCTCACCTGATGGGCTCCCATTCAATCAGAGTTATCATACAGTTGACTCCTATCAGGGGTGCCATTTTTTTTTGGCTTTCAAATATCTCTTTTGTTGTCTTTGTTTCAGCAGCAGCAGCAGCAGCACGTTACCTGACTCCAGAGTAAACCTTGAGTTTTCCAAATGGTCAGATGACGGTGAGTTCAGCAAACTCTGAATGAATAATTTGGTTACATAAGGAGAAAAAAAGGGGGAGAATTATATAAGAGCGGGACCTTTATTCTATTATTCATATGTTTCATTTGTTTGTTGTTCAATCAGGGAGTCCATCTACAAGCAGTGGAGAGAAAGTGGATGGCAGCGCAGCTGGTCTCCCCAAAACCTGCAAAAACACTGAGATAGAAGCGTAAGTTTGCTTGATGAGCTTCCAGGTCACTCAACGCGTTCGCTGCACGACTGTCACGTTTCTCAGCAGCAAAGATGTCGTCACTGCTCATTATCTCAAAGGCTGTCGATGTAAATGATAGAACACACTTCAGTTTGTGAGTCAGAGTTTTAGTTAAAGTCAAAAAGATTTAGTGACTTACTGTTTTTAGATTTATAGACTTATGAAAGAAACAACAAAAATATTCATAAATCATAATAACTAACAACATCACATTAAAACAATAAAAAAGCCTTATTAGTACATTTTCACTTTTTTACTTTTAACTTTTTAAGAAGAGTACTTCTAAAAAGATGTCATTAAGACAGCATATGCTAATTCTGCAGTACTTAAAGTAGCATTTCAAAGTACTTAAACATGTACTTTAAGTGTATTATAAATTGTGCTTTAAAAATACAAAGCCTTTAAAAAGTGCACTAAATTATAAAAATACTTTTAATTGTAATTAAGTGTACATATAAAAAGTACACTTATTTTCACGTCCTTTGTAATTAGCATGCTTAATTAAAGCATTCTTTAATTTCACTTCATTTTAAGTATATGTAAGTATATTTCAACGCTGGTGATATAACACAAGAATATATACTGAATACACTTAAGTTTAATTAAAGGTGAGAAAGTATCAGTTAAGTCTCAGGAAATGAATAAAGATCTTTGTTTGATGCCCTTTTGAGTAAAAAGTTCAGTATAGAAGTTTTTATTTGTGTGCAAACTGGTTTGAGTTACATGAGGAGAGAGAGATAGTTTGCGTGTCATGAATCCCAGGTGTGAACCAGGTGTGAATCAGCCAATCAGAGAGGTGGAGTGTAACCATTCCTTATTGTAAAGTGCATTTTGGCGGCTCGGCTCTCTGTGTTGTATCACTACCTGCTCCCACCAGCGTGATACACAATACTATATCAATGTGATGATATCATCAATCAAGGTCATAGCAGGCGACACACGCATGTACACACATTTCATCACACTTAATGCATTGCAGCCTGTCTGCCTTGCTGTACACTATGTTTGGACATATAGTCTATCCTGTAATTGTACGCGTGTGTCTGTGTGAGGACCCTGACGCCTCACCTCACCCCCCCTCCACCCTCTGCCTATGATAAATGAGACAGCGAATGCAGGCAATGTGATTGCTGATAAATTTCATGCTCAGTGTCCATGTTGGCCAGCGAATAATTTAATCTGTCTTCGATTTATAAATGACTCTCCAGTGTCTGCCTAACTCTCCCATCTCCCCTCCTGTTACCGTCCATCTGTGTGTGTGTGTGTGTGTGTGTGTGTGTGTGTGTGTGTGTGTGTGTGTGTGTGTGCGTGCGCAGGCTCTCCGAGGACTCCATGCTGACAAGTCTGGATGCACTTAAAGCTCGGATACGGGATTTGGAGAAACAGTTGTCTAAAGGAGACAGATTTAAATGCCTCATCTGCATGGTGAGTACGGAGACAAATTAAATGGACAGAGCAGACAGAGAAGACAGAGACAACAGCGCATTAATGCAGAAGCTGCTTATATTTCTGCAGAGATTTTGGGCAATGAGTTACTGGTCATGCTCTTTCAAATATGGTGAATATGGTGCTGATGATATTTTGATCTGCTGATACAGATTTATGTTTGTTGTCCTTTTAAAAACATGTGAAACACTTCAAGTAATATTATTTGGAAATATGACACATTTTTGTTTAACGTCACAGTTAAATTTCAGTGCAGACTCTCAGTGTGATTAGCTGACATGAAACTGTAACGCATGTTAGTGTCAATTCTTTATGATTTTAATGTAGATTGATGCTGATGCTGAAATCTAGCTCTTTTTTTCTAAACTATTTTACTCTAGTGCTGCAAGGATTGGTCAACTAATCAATTTATTGTTCCACATAAATGATCAATTCATCATTTCAGTCTTTTTTTGTGCAAAAATGTCACATTTCCTCATTTCAGATTCATCTATGTGAGATTTGCTGCTTTTCTCTGCTTTATATCATCATCTTGGTCGATTGAACAGAAGCAATCAAAGATGTTTCCCCTGATTCATATTTTTTTACAACTTTATTTATATTTTATAGTGCAAATGATGAACTGATTACTAGGAAAAAAAAACATTAATCTATAATGAAAATGGATATTTCTTAAAGCTCTGTTTTATACACCATCTTATCTCTGTATGTGAATACACTAATGTTGCATCCACACTGTTGTGTTGAAGGAGGCAAGTCAGTCGGTTTTGAAGTGGTGGACTTACCTTAAGATAAGATAAGATAAGATAAGATAAGATAAGATAAGATAAGATAAGGTCAGATTTTATTGATCTTAACAGCACCACAGCAGAATACAAAGGAGAGGTAGGAAATAAAGTGGAACAAAGAGATAATAAAAAAAGATACAAAATAAAATCAACTATAGAGACTGTGTACATTTTATTACAAAAGAGTATAAAAAATATATCAGACTTTGCTCAGTTTGATTTGAACTTGAACAATATGTCCCTTTTCATTTATTATAACTAAAACAGTACTGTGGAATAAATCACTAATCACACCAGCTGGACCTTTCCTTTTGTCAAAGTGGCTTCAATAAAAGTTGATTAATGCTCCTCTTGTAGTTTCTTGTAGACATCTAGTGGCAGCTTGTTGTACTACAGTACAGTATTTTCTCTCTGCAGGACACCTACACGACCCCTCTCACCTCCATCCAGTGCTGGCATGTTCACTGCGAGGAGTGCTGGCTTCGGACGCTGGTAAACCATCAGATTTGTGTTGATTTACATGAAAATGATTTTAAATGACGGGCATGTTTTGATAAAAGTCTCATTTTACCTTGTTTTTGCCTTCAGGGAGCAAAGAAGCTGTGTCCTCAGTGCAACACCATCACCTCACCTGGAGACCTGAGGCGGGTCTTCCTGTGATGCAGCCACTCGCTAAACGAGGGGGGGGACTTCTTCTGTTTTAACCAATCGGGGTGGACTTGTGGGCAGCTGGCCTGTCATAGACTCCCACCCTCCTCCTCCTCCTCCTCCTCCTCCTCCTTCCCCTTACACCTACCTGTTCATCAGTGTACTCCTAACATCCACTAACCCCTGAAGAACAGCAAGCGTGACCTTTGACCTTCCCTCACAGTCCTGTACAATACCCATTCTCCTGCTGCAACCAGATTCAGAAGAAACACCTAAAACCGACTGAGAGCTCAGGCAACGAAAAACTAAAAAAAAGAAAAGAGAAAAAAACAGCCTTGGAACAATATTTATCGATTTTGTAATCCTTTTTTCTGTTTTATGAGGAAAAAAAACTAGTTGAATCACCTGCAAAGCACATGTACATAGTTTTGTGTATGTTTGGATTGGTGTGTGTGTATATGATGTTGACTAGCAGAACAACCCGACTGTATTTACTGTACAGTTTGTCTTCGCTTGGATCATTTATTATGTGTGTAGCTCCTGTAGGTTGGAAACATTTACGATAATCCCATCACATTCAGGCTCATTTTGTCTCCGTCATTGATTGTGTTTCTTTGTATAGGATCATTAAATCTAATTTTATCAATGTCACTGCAATAAAACATGTGTCTGTCACCTGTTGAATTTAAGCGTGAATGAATAGCAAGGTTGTTTAGGCCTGTTGACGGCCTTCTTATGATGACTCCGTGTGGTGGATTCGCCCTTTCAGAAGTGGGTCGCTGCAGGATTAAGCAGGCAGAGCCCATTGCAGCTCATGCAGAGTCGAGGGATGCTAAACCCTGCTATTCTCAGCATTTACTGTGTGGGGGACAGAGAACCACTCAGACCTCTGCAAGGTTTCAGTTATACCGAGGGGGAAAAGACCATAAAAATTTCATTAATAGCAAAGTTATTTTGAGTCCAACATCAGTTAGTTTTAACTTTAATGTTTGTTTTTTTCTCCGGTTTTCAGGATGTAACTCCATTGCAGTAAGAAAAGTGAAAGAGCAGAGCAGTTTCCCTTATTTCTAGCACTATGACCTCCAAGTAGAGCAGCTGAATAGACCACGGCTGCACTGTGCAGCCCTGAAAAAAGAGTGATGCTCTAAGTCAAGCTATTGTGGATACGTAAAGGTTAAAAAAGCTTCTCCTAGACAAACACTGTTTGAGATTGACCACAAGAAAATACTGGCCATAATTACAGTTTATTTACCTCTTTAACTTTAACCTGTTTTTTCCTTTCAAAGCCAAAATCTGGTGCTTAAGCAACAAGCCTCTGGACTGACAGCACAAACAAATTCAAAAATACACCTACACAAAGCTTCTGCTGCAGCACTCTGTGCAGGATTTCAACAGCCGAACCATCATTTGTTAATGAAATCTCCTCCTCTGCCCCCGCGGTCTCGTGACCTGTATGGACAGAGTGGATAAAAACAAGTCATCATGCGCACATGGGATTGGTCAATGGGCTGAAGGGAGGTGGCGGTAATTCAGACTGACAGTGAGCTGCTTCAGTGAAACAGTCTGACAAAAACACACACACCCACACAAACACACACACTCACTGTACCGGCTGAGGAATCATCTGCTTTGAACGTCTCTGCGACACAGACTGTACAGGCGGTGTGAGAGAAGGTAAGATAGAACTTTTGATTTGTTAAAACCTGGAAATTTACTTTTTTGGGGAGATTAAATAACTCAATTTAACTGCACACTCCAAAAGAATTAAACAAAGCACTTAAACAATAAACAGACATTCAAGTACCAATGTGATTAACGTGAGTTCAGGTGCAAACCTCAACTAAAACCCAGAGAAAAGTGCATTATTCTTAATTTGCAATGTGCAGCTGAAAGCGCAACCTGACAGAGTGCACATTCCTGACACATGTTTGAACAGTATTTGTTTGCTGCTGAGTGAATAGGCTAAAATAGTTGTTGGGCTTTAGATGAAAACAAATAGTTTGCAATCTGATTATAACTGTTTTTGTGTCAAAAGCTTCACAAGTTTGAGAAAAGGAGGCAAAAATGAGGAGTTTGGGGTTGTATTCATGTCTTTTTTGGTGAAGCTGATGATTATTCCCTGTACTGAGATGTTGAAGGGCGAGGGTGGATGTTTTTTTGACTGTCACAGACTTTGACTGCATTATTAAGTAATTATCTTAATGGGGATTGTAAATGAATTGAATCAAAAGTGTGCCTGGAACATCATCCTCTCTTAGCGCAGCAGGTAAGTGGGTCACCTGTCCTGGACCCTTTGTGCCGCCTGGCCCAGATCCAATTAATCCTTCTGACTGACCTTGTGACTTCATTAATAGGCATTCTTAACATTAACCTCAGGGCCTCTGGCTGTCTAACGAGTCAGCAATTAGGACATGTTTCAATATTTTAATTAAGGAAATAGGAAGGAGAATTTCCTGTGTGTCAATTAATTAATTGTGGAGATTAAAACCACAATAATGTAAGAGCAAAGGTCTGCGTTTAACCCTCTGTGTGCGTGTTGGGATGTTTCCTCCTGACAGTGTAGTGGTTAGGAGAAGCTTGGATCAAAGGATTAGCCTTACTTCACATTATACCAGGTAATAGGATAGTCGTGAGCTTTATCAGCACTGCACTAGTAACATATAAGTAGAGGAGGAGTTTAAAATGGTGGATGGAAGGTGAAAAATCAATCCAAACTTTTTCCTGAACAAAACAATTCAATTCAATGCAGAAACCCAAGCTCACTCTTTCCCCGTCTGTCTCAGAACAATGTCAGGACCCAGGCCCGTGGTGCTGAGCGGCCCCTCCGGAGCAGGGAAGAGCACTCTGCTGAAGAGGCTGATGAAGGAACATGAGGGCGTCTTCGGATTCAGCGTGTCACGTACGTTTGTGTGCCAACCGGTGATTGGCTTGCATTGCAAAGATCCTGTCTGAGGAGGAAGTTGGACAGGAGATACTGTGTCTCAGCTTGATGGTCTAATCCACTGGCCAATAGAGTCTGTGCTAAATACCTCTGCAGCAATTTCACTTTAAAATCTATCAAAAGCAACATTACTGATTACAATGATGAAATCCTCTCTTCACAGACACAACAAGAAACCCTCGACCAGGAGAGGAAGATGGCAAAGGTACAGTAGTTCTGGCTCAAACAGACACTTTTTAGTATCTGCACAAGTGTTACAAGTGGGTGGTTGATGTTTTTAACACCCGCACATTGATTCACACAGTGGTCCACCATGCAGGAGCCCTGGACTTGGATTTGAATGTGCAGAACTGTGATAAAAGTGTATTTGACACCTCTTTGCTTTGTTTCTGTACCACGTTTCCCAGCCTTCCCCTCCTGCCCAGTCTAAAATACCGCTCACAGCACTTCTTACTCCCAAGTGAACTGCACAAATGGTTTTGTCCCCCTGTATAGCTCCCGTGGTATAAGGGATAAACCTCTCTCTGTGCCTTTTTTGCTTTCTCCATAGGGCTGAACAAGCTCCCCATGCTTCTGGGGGCTACTTTACTGCCCGTAGCAGACGTCTTTTCCTCTGAAGACTTAGAAATGTCAACCTCATTTTCGTGTCCAAACGAATCAGAAACCACAGATAAAGGTGACCTCAGTGTGATGGCTGATCACAGCTTTTACGGCAGAGGGATGGGGGTTACTTTCATCATCCTGGCACGCTGTCATTGGATTCATAGGAGCGAGTCATGTGACAAACAAAAAGAGAAAAAGAAAAGCTAAGGAATCGGGATCAGACAGTCGACACTTTGGAGTAAAAAGCTTTTGAAAATAGCCCCCTGTTATGCCTCAGTAGTGATTCCCATTTCCATGTGTCATGTGAGGTTTCATCTCCAAAACACTGTCCCATTTCCCACTGTGGCTGAGTGTTGATGAGCCAACCATTAGCATCACAGGAGAGAGAACCATAAAGTGAATCTTTGTTAGGATGTGCAAGATCTATCTGCGCTTTATGTGTTGAAACTCCAGGACAATACTCTGACACACAGTCGCTCTTTAGTAAGCTGCAAAGACGCTGTTCAACTTTTTAATACTTGACACTGAATATGTTTTTATGAATCTAAAACATGTCCCGTCATTTGGTTAACACAATACTGGAATTTTGCTCACTTTAGGCCAAAATGAGGTTTTGATCTTGCCCAGAAATATTCCATGTACTGCAGTTTTTCCTGAGTGCTGAAGAAAGTGATTCTGCCTTGTTTCCAGGCTTATTATCTATTTGTTTACAGCACAGCCACTTCCCATTTTATCCAGCGTGTCCTTTCCGACTGTCACTTCAGTCTGAGACGACTCCTTCATGTTGTCATGCTAATGATTGTGTGCTATCGCAGTGCCCATTAGTGGTAGGACGTAGTACCGTGTTTGTTTCTAAAACTTTAGATCCCCAGAGGTTTTGATGTTGTGAAGATTTAGGCCTATGGATCTGGTATGGACAATACAATGCGCTCTGGAACAGTTACACTAATGATATCTTTAGAAAGCATTTGACAGAAAACATATTTCTAATCTTTGCATGCTTTTCCCTTAGAAAATGAAATGACTGCATACTTCTTTTTTTTTTTTTTTTTTACAATTTCAACTCACAGTCTCAAATTTAGCTCAAAGGAGAGCACTACACACTTGAACACACACTTCCAGCTGTACACAACAAGCTTAGCCTTTGTGCCTTCGTTAGTTCTGCCTGTTGATTTTCACTGTTTATTGTGATGAAACTGGAGTCATCTTTCACTAAATTGTAGATTTGATTATTCATCACCTCTCTTCAATCATTTCTCTCCATTGTGCAAGTTTCCATGGCAGAGAGAGATTCATTATACATGTTGCATCTTGCAGACTACCACTTCACAACAAAAGAGGCCATGCAGGAGGGAATTGACAAAGGCGACTTCATCGAAAACGCTGAGTTTTCTGGCAACATGTATGGAACAAGGTAAATATTTGCATCTCTGCATGAATGGCACCACATTTTTATCACATAATCAAGAGCAACCTTAAAACACATCTATGATTTAGATGCATGATCACTGACATCTCGATTCTTTGTACACAACTGATCTATTTATGTAATCGTTTAAATTATTTTCGCTGAATTTCAATAATCACGTAAGCAGCAATTCCTTAGCAAACTGCTCATCTGGCAAAAAGAACTTCATCTGTAGAGTCTCAGTGTTTTGTTAGCTATCTAAACACCAATTTCTGGTTAATATGAGCTAGTTAATAAGCCGTTAAAGTATCATTGTCACTGATACTGGTTAAACTGAATTCAACAGATATTACTATGACACTGTTGTCTTATATAAGAGCATACCGTCAGGCTTAGTCACAGGGATCAAGAGGATATATAATAGTATGGTCACAGATGGAGCTTTAACCCCATTACGTCAAAAAGAGCAACGCTGCGGATCAGCACCTTGTGTGTTAAGTTTAATCTCTTCCTCTTATTCTGAAGATAACACACACTCACTGCAGCACGAGTCTGAGCAGCTTGGATCAATGCAGCGATCCTCTTACCTCATTCACTCCGTGTAACAGGCACAAAATGACATGATTACACTCTCAATACCTGGTGGGATGTTGTCAAGCCCTGCCATGTCCAGATGTCTCGTCTTAAAAAGCCTCTTGTTTTATAGAATTTCATAATGTAATGATGCATGATTCTCTAGTAAAGCTGCCATAGAAGATGTGCAGGCGCAGAACCTAATCTGCATCTTAGATGTGGACATCCAGGGGGTGAAGAGGATTAAAGAGACTGACCTGAACCCCATCTACATCTCCATCCAGCCTCCCTCCATGGACATCCTGGTAAAAATCCGGCTTAATGCACCTCTCAGTTTATTTTATCACTGAAGCTTTGTGAAATTTGAAGACAAGACTGCTCTCTTGTGACTTGATGCAGCAGCTCTTGTCTCAAAGTTAACATCTTGTCTCACTGTCCTTCTCAGGAAAAGCGACTGAGGGACAGGCAGACAGAAACAGAGGAGAGTTTACAGAAACGCCTGGAGGCAGCACGCGTCGATATGGAGCTCAGTGAGTTTCCCTGCACTTCTTCTTGGGCATGATGCCGAATCAAAGACAACCACTGCAGCTGACTCAATTCTCTTTTCTAGGTAAGGAGCCCGGAGTGTTTGATGTTGTTATCATCAATGACGACTTAGAGAGGGCCTACGAGGAGCTGAAAGAGATCCTCAATGAAGTGAGTAAAACCATGAAATACCCTTGCTCTTACTCATATAAGAAACACTTTGCTGCTGTTGTTCGGCAGCTGGGCATAGATCATCTTATATTCATGATGCTCTGGACTTTAGTTAAATGCACAACATGTAAAAGAATTCCTCTCATCTCTCTTTATACAGGAAATCCAAAAAGTTCAGGAAGCCAAATCATAAGAGGGAACACAATCTTTCTGCTGCTGGACAAAACCAACACCTGTGACTCACACAAACATAAAGAGTTTGTTTTCCTTTTACCCTCTGTTATATGGTCAGAGGTTTCATGCTCAGTGATGCTCAGACGGAAAAGAGGGACTGTGAATTGAACGATTTTTGTTCTCCGCTCAGAGAACGTGGGCTTGTGTTAGATTTAGTGAAGTCAATGGTCGATATCTAGGTATGAAAATCCCAATCCATACATTTCTGCCAGCTGGCTCAGCTGCCAGGTAAAAGAAAACAATAGGTACAGCTGCCAAACTATGTGCTACATTTGATGTTTATAGTTAAAGCAGTCTTAAAGTTTGGCACTGGCCTGCCCACAAGTGTAGAATACACATCAGTGCCACCAGGCAGTACCTGGTACACACACACACACACACACACACATGCACACCACAAAATGCTTCAAAAAATAGTTAAACTTTAATTTATTTGTTTTGTTGAATTCTAATACAGTAGCAATAAATTCTCACTCATAATTAACTGTTTTATAGAACAATGAATAGAACTAATACGATGTTATTTAAATAATCACTCACATGCTGCAAATTATAACTTGATGGAAGTCTGTGCATCTGACATAACATCATTTCAGGTAACACATTTAAAACATTTGCATGTATTTTTGTGTGTTTATAAACAAATGAGACTGAATAAAAAATGTGAGGACAATGACTGACTGCTTTTGTGCCATTTAATTGATCTTTCATTCGCTATTTAAGTATTATGAAACTTAGAAGCTCCAATAAAACCTATAAATCCAACTGATTTCCCATTTATACATTGCACCTTAAAAGCAGAATGTGTATATTTCTAAATAAAATATATCACTCAGAGAAATATCTTCTCTCTGTATGAAGAAGAGGAGCACAGAACACTTTTTTTTTCTCTTTCAGGCCAAACATGTGCATCTGTCTGATACTGCAACAGTTTCTCTTTAACAAGTCATGCACTTGCTGCTGCTGAGACTAAACCTCATCCCTGATATGTTTCCATTTAAGCACAAAAACAGCAAACTCACATATACAAGCTAATGGATAAATACTCATTAAGACGCATCACATTTTCAAAATCAGAGGATACTAAAATGATTCGAGAAATCTGACCTGTCTCCAGCCAGAGAAGCCAGAAAAGAGCTACACAGGAAGCATTCAGCTGAAATGAAATGTTAGAAGGCTGAGAGAGGAACCCTTAGATCATTGCCTTACTGGAAGAAGGGACCCTGAAGTTTGGTGCAGACCTGGTCTCGTTTCTCCTCCTTCTGCTTGAGGTAATCTTTCAGCTTGTCTGTGGAGAAACACACTTTAGAGTGTCTGCCTTTGTGTGGTGTGCGATGGGCACGCAGCCAGGAGTTCTGGAGACACTCGGCTGCAGTGGGCCTCCCCCTGTAATCACATCAGAATATGCACAAGTATGTTCCTAATTCACAAAAACAACTTTGCACACGAATAGTTTGAGGTTTGGTTTACTTAAGAAGAATGAGAAGTTGAATTCTGTATGTTTAGACTACATTTTAAGGATGACACCCACCAGGATTTGTTATTCAGGCTACTCTTCATGAAGTTCAAGGCTCCCTCGGACAGACCAGGGTAACAGCGTCCAAACTGGATCTTCCCTTTCCTGATGTTTCTGTCTTGCTCCCAGCCGAGCTCTGCATGGAACGGGCTGTCGGCACTCAACCTGGTGAACAAAGGGGAAGAAACACATACATTACTCAAAAATATAACGTCAGAACTACAGAAGACAGTAGCATTAACCTATTTAATTAAAACTTACATTACAATATTATCTACTTAAAGAAAACTTGGATGATTGGATTGGATGATGGAGCCACATTTAGACACCTGTGTCTCTGTACTTACATGATGAACGACAGAACTCCAATAGCCCAAATGTCAGTTTCAGGCCCGACACCTTGACCTTCCAGGATTTCCGGAGCTTTGGGAAGGACAATATAAACTAACAAAACAGACAACATGTTGTTCTTAAAGAGCTGTGCTGTTACTCACATGGCCACATTCATTCACATGCTTAAATTTTTGAATTAGGAAAATGATTAAAATCAGAAATGGATAAAAAAAATGATAATAAAATGGACTTGGGTGTATTAGGCTATGGTAGCTAGGATCAGCTGAAGTGGATGAAGTTAGGCTGAATTATTTCCATCCATCAATCCGTCCTCCCTTAAAGAATGTGTACCTTTGCGGCGGCAGTCTGTTGAAGGCCATGACAGTCAAAGGTTTAGTACATTAGAAGAATCTACAACAATGCAGGCCTTAAAATCTATTAGTTTGCCTTTTGAAATGAAACAAGAAATGCGTCAGTACCTTTGCTCTCTGACAGGCCCTGGATGTGCTCAATGTTGAGAGGCTGACCGGGTGTGAAGGACTGAGCTGAGCCCAAGTCAACGATCTTCAGGTGGTTACAATCATCCACCAGCATGTTGTCAGACTTTAGGTCCAAGTGGATGACCCGCCGGCTGTGAAGGTAGTCGACTGCACTCAGAATCTGAACCAGCAGCTCTGCGACATGAGCCTCTGCGTAAAGATCTCTGAGAGGGCACAAACACAGAAAGAGGAATTGCCACAAATGACTTCAGGCTGCACAAAAAAAAACCTTTTGGGCATATGTCTGAAACAGGATATAGATAATAATAAAAAAAAGATATTACATTGACTGATTACAGTAAGTGTCCATTTGCCTCATCTCTGTAATCTGCAATCTTTGTTCAGTTCACATTGATTTGTGCAGATTATCTTTCTTAAACCACCAAAAAAGTATTTCTAATTTACATCAAAGTAATCCATTAGATGAAATCATCAAATCAAATCATTCACTGTAACACCAGCATGGCAGCAAGTTTGAGAGATTTGGCCTATTGGCCCTAATTAGACCAGCATTTCTCACAGGAAATCTGTTGCTTACTTTTCCTGCCTTTTTAGACTAAATGGAGTGTCTTAATTTGGAATTACATAGAGATCAGTTCTGCCTGGATTATTTCTCCTACAGGCCCCCCAGGACAGAATAAGGACATGAAAATATGGAGACTTTTCACTGTCATGGACAGAGTCCCTTGATGAATACAAGTGGAAATTTTGACCTGACGTTAGCACAAATCAGAAGACTACGTGTCACCACGGTCATTAGTAAATCATCATCATCATCATCATCATCATCATCATCATCAAATACATAAAGCAAATTTAATGGCAAAGTGGCCAGCTACATTGATCTAGAACAAAGTGTTTGACAGAGAGACCACCTACCTACTCACACTGACATCTGGTAGCGTGGCAAACAGGAAAGACAAATACGAAATAGTGATGTCTTTGAGGACTTTAAATATTACCACATTTAAAAAAATGGATACTTGATATCATCCCTCTGTGTATAAATCCATACACAGACAGTTTGGTGCTATGTTTCTCAAGCCTTCCTGTACCTCGCTGCCAGACTGTAGAGCAGCTCCTTGCCGGGACAGAGCTCCTCCACTAACACCAGGTAGCAGGGGGTAATGTAGGCGGTGTGTAGCTGCACCAGGTGGGGGTGATGAAGCCTCTTCAGCAGCTGGTACTCCCTCAGCACCAACTGCCTTTGCTCTGCCTGGTAAGGGGTGATCTTGGCAGCAAACACTTGGCTGGTCTCAATGTCCCTGCACAGGGTTATGACGCTGAAACGACCCCTGAGAGAGAAGGAAACAAAAGATGAGGGGGTGCAGAAAAAGGCTGTCTGTATGGAAATTAGTGCCTCAGAGAAAGTCCCACCTGCTGATCTCAGAGAGGAAACTATATTTCTTCTGTGCTGTCTGTCGTTCTGACCCAGTGACCTTTGAGCCCAGTGACTCAGTCTGGATGAGAGGAATGTGAGTGTCTGTGCGGCAGAGTAAATACAGGTGAAAACTGTGCAACCCTTCATATAGTAGCTGTCTGTTGATGTGCATAATTGCTGCATGTGCAACAGCAAACGTATTTCAGAGTGTTTTTCTTGCCTTCAGGATGAGTCGCCATAACAACAGGTGCTGAAGCATCACTGAAAGGTCCTGCTCCTGTCTTTGTGATGCACCCCACCCTAAACACATAAGAAGCTCCTCTGGGCAAATCCTTCACCACATAGCAGCTATCTGTCACCTCCTCCGACAGGACCGTCCATTCCCCACCTGAGGAGGCACACAACACCTGAGTTTACTGTGAAATCCGCACTTGCTGCACATTTAATGCTCTTACATTCAAGCAGCAGCGATTATTAGTGATATTATAGAAGGAAATAAAATGATTGTTGAGGTCAATTCAATGTAAAAAAAAAAAAAAAGCATGCAGACTTACACAGTTTAACTCTCAGTTTAATTTGTGTTTTCAAATATATTGTGCCAGGATAAGAATAATATTCATCTCTGTGTCAAGAGATAATAAAATAGGACCAGTCCTCAAAACCAAAGTATCGGACTTAAACTGGCTGTCAGCTCCACAAATTGAAATAATTTAAAATGTAGTGCATCAGTCAAAAGTCTATGCACTGCACATGCCTGATGAGATATATTTTGGTGTCTCTAAATCACTGATATTAGTCCAAAAATGCTTGATTAAACGTTTTTGTGTCAGATTTTAGTAATTGGAACTATCAAGTCATAGACAACTGATTTGGTTAATTTGGTTTCATTTTAACACAAAACACCAATTTTCATTTCTGTGTTGCTGAATCATCTTTATGAACCCACCATCTGTACAGTACTGCACACAGTAAGTGATGGGGTCACTAGACTGAACTGGTCTCCAAACCAGCAGGACTCCACCCCCATCTAACTGGAGCACTTCAGCCTTGTTGGGACGGACTGGCAGATCTGGAAATAATGGAGTTGAACAAACATACACAACCAGGTCATTTTGGAATAGAAATACATAAACCACAGAATGCAGCTTCTTCACTACCTTTTGTCTTTTTGAATGCAGGTATTTTAAAAGAAGACAAGAGTTTGGAGGTCCTCTTTTTTGGACTCTCAAGACCACTGCTGGAGTCCCTTTCAGATGGGATAGGAGTTGATCCTTTTACTATTGGTCCTGTAATAAAAGACAAACAATGCCAAAAGGGAAACAAAACACTAGATTGGATAAAATGACAGTGTAGATGTACAATATAACATAACTTTTTTAGCTGTTTTCTGAATATGGATGCTGCTTGACAATTTTCTGTGAAATGATATGATAAAATTGGCAATAGTTCACCTCCTTTGCTGACATCCTCCTTACTAGAAGACCTGGAGAATAGTTTGGTCAGGCTGGAGGCTGAAGCTCTCATTTTCTTCCTCAGAGACATGGTGGGAGTATCTGGCTTCATGATCTCTCCTAGTGTGGGTCCTAACTCTGTGTTCTCCAGTTGGGAGTATGAATGGCCGGTCCAGGACTGCCTGCGGAAGATCTTGAGCAGTCCCATCTTAGGTGACCTTCCCAGAGGTGGCCGGGCTTCGAGGGCTGGAGCGGATGCATGTCTCTGGAGGCCATAGCTCCCCTTCTTGTCCTTGGCCCTGGGAGGCCTGTCTGGAGCCTGGAGAGAAGAGAGGCTAGGACTGGGGCTCGTCATTAGTGGAGTCCCTGGCTGACTTCTGCTGTTTGTAGATAAGTTGGGGTTGGAGCGGGTGCGGTTACGCGGTGGTGCCTGGGGATATGAGCTTCTGGGTTTAACTTCTTGGAAGGAGCACGGGGATGGTGAAATCAGAGGCTCTCCCTGATCATCATACCCTTCACTCTCTCCTGATCTGTATCGTCCTCTGAGATGACCATGACTCAGCTCCTCACAGGAGCCAAGTCTACTTGAGGACTCAGAGCCACCATGCATAGATGACTCAGCCAATGACCCCTGGGAGCCAGCAAAGGTGTCACCCTCTGTGTGCTCCTGATCCAGTCTGGTGCTCGTTCTGTCTCCAGCCAGGAGGCTCAAGGGAACAGATGATCCACCCAGCATGCGAGTCCCTTGTATTGGAGCGACAGAGCCTCGTCTTCTTGTTGGTCGCCCAGGGCTCGGGATGGCCAACAAGTTTCTCCCTGCCACTTCATCGTCGGTGAAATCTTCCTTCAGACTTTGAGAGCCTTCTTCTTCACCTGACTTTGTGCGCTTGGGTGAGCTTGGAGATCGACGAGAATACTCATCAAGAGACCTGCTCCTCCTGTGAGGGGGTGCGTTGGTGTGGGCGAGGCCGACACCACTGTCAAATGAACAGGACTTCTGCATTGTGGGCTGGATTGATGCTCGTCTCTGGCCGCGACTGGTCTCCGTTTCATCTTCTACGTATTCAATGAGAGGCTCATTGAGGCGTCCTGAAAAGCTTCTCCGGAGTGGTTTGCGGCCTCTCTCCTGCTTTTTGGCCTGGAACTTGTCCCGTAATGTCATGTGTCTGGCAGACATGGGTGAAAGCTGATGAGAGGTGCTGTAGAAAGTGCTTCGGATAACGCTGCCACGAGGGATACGACCTCCATCACTCCCTGAACCTTCATCCCCATCAGATAGGTAGAGAGATTGACTGCTGTCCTTGCTGAACCTACGCTCCCTTTGTGGTGTCTGTTGACACGACACATCTGATGACGCAACTGACTGCCTGCTCATACTCCGCTCTAGCACACTCCTCCTTCCTACCATCTCCCCATCCTCTTCCTCCCCTAATGTCACTTCCTCTTCCTCCTCTGCATCTACGTGGCGTTTGGCAAAAGGCTCAGGGATTTGTGCTCTCTCCGTTAAAGGATCATAGTCTTCCTCTGTTTCCTCCTCCTCCTCAGTCTGGCTGCAGTGCTGGAAAAAGTCCCAAGAGTCAGCTTCATCGTATTCGGATGAGGAGCCACTGCTTAAAGAGGTGCTGCTGTGTTCCTGGGGCTCGCGGGGCACCGTCACTGCAGTATCTCTGAGAGGAGCGTCCAGCAGCTCAGGGATGGGCCTTAATGTGAGGACTGACCCAATGCAGGTCAAAGAACGCTGGAGGGATAGATGGGAAAGATACAAGTGAAGACATATTTTCTTTTGTGATCTATTGTGAAATCAACTTGTAATCATATTTAAACTGAAAATCAACCAGTTAGTACTTCGTTTTAGCCTCTGAAGTTGTAGTGTCAATGAATGAGGTAACTCACCTGCCATTTCCTTTTTGAGATGAAGGCTTTCAAACTCTTTGTGTTGATTTCATCAGTGTCTTCTCCTGCATGTTCGTCCTGAACACATTTACAAAGACGTGTGTGTTTAGATATGTGCCTAAATGTTTTTGAACACAGTAAAGCTTGATTAGGCTTGATTATTCTGCTGTATTTCCTCTCACCTGGAACCATTCATGGCTCAAGCACTCAAAGGCAGATGGCCGCTTCCTAGGCAGAGGAAGATTCAGAGTGGTCAGACGTATGCTATATTACAACCGAAAACCACATCTAATTGTGTTGTCAGGGTCTACTGGCAACATTTTTAGATCAACAGTGAATCAAATGGCTGTCTATAAGGTGAAGGAGGTGCATTTCCTACTCTGGATCTGGCTGGAGGAGCATGTGGAGAAAGTCCTGGGCCTCAGGGCTTCTGTATGTGACATCAGGGGCGTCCCAGTTCAGGGTCCCCTCCCCCACCCTCAGCAGTGTAGCACGATCCGTCTCACCCACAAAAGGGCATCGGCACACCAGACTGTCACGATACAGAAAAAGTGTGATGTCAATAGTCAACAGAAACTAAGTTTTTGATATACTGTATATTTAAGATTTTGAAACAATCAAAAGTGATACATACCATATATATGCTATAACACCTACAGACCTGACAGAGAGAACAAGATATTTTTATGTTATGTCTGATTTTGATCTGTAATTTACAATTGTATACTGTCTGTCTGTCTGTCTGTCTGTCTGTCTGTCTGTCTGTCTGTCTGTCTGCAGAACTAATCACACACAAAATTACACAAAAGAGATTTGCAAATACTATCTGGTGCAAGTCTTAATTAGCCAGATTAGTAGTTAAACTCACCAGATATCAGTGGCCACAGTGACTGGCTCTAGGTGAACAATCTCAGGGGCAACAAACTCTGGTGTACCAATCATGCTGTATTGGTGTCTAGATGTGTCCATTTCTTGGCAGAAGCCAAAGTCACAGATCTTGATCTCATCTCTGGGCGGATACACCATTAGGATATTATCAGGCTGAAGAGAATATTAATAGAAAATGGAATTAAAAAAATGCTTGAAAATAATGACACAGTCAATAATGCAACGTTGATTGGACCAGAAATCTCACTTTGATGTCCAGATGTAATATGTTCAAGCTGTGTATGTGACCAACTCCTTCAAGGATTTGCTGCAGGTATGACTGAACCTGAAATAAAATGTAGAATATTTGTCAACAACCATACATAATCTTTGGAAGAAAATATGATTTTGTAGTGAATAAATATAAGCTTGTACCTCTCTCTCTGAGACTGATCCTTTCAGTAATAAATGGTCTAGAAGTCCATGAGAACAGCACCTAGAGACGGTGTTAAAGAACTCTTAACTGAGTACAAATCAACAAAGTAAACGTAAAGTGGGGAAGAAGGACAGATCACATTGCAACATTTAACAGGGAGGATACATTTCTGTGATCAGCACCAGAGTGCGTCTGGTGCAAAAAAAGTCCAGCAGACAGGCCACTCTGGGGTGAGCCAGTCGGGACAGTAGGTCCCTCTCCTGGAAGGCCCTGGTCCGAGTGCTGCTACGTAGAGGCAGGAATTTAGCAGCGAACACTTCACCTGTCCTTCTGTGAACCACACGCTTCACTACCCCGAAGGTTCCCCTAAAACAGAGAGACGGTCACATCAAACCTTAACAGGGCTCATGGGTAAGTTGGACTGCGCCAGTATGAAGTTCAGGTTCACCTTCCAATTTCCTCATGGACATCATAGACAGAGAATAATCTCCTCCTCTTGCCCAGCTCCACCTCTCTCTCTTGACGCTCCAGCGGACCTGCAGAGAAGACAAACATGTGAATAAAACAGCTGCACCTCTTGGACAGACATTCATCACAATACATATGGTTTTGCAGTTAGAGCTGAATAATTAATCAATATCTATAGAACTAATGATGCATAGCAGCATTGCTGTTGTCTCACCTTCCTCCACTGTCAGCTGAGCCTGACATGACACATGGCCAGACTCATTGTAGGCGAAGCAGATGTATATACCACTGTCTTCACCCTCAGGGCACACTATGGTCACTGAGCAGCGGGCACCATGCTGTACGATCTCCACATTCTCATTGGCTGCAAGCTCCTCTTCATCCTCCAATTACAGAAGAGCAAAGTTTTACTAGGGATAAATTCTAGTCAAACTTTTGTCTTGGGACCGTAATGCCCTCCTGTGACCTAAGAGTGCAAAGTTTAACCCTGACAATCTTTTATTAAAGCTTTATCAATTCTGATGATGATCAGAATGATTAATATGATATGAGATCATGTCACAAGCCAGCCACCCCAAACTTTTCTTGTAACCAACCGGTGGTCCACGGTGCTCCTACCTTGTACCACTCTATCTTAGGAGTAGGTCTTCCTGTGATGATGGCAGTAAATGTAGCTGGTTGGCCAGGCTCTACACACAGGTCCTCGGTGGGTACCTGGATGGAGGGAGGAGCTGAACGGGAGATCAGATCAGTTAGTAATCACACAAAGTTTGATAGAAGTCACACACTTATGTTTAAGAGACAAGAATACCATCTGTAATTTCCTGCATTGACTCTGAGATGTAGATCTCTTCCTCTTCATCCTCTAGGTAACAACTAGGCTGCTGTATCGCCTGACCCATCGATGTTGAGGCAGGAACAGCCTGTTCAGTAGTACATTCAGTGCTTCTCAAAGAGAAGATAAAAGGAAAATGTAATTATCAAAGACTACTGATCAGTCCAGAGAAATAACATTTCTATCTGTTCACAAAACTACTACATGGATTCTAAGATTTACATTTCTACTATTTTAGCTTCAGTTGTTGGTGTTACTAAACTTACTGTTCGGGGTGTTCAGGTGGGAAGAGCATCTTAGCAATAGAGGTGGGGCTGAAATCAGTCTGTAACCATTTCTTCACAAAGGCAGTGGACCAGCCCTCTGAGTCTGCATCTGTGAAATCCACAATGCCACTCAGTGGGAATTTTATGGCTAAGACACTTAAAATAAACATATATGTTGCCTTGACTGTATTTTAAGTATGCTGAATCATTGGAAAAGGAAAAGTGAAAAAGTACATTACCTTACATACCGGGAACAGTAATAATGCATTTCTTACCTTGGTACTTGAGGGTTTAACCCCACTAACCCAACACATCAACAAGACATGGGCGCATGCCCACTCCTGTATGGGGGAAAGGGGACACCTGCCCAGCACATGACCATCTTTTGTTCGTTGGAGTGAAGAGTTAGCTGGGCATGCGTTGACAAGAGGAGAGGGGAATGTTGAGTGGTTATTTGTTATTATGGTAATGATGACTTACATGGAACGGTCCATGTGAGGAACTTCCTGCTTTAGGACTAGTAGAGGGAAGATGAAAAACATGTAGGTTATGGACAATGGAAGGGCAAACATGGTGAACCGGTGCAAAAATCCAGAAAAAACATAAAAAAATGCTGTTTATGTGGTGAGGACAATTCTATTGTCCTTATAGATATATTATGTCAGACTTACAATATGTTTTCATCAGTATTTAATACCTCTATTGAATTTTGGCTGAATCTATTCCACCCTATCTCTACTTTCATTGCTGACACGGCTGACTATGTGTGATAGCAATAAAAACAATAAATGAATAGATACCAACACAGTTGGAAAGTCACTTCGTAATATGGGAGAGTAACAGCGGTACTGGCTATGCCCTCTGTGGAAAGTGGAAACATGATGAAAAACACAAAACATTCCATACATTAAATGCATCAATGCATTTTCATGGGTGAGGATGCTGGGAAATGCAGTATGGTGTCTATGTTGAATGGTACAACAGCCACTAGATCCTGCTGGGTTATGGCAATAGAAGGTCGTTAGAAATAGTTACTGTTAGGTATTACGTTTGGGGGCTTTTGTTTTGCATGACTGAATAACCAATCAAGATGTGAATTAAACACAGAAGTGAAAGTGGTTGGGAATCATCACTAGTCAGATGAACACAGGAAATGCGCAGTGAAGCATATTTAAGATCAAGGAGCAAAGGTTACGGCTGGTTGTGTACAGACATCCAGGTGAGAGATGGTTGTGGTTAGATACGGGTTTAATGTGGCTAAGGTCATTGGAGCGATCTGGGACAGGGAATAGCCACAGACAGTTTGCACCTATGAAGTATGAATTAGTTATCACATGCCACCTAGACAATCACTGAACTCAAATGGAAATATCAGAAATGGAAAAATGAGCAATGACAAAAATGTGTTGCTGTGGTTTAAGCTCATGCTCACTACCACATAATACAGTTAATAGCTGTGAATCCACATTTGCTGTACTGTGCAGATGGGGATCTTTTTCGGATGAACAGACTGCACTTCATGCCATAATCCCTGGGGATCTAGTGACCAGTGTTGTGGTAGTTGGAAGTACTTATGATGTGAATATGTCTGAAATGGATCAAAGGAAAATATGAGTCAAATCTCAAAATGGCATCACCTGGATAGAATGGATGAATGGTAGTGGTTGAAAGTGGAAATTGATGCAAACTATTGCAGTTTGTTGTGAAAAGATGTCATACAATGTGATGCAAAAAAGGGTGATGGGATCAGAAGTGAGGTGAACTGAAGTGAATGTGGACAATGGCATGTGCTTCAGCCCTTCTCAAACACAGCTGGACTAGTGAAAGTGTGGAGCTGCCACATAAAAACCCTGTTGTGGGTCTCCACCCAGTGTGGAGGATATTTACCTGCAGCAGGTCTGGCTGTCCTACCTTTAGGAGGCAAGTCCTGTGGTTGGTTGTTCTCGATGTCGATCTGTGGTACATAAGCGGGGCACAGCCCTGCTTTGCACTTGACGCAGCCAAACTCATTCCAAAGCTAAGCAAAACAAAACAAAACAAACATATAATGTATCTTAACAGACCACCTTTGGTATGAAATGTATCTTGAAATACTGTAGACTTAACGGATGTGGGTTTTATACCTCACACTCGTACTGTCCAATATCTGCCTCTGTTGCGCTGATGACCGTCAGACACAAGATCCCACTCCGAGCATCATTCAGGATGGAGTATTTTCGCTGGTCAGTCAACTCTCTGCCATCTTTCAACCACCTGCCAAACACAAAGATGGATGTGTTTGACACACACACTCACCGCAAAAAATCATATAGCAACTTTCTGTGTTGCCATACCTGATTCGTGGTAAAGGAGTAGTCATTGTGGAGCAGGTAAACTGTATGTCCTCTCCCTCTATCAGGCAAGCACTCTCCAGCCGACTCACAAATCTGGGTGGAGCTGTAGAGAAGAAATACATTAAGGTATTATCTGCTCCTATAATTAGAAATAGACTAATAGTGGCAAGAACAGTAATTAGTAGTGTGATATTATTAGTAGTGATTGAAGTAACTGTAGTGGGGTATTGATGGTAGTATTACTGGGAGTAGTTAGAAGTAATAGTATTAGAAACCACAGTCGCACTTAAAGTTGTGACAACTAAAATCATAGCAATACTACTAAGCATAAACTGTAGTAATATCAGTTGCAGAAGTAGTAGAACTTGCATTGGTGACAGTAGTTGTAAAGCTTTAATTGTAATTGTGGTAGCAGTAGTAGTACTTGCAGTATTAGCACTATAGTACTAGCAATAAGAGTAGCAGTAATAGTAGTATGAGTTTTAGTAGTAGTAATGTAACTATTCATAGTACTAATATGTTGAAGTAGTAGCAGTGATATTACAGCTCTCCCGTGTTCTTCTGTATGTGCAGCATTCGCCTAAAAACACAGACATGGCTCTGCAGCAACACAACGCTCAAGAGGTTTAGATGTTTCCATCGACTCACCCTGAACCACAACCTGAGACAGAGTACCAGCACTGCCCATGAAGCTGTTAGCATAGCAAGCATACTGTCCAGAGTCCTGTGCAGTGAGGCTGTCCAGGATGAGACTGCAGGTGCCTGACCGGTCCTCTGTGATGATGTGACGGGGGTCATCCTCCAAAGGAAGACCATCTAAGAGACGGACATCAGATTTTTACTGTGAAACCATTGCTGTAGCACATAAATACGTGTTTGCATAACATGGTGTTGCTCAGGAAATCCAGTATATATATATTTATATATTTTAATGAGATATTTCTGACCTTTGAGCCAGCTGACCACTGGTTTTGGTGATCCTGTGACTTTACAGGTCAGTTTGATTGTCTGTCCTATCTTTGTCGTGCAGTCAGACAACAGTGACTCAAACACTGGTGGGCCTGTTCATTGACACAAACACAGAAATCACCAAGCATTTAATGAAAATATCAGTCATGTCAATGCCATAAAAAAAGTTTGACCCTAAACAACAGTAAGAAAAACAAAGGACAAGAGACAACACCTTCAGTCAATGTAATTCTCTATCTGACAATTTTAAGAACAGAACATGCTGAGGGAAATATAAAGGAAAATACTCAAAATGTACCCCCAAAGGCACACTTACTGTTTGTGGGCAGGCTGGAACGCTGCTGTAGCTCCTTCAGGTCCTTGAGCCAGGAGAGTTTAACCAGGGAGGAGCGGCCCTGCAGAGTGTACCTCCGCAGTGAGCCCCTGTGCTCGTGCCACAATCCCCATGACTTTTCATCTCCACCCACAGTCTCCTTTATTTCCACATCATTCAGCTGGGTAGGTCGCAAAAGTGAGAATGAGAAGGACAAGTGAGTGAGAAGATGAGGTCAACGGTTCAAAAGAACTTTGGGAGTACACTGAAGGAATTTTCCCATGCGGCCAGATTTGTTTTTAAAAGGTTCATTTTTTGTAATCCTTCCGTAGAATATGTGAGAAAACAGGAGAACTGATCTTACCTTCATCTTGTTCTTGAAGGTGTAGGTGTCATTGTTCATACTGGTGTCTCTTTTCAGTTTACACAGTACAATACATTCCTTGAAGAGAAACACTTGTCTCTGATGCCCTCTAGAGGCTGTCTTCATTTCTGGAGTTTCCTCCCACACCGTGAAGACTCCCTGAGGAGAAGACAGCAGGTGTGGACAATAAAGTATGATAACCAAATGTGAATGGATGTCTTTCATCAGAGTGAACATTTAAGGCTGATGACCATTCGTTGTTTTACAGAGATCTGCTATTCAGGCAGGATTGTGAAGCAGTTATTATCTGAATTGTTGGGGCATCTTGGCAAAAGAAAAGAGGGTCTTCCACACACTGTAACGACTAAATGTTTTATTTTTCTGGTAAACAAAATCAAAAGGGATTCATTTCAGCTGAAATGAAAGAAAAAGTCAGCTTTTGTTCACAGCATTTTTACTAGCTGTCACAAAAGCTACTGAGCTACTTCACAGTGCCACTATTTCTTTTTGCCAAAACCTCCAAAAATATTGATTATAAAAAAGTTGGGACACTGTGTAAAACATAAAAATAAACTGAATGAAGTCTTTGCGAACAAGCCGTGTTTACCGACTACAGTTTTACAAAGTGATCTGAGCCCATGTATCCTTCATACAATCATGTGTTTCATAAAGTGGTCATCCTCATTTGTGAACGACTGAGCCTTTCCAGGATTCCCCTTTCACCTATCACCTGTTACCAGTGAACCTGTTTACCTGTGGCATGTTCCAAACAGGTGTTTTTGGAGCAATCCACAATCTTTTCCAGTCTTTAGTTGCCCCTGTCCCAATTTGTTTGAAACGTGTTGCTACATCAAATTCAGAATAAGCAGATATTTACAAAAATCAATGAAGCTGATGAGGTCAAACATTAATTACAATGTCTTTGTACTGTTTTCAATTGAGTATCTCTCAAAAATGATCACATCCTGTTTCATACAGCTTCCCACAGTTTTTGGAACTGGGATTATAATAACCTCCTAATGGTGTTCAGGTTTTTGTGTTCATACTGGACACAGAATATAATTTGGGTTAAAAAAAAAAACAGTCATCAGTAATTACCTGTCTCATGGGCTCGCCCAGTGCTGTTAGAGGAGCCGGGTAGTTCTCAATGAGGGACACCTGGTGCAGGTTGTCAGACCTCCAGGGTAGACAGGACACTGTGGAGAAGGCATCCTCCAGAAGACAGCAACTCTGGCCACTTTTGGCTTTGTTCTTGATCAACTCCTGCCAATAACATTTTTATTTACATCACAGACATTTTGACACACTGCGAAGGAGAAATTACAATGACTTCAACAGCAAAGCAAGCTTAAATCCTACACACTGGTCCTTGAAGTAGAAAATATTCCAATACAACACTCCTGTGTGACTGAGGACTATATGCTGACCTTGAGTAAAGCCTGGTAGGTTTGAATCCTCTCCAATGGTTGCTGGAGGAAGGTAAGGACATCCATGGCAGGAGCATCAGGCTTTCCCGTTTCTGTTAATTCCTAAAGTGTAATGAGCAACATGTTAAAGAAATAAAGCTCATGAGATCAGTGGAGTAATGTTGTTATTCAGCATCGTAGTTTCCACAGTGTTACATGTTTATGTTTAAGTCCAAACAGATTTTGTGAGTACTTTGAAGTACTGTTGGATAGCCTTGTCGGTGACGCAGGCCTCTGCTTGTGCTTGTCCTGCCATGTAGTGAAGATACTTCTCAAAGTCCTCAGTGTGCTTGATCAGATGCATGGCAACGTCATCATCTGTGGCACACTGTCTCAGACCAGGAAGGAGGGACCTGACAAGACACATTTTATTGTTAATTTGCAAGTTGGATTAACACATTCAAATGAGCATTATATTAGTTACAGTATGTACAATACAGTACAAGAACAGTGCATTTCTTCTCTTACCTCTCATGCAGGAGAACAATGTCCTTCATATTCCTGAAAATTATCTCTTTCTGATTGAGGATGTTAACGGGGACGTGGCGGCTAGAGTCCAAATAATTTAGCTGATGAGAGGTGAACATCTTCATCTCCTTCACAAACTCCTCTTCTCCATCAATTAGGCCTTGGATCAGTTGGCTAAAGGTACAGAAGATTTAATGCAGATTGGAAGTGATGCAGCAGTATTGCCTCTTATTGCTCACATCTGAGATTTCTGATTAGAACAAATACATTTTCCATAATCACAAAAGCTATCAAGCTACGTAGGATAAGTGCAGGAAACAACAAAATAGTAAAAGCAATAAATCCAAATAATAGTGTCAAGTGATGTTCCTCCCTGTTTATTCAACATGTCGATATAACTGCAGGATGACAGACCTCAGAGCTCTCCTGTACTCTTCTCCTGTCGATCCAATTCCATCGAGATCCTCTTGAGGTGCTCTCAATTGTGGGAAGGTCTCCTGTTCAAAAGACCGGCATGTATTTATTATTAAAAGAGTTTTCATTGTTGACAACACAAAATTCCAAACTTAACATTTCAGAATATAAGATGTTCACTCAGTACTGGAGTTGACATCTGGGTTTATAGTGACATCATACCTTCCTCTTCTTCTCCAGGTAGGCTGGACACACCCATCCCTGTCGAGCAGGGTTGGTTTTGGTGGGTTTGGTCCTCACCAGCCATCTGTCAGGGTGAACAGAATCCAGGACATCTACAAACTGGCCCTCCTTCAGAACAAAACTGTCCTTATTTCCACTGTTTGGACTGCAATCGGCTCGCGCCACATATATATCAAATGTCTGAAACAGAAAAAAACAACACATAATTTAAGATGTGCATAGTCAAATGTGACTAAATTAAATTACTAACTAAATTATTTATGAATTTTTAGTCCATAAATATGCATCCAAGATTGAACATAATATAAAAAAACCACCTCTCGTCTATCCTCTTCCCCTTCTGACTCCGATCCAGAGACAGTACTAGTTAAGGGTGTGTGAGCACGGTGGTGTTTAGGAGATGGTGTCCTCAGTCTGCCTTCATGAGCCCCTACAAATTATAGAGGCAGAAAACCATAATATACCTGATAAGAAGCTTAATAAGAACCAGTGGAAAGGTTATGGTTAGAATTACAATTAAAAACAGGAATAAAATAAATCAATATGGCTGACCTTTGACCTTCAGTAGTTTCTTAGGAGGTTGTGGAGGAGCTATCTGTTCTTTCTCATCTTTTGGAGGCACTTGGTCCACTGCATTTGTCACTTCCCTGTGACAGTATTGATAATATTTTGGGTATCTTTATGAGCACTACATTAAAGACTTGCAATTAAAATTAAGACAATAAAACAAAAGTCTGACCTCTGTACAGCTGGACAAGTCTCAACGGGTTCCATCATATCCGGAGCTGTGTCATAATCAGAGGGACTCGACACTGTTGAAAGCATAAAATCATATGTAAACATGTGGCAAATCTATATTTTTGGGTTTACAGTTAGAGAATAAACATGTGACTCACTGGAGCTCGCAGCAATGAGTGAGGATCCTCTCCTCTGCTGCAGGTTGATCTGAACGTCCTGCTGCTCCGTCAGGTTGTAGGCCTCCCACAGAGAGACACTAACACTTTCTACATAGCTCACAGCATCTGTGGGTGAAGTGGGTGTCTGGTTTTGAGTCTGAGGCAGATTCTGAGTCTGTGTGTTGGTCTCAGGCTTTTGTGGGGCGAGTTGCAGAGGAGTTATGGCTGCGAGTGGTGGGTGCACAGGCTTCTGGACTATTGGAGCGGGCTTCTGAGGCTGTACTACTGTTATGTTCCCATTGTAGGAGGTCACACCAAACTTATTGACCACCTCACATGTATAGATTCCACTGTCATTGGTGGTGAGGTTTTTGATGACCAGTGTGCATACGCCACTCTCTGCAGTTTCAATACGGCATCGATAGTCATGAGTGATTTGTTGCCCATTTTTCAGCCAACGCACTGTGCTGGGTTTCCCATCTACGACACACACTAAAGTGACTGTACCATGAAGATCTGCACTCTGGTTCTTAAACACCTCTTTAAAGACAGGTCGCATGTCTTTGCGGGTTTTGTAGCCTTTGAAGGCAGCCTGGATTTTCACCGCAGCCTCTTGCAGTTGTGGCTCGTCCTCAGTGCTGATGTCAATCTCTGGTGTCACATTTTTTGGTGGCTGTACCCTCTGAGGTACATTAACTGGAGAAAGTGGAGAGGGTTGGGTCGAACCCTCAGCACCAGGGAGCTGGACATCACTGTGGGTTGCTGGTGTCTCAGACAAAGCCTCTAAGAAAGTTTCATCTTCAGAAATGTAGAGGAGAGGAATGTCTTCTGTCATCTTTATTGTTTGTTGTTCCTCCTCCCTTCTCATTGGCTCGACCGCCAGTTTGATTTCCTGGTCCACTTCAGGCTCTTTTCTCATGGGTTTTACTGGCTGTTTGATGGGCTGTTTGGTGTTTGCATCCTTCTCTGCAGCTTTCAGAGGTTGCTTAATTTTCTCAGTGTCTGTTGTCAATGATTGTTTCCTTTCAAATTTTATTTGTTCTTCAACATCTTTTTTCATGGACCCAATTGGCTGTTTTAATGGCTGATCATCCATTGTTTTCACCTCAGCTCTTGTCATCTGTTGATCATCCTGATCTGTCTCTGTGTCCCTTGAGTATTGTTTTTCCATTCCCCCCTTTGCTTTGCTTTTTATCCTCATGGGTGGTTTTGGAGGGGCAAATTCAGTCTCTTTTTCTGAAGTCTTTTCTGGTTGTTCTACTGACTGTTTCTCCACAACTACTTTCAGTGTTTTTTTCTCTTTCCCTGCCTCTGTGGATGATTTCACTCTGTGTTCATGATCTTCTTCAGAATCATCTACAGCAGGTTTTACTGACTCAACAGTGATCTCCCCAGCTTCCTTTGGAACATATTTAAGTGGTTCCTTTCCCACTGTTACCTTTCCTTTAGACCTCGCTGGTGGTTTAAAAGGTTCTTCTTCTGTTTTGTCTACTTCAGCCTCCTTTACTGTAGACTTTTCAAATGGTTTCACAGGTTTTTCATCTTCGCTGTTCTTCCAGTAGACTGTTGCTGGAAGGTTTTCCTTCTGTTCAACTTTACTTGTTTTCTCTGAAGGCTTTTCTGGTTGTTGACTGTCAACCTTCACAAATTTCTCTAACATCCTTCCTGGTTGTTTCGTCTCCATGAAAACTTCTTTCTCTGTTTCTAAAGGCCTTGGTGGCTCCTCTACCTCCTTTCCAACCCCATTTTCCTTCTCTAGTGGTCTCACTGTCTTATCAACTTTCTTGGACACGTCATTGTGTTTCTCCTTATGCCTCTCCGGTTGAGTTACATTCTGTGCAACATCAAAGTCTTTCTCCATAGACATTGCAGGTTTCATTCCCTTTTGGTCCTCATTGTTCTCCTTCAGCGTAGACCGTTTTGGATCCAACATTGACTCCACGTCTTTTTCTGAATTTGTAATAGATGCTTTCCTATTAGCTCTCTTTTTGGGCTCTGGAGGAACGGGCCTCTCATTCTCTGGAGTATCAGTTGTTTTGGAAAAGGTGGCCTTTGTGTGAGGCAGTATTGAGGGAGGCTCTACCTTTGGTGGAGTTCGTTGTAGTGCTGGGCAAGAGAATGAAAAATGTTTTGTTGGACAGAGAAAGAACATGAGAAATTCCTGTAACTTCGGTAATTAGGTATCAAGATGCACACACCTTTCACTGACACAGTTGCAGTGGTCTCTGCACTTCCTGCTTGACATGTGTAGTTGCCACTGTCCTCAGGTTTGAGATCTTTGATGTGGAGCTGGAGAAGGCAGCCATCCTGCTTCATCTCATACTTCCTGTTAGGTCTCAGTTGTAGCTTATTCTTCCTCCATTGCACTGACACTCCAGGTTTAGACAGCTCACAGTGCAGAGATGCTGTACCTCCCTCATCAGCCTCCAAACTTTGTAATAATGTGTTGAAGAGTGGTGCGAGCTCTGCAAAAATAGGTATGGGTTGCAATAAACATAATTTTATACATCTTAAATGAAATTAGAGAATTCTTAAGACCGGGCAAATAGCAGAAAATGTATTTGGTAATGTACACAGAATCAAGACGTTTCTTCCAACTTACAATGTAGAAGGTGAAAAAAACTTCATACAATCTCAAGAAAGTACACTGTGTAGTACACATTGTGTTGTGTGGCTAATTGTTCACTACCAAATACACACACCTTTCACTGACACAGTTGCAGTGGTCTCAGCACTTCCTGCTTGACAAGTGTAGCTGCCACTGTCCTCAAGTTTGGTGTCATTGATGTGTAGCTGCAGGAGGCAACCATCCTGCTTCATCTCATACTTCATGCTGGCTCTCAGTGGCAGCCTGTTCTTCTTCCATTGGACAGACACTCCAGGCTTAGACAGTTCACAGTACAGAGAGGCTGTAGTTCCCTCCTCAGCCTCCACACTTTCTAAACTTTCCTTGAAGAATGGTGGGAGCTCTGGCAAATGGGTGCAGAATGGACAAACATATACATCTTAAGTGCATTTGGAAAATGTTTAAAATATAACCAGAAGTGGACAAAATGAAATTTCAAATTCACACAGTATAAAGGTTTTTCAGCCATCCGATGATGTAGGTGGGTTTTGCAATATGAACAACAGAATATGTGTTAGAAGTCTTAGATAATCTTGTGCAAATTGCTAACACTAGATTTGTCATTGCTATGCAAATCACCAAATACACACACCTTTCACTGTAACAGTTGCAGTAGTCTCTGCACTTCCCGCTTGACATGTGTAGTTTCCACTGTCATCAGGTTTGAGCTCCTTGATGTGGAGCTGAAGAAGGCAGCCATCCTGCTTCATTTCATACTTCCTGTTAGCTCTCAGTGGCAGCTTATTCTTTTTCCAATGCACTGACACACCAGGCTTAGACAGCTCACAGCACAGGGATGCTGTTCCTCCCTCATCAGCCTTCACATTTTGTAAGTCTTTCTTGAAGAACGGAGGGAGCTCTGTGAAACAATGTCATGAAGAGGGGGAAAATATCTTTAAGATGTGTTTGTCATAATATGAATGGCTCTTGAGACATTACCAAATGTAGATCAAACTAGGAAATAAATAACATGTTTGTCTGTGATAATAACTAAAAAGTATCAGCATTACATTACTTGTCTGTGACTTTAGAGTTTGCTGATGTAGTAAAATTTGCCATTCACCAAACTCACACACACCTTTCACTGACACAGTTGCAGTGCTCTCTGCATGTCCTGCTTGACATGTGTAGCTTCCATTGTCCTCAGGTTTAAGCTCCTTGATGTGCAGCCGGAGGATGCAGCCATCTTGCTTCATCTCATACTTCCTGCTGGCTCTAAGTGGCAGTTTGTTCTTCTTCCATTGTACTGCCACTCCAGGTTTAGACAGTTCACAGCACAGGGAGGCTGTACCTCCCTCCTCAACCTCAACACTTTGCAAGTCCTCCTTGAAGAATGGCAGGAGTTCTGGAAAAACAGGTATGACTGTAAAAACACAAGTCCATTCAGAAAATGCTTGAAACCAAACTGCAAGTGGACCAATCATCTTTGATGATACCTGTATATCAAGGCTTATCAGCAAACTTACAATATAGATGGGTAGGACTGTAATAATAGCTGCTCAGCACATAACCAGAAAGGTCATTAGTATTTCAAATTCTGATGCGTGGTTGAATGCATACATTACTAATACTGAATTTCTCATTGCCAAATGCACAAACCTTTCACTGACACAGTTGCAGTGGTTTCTGCACTTCCTGCTTGACATGAGTAAGTTCCACTGTCCTCAGGTTTGAGATCCTTAATGTGGAGCTGGAGGAGGCAACCATCCTGCTTCATCTCATACTTCCTGTTGGCTCTCAGTAGCAGCTTGTTCTTCCTCCACTGCACTGACACTCCAGATTTAGACAGCTCACAGCACAGAAAGGCTGTACCTCCCTCATCAGCCTCCACACTTTGTAATACTGTGTTGAAGAATGGTACAAGCTCTGCAAAAATGGGTACAGATTGGAAAAAGCACAATTACCCTAGGTGGAATCAGAGAATGCTTGAGACCTAGCAAGTAGCAGAAAACGTAATGCAGACATTATCAAGACTTTTCATCCAACTAACAATGTAGATGATGGAATACAAAACTTCACAAAGTCAAGAAACTTAAGACAATCTCAAGAAAGAACATTGAATTTTGTTGTGTGGTTAAACACACAGAGCAAACATTAAACTCTTCACTGCCAAACACACACCTTTCACTGACACAGTTGCAGTGGTCTCTGCACTTCCTACTTGACATGTGTAGCTGCCACTGTCCTCAGGTTTGAGATCCTTAATGTGGAGCTGGAGGAGGCAACCATCCTGCTTCATCTCGTACTTCCTGCTGGCTCTCAGTGGCAGCTTGTTCTTCATCCATTGTACTGATACACCACTCTTGGACAGTTCACAGCACAGAGAGGCTGTACCTCCCTCCTCAGCCTTCACATTCTGCAATGCTTCTTTGAAAAATGGTGGGAGCTCTGTGGAATATAAAATGTTTAGGGAGTAATAGTAGGATGTTTTATTATAACAGAAATGACATTTACGATATTATCAAGTTGAGGCTAAATAAAATGATAAAAAAAATCAGTGATAGATGACATGTTTTCTCCACTGGGAAGTATTCAGTTTTAGCTAGTTGAGATGGACATTGAAAAATTTAATATGCAGATTTCCAAACTCACACACCTTTCACTGACACAGTTGCAGTGGTCTCTGCACTTCCTGCTTGACATGTGTAGCTTCCACTGTCCTCAGGTTTGAGCTCTTTTATGCGAAGCTGAAGGAGGCAGCCATCTTGTTTCATCTCATACTTCCTGCTGGCTCTTAGCGGCAGCTTATTTTTCTTCCATTGTACTGACACTCCAGGCTTAGACACCTCACAGTGAAGGGAGGCTGTAGCTCCCTCCTCAGCCTCCACATGTACTATGTCTTTCTTGAAGAACGGAGGAAGCTCTTTGAAAATAGGCAAGAGAAAAAATCAATTGTACATCTATAATGTAATGGGAACGGTGCCTGAAATCCCACCTGAACAGAGTTTGTACTGGCTCTTCGGAAAAGCCATTTTCTAAGTGGGTGGGTTTACCTTATACAGTGGTGAAAGGACAACATAATGAGTGTCACGTAGACCAGACAAGTCCCGGAAAGTATTGTAAAATAAAGTGCAAAATATGGAAATGGTCTAAAATAGTCAGAATTGTCAAAACACACACACACACCTTTCACTGACACAGTTGCAGTGGTCTCTTCATGTCCTGCTTGACATGTGTAATTTCCACTGTCCTCAGGTTTGAGATCCTTGATGTGGAGCTGGAGAAGGCAGCCATCTTGTTTCATCTCGTACTTCCTGCTGGCTCTCAGTGGCAGCCTGTTCTTCTTCCATTGCACTGACACTCCAGGTTTAGACAACTCACAGTACAGGGAAGCTGTACCTTCCTCCTCAGCCTCCACACTTCTTAATTCTTTCTTGAAGAATGGAGGAAGCTCTGAGAAAAAGGGTTGAGAAGGACAAAATGATAAATGTTTGTCGTGAGAGTTATACTGTGTGAGATACCATCACAAAAAGACATAGTAGCATTTTGTTATTTAAGTTGATTGAACACACAGTATTTGTAGATTTACCCAATCACAGGAAATTACCTGAAAGTCTAAGCACTATCTTCGCTGACAAACACATTACTTATCGGTGAGTATTCTCATCGAGTAAAACTACATTGTTTTTGTTGTGTGGTTAAATGCATGCAGAGCAAACAAAAAGCAACTGTTCAATGCCAAATGCACACACCTTTCACTAATACAGTTGCAGTGGTCTCTGCACTTCCCGCTTGACATGAGTAGTTGCCACTGTCATCAAGTTTGAGCTCCTTAATGTGAAGCTGGAGGAAGCAGCCATCCTGCCTCATCTCATGCTTTCTGCTCGCTCTTAGTGGCAGTTTGTTCTTCTTCCACTGAATCGGTACTCCGAGTTTAGACAGCTCACAGTACAGAGAGGCTGAACCTCCCTCCTCAACCTCCACACTCTGCAATTCTTCCTGGAAGAATGGCGGAAGCTCTGGGAGAGAGAGAGCAGGAATTGAGACATTTGGTGTTACATTTCATAGCATAATGTAAGCGATCTTAACAGCCTACTGTTCAAAAAAGCAGGTAAAAGTTAGAAGAAGAGCGTTAAATGTTGCAGTATCTACCTGTTACAGTAAGTTTGGCACTGCTCTGTACGTCTCCTGTATCACAGGAGTATGTGCCAGTATCAAGGGGATCCACATCATGGATAAGCAATAGGTTGACTTTTCCCTCTTTACGTATCTCATATTTATCACCATTTCGGAGTGGGATGTGATTGCGCCTCCAGGCAACCGGAGAGGTGAAATCAGAGATCATACAGGACAAAGTGGCTGTCTCTCCTTCCATGATCAAAACGTCTTTAGGCTCCTCCTCAAATAAAACTAGAATTTGAAATCAAATGGCACTTTAAAATGTCTGGTTCCGAGGAAATTATTTTAAGTGAAATTGCACATTTCTGCTGATTCATTTTTCATCCCTTATGTTTTTGATCACCTTTGGGCTTAGGAACAACTAGCAGACGTGCAGAGGTCCTCTCCTCCCCGACCACAAACGCCACGGTGCCCGTCTCCTCAGGCGTTGTCATGGTGAGGACCAGCCGGTGGTGGCGACCCTGGCATGTCATCTGGTTCATCTCGTTCTTCTGCAGAGGGCTGGGACCAAGCCACCAGACACCATCGCTCACGTCTGCATGGCTCAGCTCGCACACGAACTCTGCGTCCTCACCCGCGGTGACAGTTATGTCTTGCAGTTCTGTAACAATCCGCACACGCTCTGTGGAGGAAGAGGAATCTATATACAGCTGGCTTTTTAGAGATGGAGATGGAATGTGATTTATATACAACAACTTAGGTGAGAATGGCCTGTTAGTTTTATTCATGTCACATTTCTTATATATCAGTAAATAACAGCAAAACACCAGTCAAATTCTACTCCACCTACCCCTCACGATTAGCTTGGCAGTGGTCTTCTTGCCTCTGGTGATACACCAGTACTCTCCAGCATCCTCCAGACACAGTTTCTTGATCTCCAGGGTGTGTGTGGGGCCTTTCTTCTTTAAAATGTATCGCCCTCCCTCTTCCACCACAGTGTTGTCCTTCTTCCAAGTGACAGGGACATTAGCACTGGAAACTTCACAAGACAGCAGCACAGATTTACCTTCCATCACCGCTTGGCTCTCCAGTTCCTTCTCAAAGAACACGGATGCCGCCGCTGGTAAAAGAAGCAAAGGAGACGGCATGTTACAAAAGTTGGATTTACACCAGTTAATTGCTGACTTGGTTTAAGAAACACAGAAAAACAGCAATGCAAATACCTCTCACGTTCACTTCAGCCGTTGTTTTCTGCTCTCCTAAGACACAGCTGTACTCTCCGACATCCTCGGGCTGGATGTTTTTAATGTGCATCTCAGCTATCTTCCCTCTCTGCGTCATCTGATATCTTCCCCCATGATAGAGTTGGTCCTCGGCCTTCCACCACTGCACAGGCACTCCGGCCCTGGACAATTCACAGCGGAGGGACACGTTGCCTCCCTCTGGGGCCTCCTGGTTCTTCAGACCCATTTTAAAAGAGAGGGGGATTGCTGTGGACAAATCATGTTCATGTTGTGGGTTTTTCTGCTTGTTTGTTCTTCTTTTACTCCCTTTTAAGCTCTAATGCATAAAACTACTTTTTCTTAATTTCTGAACAGTATAAGAATGCAAAGACACACAAACATGCTCGTATTTACAGTCCCCCCTTACGTGTGATGGTGATGTTGGCTGTGGTCTTGACATCACCGTAGATACAGCTGTAAAGTCCACTGTCCTCCAGCTGGGAGTTTTTTATGATCAGCTCCATAACGCTGTTTCGATTTTTAATTTGGTACTTGAAATTATTCTTCAGCAGCTCTTGTCCTTTCTTCCACTCCACAGCAAGGCCGGGCTTAGACAGCTCGCAGCTCAACGTCACGCTGTTCTCCTCCTCCACCTGCTGGTTCCTTAATTTTGTCTTGAATGTGATGGGAGGAGCTGCAAGGGGGAGAACCAAAAAAACAACGAAAAAGTCTAATAGAGCAAAGGTGAATGTTTAGATATTCTCTTATCATGCTGACAGAGTGGGATCTCAATCTTGCCTTTTACGGTGAGCTCAGCAGTTGATTGGCTGTCATTGGTCTTGCAGGTGTATTTCCCAGCATCGCTCTCCTCTATGTTGTTGATGATCAGTTTAGTGAGACGTCCCTCTTGTTTCATTTCATATTTGTATCCAGGTTTGAGGATTACTCTGCCTTTCCTCCAGTCCATGGGCGCTCCAGGTTTGGAGAGCTCACAGCAGAAAACTGCGCTGTCCCCTTCTTTCACCTCCAAGTTTTTCACCTCTTGTTTAAATGTTACAGGAATTGCTGAGAAAAAAACCCCACAAGTTAGGCAAACTGACATTGGAAATAGTTTATTCTTATTTTTCCACACAATTCCAAATTGTGTCTTAGATTTCTCAATACATCTACCATGTTCAGTGGGTCGGTCTCCATCTGGCTAAGAAACAAAATCAGCAGCTTGTGTCTTTCTGTGTAATTACCTCTTACTCTGATACCAGCTGAAGTCTCCGCAGTGCCAGCAAAGCAGCTGTACTCCCCTGCATCTGTGAGACTTAAATGTCTGATCAGCATCTCAGCCATCCTGCCTTCTTGCTTCATCTGATATTTTTCCCCCTCCCTCAGAAGTTGAGCATCTTTCCTCCACTCCAGTGGGACTCCTGGTTTAGAAAGCTCACAGCGCAGAGTCACACTACCCTCCTCTACTGCTTCTTGGTTCTTCAACTTTTGCTTGAAAGTCACTGGGATCGCTGAAGAGTGAGAGACAGCTCAAAATACTGTAGAAGATATTTCTGATATTGTGCTACATAATGTTTAATGGCTCACCAGTAATGATGATGGTGGCAGTAGTTTTTATGTCATCACAAACACAGCTGTATGTGCCACTGTCCTCGGGCTGGCTCTTCCTGATCAGGAGCTCCAGGGTGGAGCCTCTCTGCTTCATCTGGTACTTCTCTCCATTGGTCAACACATCGTCTCCTTTCTTCCACTGCACTGGAGTGCCGGGTTTAGAGAGCTCACAGCAGAGTGTCACTCCATTGCCCTCCTGCACCTGAATATTCTTCAGTTCTTGAAGGAATCTGATTGGCCGTTCTGGAACAGACCACAGGAGAAATATCACAATGAGATGAAAATGTTTTACTCTTTAATGATAAGTTCAGCTGAATCTAGTATTCTTATCTTTTACCCTCTGATATACTGTGTATAGGCACTTAAGCAAACTAATGCAATTTAATGTACACAGTAATCACCATTCACGATGATCATAGCTTTTGTCCTCTGTTCTCCACATATACAGGTATAATCTCCTGAGTCCTCCAGGCTGAGGTCCGCAATCTTCATCTCCACCTGCAGGTCCTTCTTCCTCATTTGGTATTTGTCTCCATTTTTCAGAAGCTCTCCTCCTCTCCTCCACTCCACTGAAGGGGCGGGTTTGTTGAGCTCACAGCGCAGAACCACACTGTTGCCCTCTATCACCTCTTGGTTGACCAGTGGCAGCTTAAAGCTTGGTGGTAAACCTGTCAATCATCCAACACGAATGGTAAATGACTGCATTAATATGAAGCTTTTATCCAAAACACTTTACAATTTGAATAAAATTGCATTTAAAATCAAAATGACAACTATTTCTGCAGCCTGAGCAACTAAGTTTTACAACAAAGTTTTAACAAGAATTAAAATTTAGGGCCAAGTAAGGATAAAAAAAATTACCAAGCTGATCTCCTCTGAACCAAAACAGCTAAAGAGGAAAAATGGTCACAAGTGACTGATCATGCAGAGATGTGCTGTTTTCAATGGATTTCATAACACATTTCCTTGTCTTCAGTATGACAAGGAACATAATAAATGTTACATGGCAGTTACATCGTAGCAGTGATGTAAGTACATGGCAGATATGAAGATCTGTCACACTCATGATCATGTGTCTTTCTAACCAGTGAGTTTAAACTGAGTGTAATGGATCATATGATAATCCATTATGCGGGTGAGTTGAATTTTCTATCACCATTGTCACAGCAGACTATTTCTGGCACAAGCTAATAAACATGTAGTATCACTTACATGAAAAACACTAAAACTAATGCTAGAGTTAAGTTAGAGGAGTGTTTGGGATGTATCTAACTGCAAACTATTGCCTAAACATCCCCTGTGGCGTAACTCTGCATCACATCTGCTGTATCTTTTCACCCAGCTTGTGAGAAGTAATGTACAGTACACTGTGACATTTACTCATAAGCATGTTGGGTGACAAGATATGAAATAACAATCTCTCCACTGAGCTTAAGTGAAATGACATAATGGAGCTCACACAGTGCTAATACTAGCTCTATTTTGGTTTTATTGCACTACATAAGAGCTGACCTCTTTGACGTCTGCGCTCAGGTGATTCTGTTGAATACAGTGGGAATTCAAAAAAACAAAAAGGAGAAGAAGAAATGTGCTTAACAAAATAATGACTCCAACATATGTGGGGGGATTTTGACTTAAATGTCACCTACCTCGGACGGTGAGCTCAGCAGTTGATTGGCTGTCTTTAGTCTTGCAGGTGTATTTCCCAGCATCGCTCTCCTCTACGTTGTTGATGACCAGCTTAGTGAGACGTCCCTCCTGCTTCAGCTCATATTTCTCCCCAGGCTTGAGGATGACTCTGCCTTTCCTCCACTCCACTGGAGCTCCAGGTTTGGAGAGCTCACAGCAGAAAACTGCATTGTCCCCTTCCTTCACCACCAGGCACTGGATGTCTCGTTTGAATGTGACGGGAAGCGCTGATGTGGGTATATGAGAAAATGCTGTATTCAATGATTGCATTGATTTGCTCACACAAATGGGCTCATCCCCTCACTCCTAGATTGTATTCTTTTGTGGCAATACATACAGCAGAACTATCCCATCATTAAAATGACAAAGTTACAATAATATAATCATTATTTTAAATGTATTGCAAAGTTAATAAGAGCAACAGGTATGAAACTCCACAGGAAAGTGTGTTTTCATTGGTCTTCAAACTTACGTTTCACTTTGACTTCAGCTGTGGTTTTCTCATTTCCTGTGACACAGCTGTACTTCCCTGCGTCCTCTGGTTGGACGCTGAGGATGGTCATCTGAGCTGTCTTTCCTTCTAGCTTCATCTGATACTTTCCTCGAAATATCTCCTCAGACAGCACCTGACCCCCTCTCTGCCACTGCACCGGGACTCCCTTCTTAGACAGCTCACAGCGTAAAGTCACACTGTTCCCTTCTTCAGCCTCCTGTGTCTTCAGGCTTACTTTAAATGTGGCAGGAACAGCTATAGAACCGAACACAGATACTGTTTATACATGTAAAGCAGAACCCAGGCATGATGCAATGACAACCATCTGAAGCTCAGTATCTGCAAAACCAACAAGCTTGTGGTAGTGAGCTTGTGCTTCAAATATTGTTAGAATTATTGTATGTATTTTTGATCTATGGCCAAAAACATGTTTTATGAGGTCACAGTGACCTTTGATCACTAAATTCTAATCGGTTCAGCCTTGAGTCCAAGTGAACATTTGTGCCAAATTTGAAGAAATTCCCTCAGTGCATTCCTGGGATATTGCCTGGGATGGACGTATGTATGACCAGTGTGCAGACATAAGAGAGGTTAATGAAAATAAACAATGAAATATAAGAGGATATGCTTCACTGCACACATTAAACATACCAATAACTTTAACAGTGGCCTTTGTCCTCTGCTCTCTGCATACACAAGTGTAGACCCCGCTGTCCTCTGGATCAGCATCTCTGATGATCAACTCCAGGGCCGCGTCCCTCTGCTTCATCTGATACTTCTCTCCGTTCTCCAGCAAGTCCCCTCCAAGCCTCCACTCCACCGGGACACCAGGCTTAGAAATCTCACAGTACAGTGTGACGTTATGTCCTTCCTCCACTTGGAGGTTCTTCAGCTTTTGCTTGAAGGTGACAGGAAGAGCTGAAAGGTAAAGATAAGGTTAGGTCATGAGAAAGAAATCAAGAATTTAATGAACAGCACTGCCTTGCACCAGTGCAAATCTATGAAGTAGATTGTAAAAAAAAAAAAAAAAAAAGAACATGATGAAACGCAACAAACAAATACCATTAACAGTCAGAGTTGCAGTGGTCTCTATGTTTCCACAGATGCATGTGTAAATGTCACTGTCCTCAGGTGTTACGTCAAAGATCCTCAATTCAATCAGCATGTCTCTCTGGCGCATGTGATATTTCTCTCCGTTCCTGATGAGCTCATTCCCCCTCTTCCTCCACTCCACAGTTTGACCGGGTTTCGACAGCTCACAGCGGAAAGATGCAATGTTGCCCTCCTCAACCAGCACGTTTCTCAGCTTCTGTTTGAAGGTGACTGGGAGAGCTGAGGAGTTGTTGGTGAGATAAATGATTATTGGTGATGAATTATAGACAATTATTTGTCAAATTGCATTAAAAACCTATCACTAAAACCCATCAGCCTGTTGGTAAATCATGTCCTACCAGTGATTTGGAGAGTGGCAGATGTCATCTGATCAGCACACACACAGCTGTAGACTCCACTGTCCTCAGGCACTGGCTTCCATATCAGGAGCTCCAGCGTGGTCTCCCTTTTCCTTATCTGGTATTTAACCCCGTTCTTCAACAGCTCATGTCCTCTCCTCCATTCTACTGGAATCCCAGGTTTAGACAGCTCGCAGCGCAGTATGACATTGCTTCCTTCCTCTGCTTGTGTGTTCTTTAACTGCTGTATGAATGTAATGGGGATTGCTGGAAAACAAGAGGTGACATTTTTAAGAAAATGCAATTAAGAGTAAGGTGAAAGTGGTGTAGCTGTGGACAGTATTGGTGAAAAGATAAACATAAATAATATCCTAGCCAGTCAGCAAATGGGCCACAGTGACAACACATCACCCAATAAAACATCATAACAGAATAGAGTGTCCTTCTGTGTATTGGAGCACTTCAACAAACAAAATAGTTTTATGATACAGATCTGAGAAGAGAATCCTCCCTAGAAAATATAGTGTTTTGTTTTATTCTGGAAGGTAAATCTATTTTCACTGCTGATTGTAGTTTGAATGTTCTTATAAACAGGCTCAATTTGCTGCTTTTCAAGTGGCTAACTGGGAATCTCAAACCACACTATATACCATAGACTGAGTTAATATGCACATATTAAGATTACTGCAGAGCACAACTTCAAATCTGCAACAATCAGTCTCTGCTATAATTAAGTATGGTAAAATGCACATGAAGGCAAGGAAAATTTAATGACATACCATGTACTTTGAGGTTTGCTGTAGTGCGGTGATCTCTGCACTGACAGGTATATTCTCCTGAGTCCTCAGGCTTCAGGGCTTTGATGGTTAGCGAATTGATGGTCTTTCTCTGTTTCATCACATACTTGTCTCCAGGCCTGATACTCTCAAAACCTTTCCTCCAGTGGAACTGGACCCCTGGCAGAGAGTATTCACAAGTCAGGATCACCCTCTCCCCCTCTTTGGCCTCCACAGCCTGTAGAGGCTGAGTGAACTCTGCTGGGATGGCTAAAAAAAGACAAAGAGGAAAAACAGGATGCAAATTTTTCAACAATCTGTATGATCCAGAATCCTATATGGTCACATTCCTCTGGCATTTAATGGTGGGCAATAGTAAGCAATAAGTGTAATAACAGTCCAATAAAATGCTGTTCATACCTTTGACAGTTACAACAGCTCTAGTTGTGACAGACCCAGCACTGCACTCGTACACTCCAGCATCGCTGTTGCAGACCTCTCGAATCGTCAGCCGAGCCTCACACCCGGAGCGACTGGCAAAATACCTTGAGGAGTTCCACATTAGGCAGCCATCTTTGTACCACAGGATGTGACATGGCTTGGAGGTCACACAAGACAAAACCAAACCACCACCTTCAATAGCTTCACAGTCTTCCAGTGCTTTACTGATGGTGGGACGCCTCTCTGGCGACATGGAGAGATAAAACCAAATCAGGACCAAATGAAATATCAGACAAATTACATTAAGAGATAAATCTCTGTGGCAGATTAAAGCCTCACCTCTAACTAACAGTGAAGCGTACGATCTCTTGTTCCCTGCTGCAAACGAGATGGTGCCAGTGTCTTTGCGGGCGAGCTGCCTAAATGTGAGGGTGTGGTAGCCTCCGGGCACCATCTGGATCTCATTGAGCTCATTGGTGTACAGCAGCGTCTCGTCCAGATACCATTTGACCCCGATGTAGTCACTGGGACAAATTCGACACCTGAATGTGACCGTGTCACCCTCTAGACACTCAACATCTTCTAATTCATCCAGGATCAACACCCTCTGCCCTGCGAGAAACAGAAAGGATGGAAACGTTAAAAAATCCCATAATGGTCACACATAGCAGGTACTAGACGCCTTAATCAACATCGTTAGCATTTCACTGAGCATTACAGTCAATAATGACAAAACTTGAATATTATTTTAGTGGTCTTTTGTCAACGGATTTTACCTCAGCCAGCTCTGAGACATCAGAGCGATTAGATAAAGAGAAAAGACACAATGGTCTCACCTTGCACAGTGAGCTGTGCTCGGCTCTGCATGGTGCCGACATCACATATGTATATATCGGTGTCCAATTTCTCCAGACAGTTGATGGTCAGGGACAGCACCACACCCTTCTGCCTCATGACATACTTCCGACCAGATCTCAGCTCCACCATGCCCTTCAGCCAGGTCACCCGCTTGGCTGGACGCCTGGTCTCACACTCCAGGGTCACTTTACCCTTTTCCTCTGCTGCTGTGTCCCTTAACTCCCTTGCAAATGTGTGCTGGAGTTCTGAAAGGGACAATGAATTCAAGCTTCACGTTTACGACTGCAGTCAGTTATCCACTTTGCAGAACACTATGGATTATTTTGAAAGGCCTCACCTACCTCTGATCTCCAGTTTGGCACGCGAGGCAATGCCTTCGGCCTCGCAGCAGTAATCTCCGGAGTCTCTGATGGTGGTATTCTTGATCACCAGTCTTGCCAGGTTCTTTTCCACACTCATCTCATATTTAGGGCTCTGCCTGATCAAATGGCCATTTTTCAGCCAACGAATGGTGACGTCTGGTTTGGTGATTTCGCAGCTCAGCTCTGCATCCTCACCCGGCACCGCCTTGATGTTCAACAGGTCCCTGAAGATGTGCACTGGCTTCTCTAAAGGAGGGGAAGGAATTCATTCACATTCAGGCTTTTATGCATCCTCCAAATGGCATAATCCTCACATACACAAACACAGATAAAACAGTGCTGATCCTTTTATCTGGGATGGCCAGGTGTTCACCTTTAACAAAGAGCATGGTCCTACAGCTTAGGTCTTTAATTGTGAAGACCACATCTCCAGCGTCAGTCAGCATAGCATCTCTAATGGTCATCTTATACTTCCGGCCATTGTTGATAACTTGGATACGGCTATTGGTGATCACCACCTGGCCATTGATGGTCCAGGAAGGCTCATCATCGAGATCATGAGAGAGGTGACAATCAAAAGTGCAGCTTTCGCCTTCCAGGACAGATGTTGTCTTCATACGCTCAACAATAGTGATGTGTAAGTCTGCAGATAAAGATAATAACAAAGCAGCCTTGTTACATTAAATATATCTAAGTAGGTGCTTTAGTGTCATTCTATCAATCAAATGGTGGCACTGTTATCAAAAGGTACATTAAATAATAATGTGAGCACAACCCAGATATTTCCTTTTCTTCTACTCACCATGTACAGTAACTTTAGCCTTGGTCTGGCTGGTGCCCAGGTCACAGGTGTACTGTCCAGCATCATCCTTGCTCAGGGAATGGATGATCAGTGCTGCGGACTTCCCAAACTGGAGAAACTCGTGTCTATCATCAGCAGTCAGGACCATACCATCCTTCTTCCAAACAGGGGTCACGCTCTCTTTGGAAATTTCACACTGCAGGCAGACTTCCCCTTGCTCCTCTCCTGCTGCATCCTCCAGAGACCTCAGAAACACAGCTGGACGCTCTAGAGCCAATAACATTATTCATTGTGCGCATGTTTCTTAGAAATAGACAACTATACATTTAAATATCAGAAAAAACTCCTAATCATACACTTCAGTTTTTCCCCCAGCTGACCTTTGACCTTTAAGGTGGTAGTCTCAGAGAGAAGGCCTACTTTGAAGGTGACCCTGCTCTCCTGTGGCCGCAGCTTTTTGATTAAGAGGCTGTGCATAGTGCCCATGTGCTGAATCCTGTTGATGGCGTTGGAATATAGGCGCACATTGTTGAGGAGCCACTCCACATTGGCAACGACATAGTTGAGCTCACATGAGAACGTGGCAATGCCATCCTCCTCAATTTCCACTGGCTCAAGGTGCTTAACCAACTTCAGCGTTCGCACTACAGTAAAAGGGGGAAATAAATGACACCAAATCATCAACTGAGCTAACATCAAGTAATGTAATAAAAGTGTGGAAATAATGAATAGCCAATACAGAAAGTGTTATTAACTTAATTCATACCTCAGTTTTCCACAGATCAAGTTGAACCTACCTTCTACCTTCACATGTGCGGTGCTCTGTGTGCCTCCAGCCATGCAGCGGTACTGTCCTGCATCCATCCCTGTCAAGCCATGAATGGTCAGCTCTGCCCGTTTCCCTTCCCTCTTCATTTTGTACTTGTTTGAGGTCTTCAGAGCTGTGCGACCTTTAAACCACCGCACCACCCTGGGAGAGGGGGCAAACCCACAGCTCAGAGTCACAGAGCTGTTCTCCTTTACCTCGACATCCTCCAAGTGGTGGGCAACCAGAAGGGGTCGCTCTAGAGGACGAGAGATGTGAAGCTGCTTAATTAACACAACACTTAACACACCACCTTATTACAGTATTTCTTTCATACTCTGACAAGGTTTAGGCAACTCACCCTTGACAGTAAGCTGAGCAGTGGAACGACTCTTGCCAGCTACAAAAAGCACAGGGCCAGACATAGAGCTTTCTGTGGAAGTGAGACGGAGGCTGTGGAGGGTGCCCTCCCTGTTGATGTTCACCATGGTGCTGGCCTCCAGTACCTCACCGTTCAGGGTCCACCGGGGCGGCCTCCCTGACTTCAAGCTGGTCTCCACTTGGAACAGCGCTGGCTCTGGCTCCATCACCTCCACTGAGCTCATCCCCCTCACTATGCTGATAGCCTGCTCTGCATGTACAGCCATAAAACACACACCACTACTAACACAACTCCTCATTTATGATGATACAAATATCACATCAGAAACATATGCAAGTAGGCATTACTCATGATATGGTAAGTATCTTGAAAGTGGGGTTGCATGAATGCAAAAATCACTGTAGGCCAGCGTGTCATTGTAACTGATATGATTACTGTGATCAGCCATCTCACCCTCCACCAGAAGCTGACAAGATGTTTCATCATCTCCTGCATCACAGGTGTAGGTGTCCTCATCTGAAGAGCAGACGTCATCGATGGTCAGTTGCCTGTAGATATCTTGGCTGATTAGTTGGTACTTCTTACTTGGCAGGAGCTCCTTCCCGTTCTTGTACCACCTGACCTGAGCGTTAGGCCGTGACACCTGGCATTCCAGCAGACCCCGGTGGCGATACATGGCTATCTTGACCCTCAGAGGACGCACTATTTGGACTGGAAGCTCTGAGGGAGGCAGGAACCGGCTGTGAACCTTCAGCATTTCATGTTTCCATGTTAAATTTTGACATAATAAGCAGCTCACCTTTTACTGTGAGAGTCGCATAGGACGAGACGCGCTCTGCAGTGAATCTGATCTCTCCAGCATGCTCTGGCCTGACTGACTTGAATAACAGAGTGTGAGATTTACCTGAAATCAGATCGAAGCAAAATGTAGCATATTTAACCAGGTTTAATACAGGAACAGCTGACACAACCACTATGAGCACTTAAACACAACTTCTTGGCAAAGTTGAGTGTACTATGAAGCAGTCACTGGAGAGTTTTGATAGTCTTTAGGCTTTAGTTTTGTGGTTGGTCTCTTACCCTGGTGTCTGATCTTGATGTTGTCCCCATGTCGAATTCGGCAGTCATCTCTGTACCACCGACCATCCACATCAACCTGGTTAACCTCACACAGGAAGTTGACGACTTGACGCTCCATCGTATCAACATCCTCCAGCTCCTTCATTATGTAGATGTCTCTAGCTGGCAGAAGATAGCCAAACCATGACTGCAAAACTAAAGCAATGACTTTTTGACAAGAGTATTGGTTGTTCATTCGTACAGGTGATGAGGCTCTGATGGAGCTCTTTAAAAACAACTGAAAGTGTTAGACTTAGAGTCTACAATGTAGATAAGACTTTATTGGTCCCACACCTGGGAAATTCAGTAAGTAATGTATGTAGTAATATATGAGCACAATATTCTGATTACTTTATTCCATCATTTGAATATTTAGGCCTTGGTCAGGTCTTGACTTTAATCTTGATTTGACCTGACATGTCCATTGTCTTGGTCACGTGGACACAGAATTAAATACTGAGGTCATGAAAGTAGCACGGTCTATTGTGCCACCTTACCTTTGACACTGAGTCTGCCGGACGTCTGAATACCATTGGCCTGAAAAGAGAACAGGCCTGCATCTCCCAAAGCCACCCTGTTCAGTACGAGGGAGTGTTTCTTCCCATGCGTGCTGATGCGACAGTTGGGCTTCGACTTGAGTTGCATCCCATCTCTGGTCCACACACCCTCGATGTAGGCCAGGTTAAGGGTCACCTCAAAGGAGCAGCTCTCACATTCAGACACCTCTACATCCTCCAAGGCCTTCACCACCTGCAGACGGTTCTCTGGCACACACACACACGCACGCACACACAGTATTAGAGATTCATTGTATGCTCTACACTGAAATTTACAATTTTGTGTGAGAAGAGAACTTACTTGCAGCAGCTACTATTCCTCCAGCTTTATTGTCTCCCATGCCTCCAGCTCTTCTCTCAGTGTGATTGGGGAGTTTTGTTTATTTTTCACCACAGTTATCACAGAAGGGCTACAACTATAATTGATGAAAATATATATTGGATAATGGTCTGGCTCAGAAAATAATCTCTTTAATCTTTGTTACATATGACACTCAGTCCTGCCATAAAACCCCCATCATCCATCAACTCATTCACACCTCATTCCCACTTACTGACTTTCAGCTGCCTTCAGTTCCACTCTGTACATACTGATTTGTAAATAACCCATTGCAATACATCCTTTGTGAGCAAAACATATTCCTCTCAGGCTAATAATGATATAAACCATCACTTGCAAAATGGCAACATGGCCAAAAGAGATACACATGGCTTCACCCTCATATGGTCCATCCCTGTGATGGCATGCCAGTCCTCCTCAGTAATGAGGAGGAGAGTAATCTCTGTCACCTCACTTGGCTGAGCTCAGCACCACAAATATAGACTCAGCTGTGATAGCACCTCCATGTGGCTGCATGCACTGAACTGAGAAGCTTCAAAAAACAAACGAGAGGCTAAATGAGAACTGCCAATTACCAGACTGAGTGATATATTTGAGATCATGAAACACTTTTCTGGCGCCTCCCACTATCATTAGGGGCATGAGGTTGTATAAGCAGTCCAAGAGGAGGATCGTTCTATTTCGTACCAGCTGAAATGACTTTTCATAATGCGTCACACAATGTCACTGAATTGTCCAGCCATCATGTAGATTTACTCCAAGTCCCATGAGATCCTCTCGCAGATGTCATGTGAAATAAATGAAAACCATGGAAATAAAAGCAACACAAAACAGCTCAGAGTGAAATACAGTATACACCCACTTAAACTTTGACCTGACATGAAACTTACATATCTTAACACTCATTTTCCATCAACACCACATTCAATTGTAGTTCTCCATTGGCTCTATCAAAATATGCAAATAAATAATGACGAGCAAAACCACCAAAATAACACAAGAACACACATATCAGATTCAAATGCAGTGATGCACCCACCTTCAACTTGGACACGTGTTTTTTAGAGAGAATAAATCCTTGCATGCCTTGTTGTCGCACCAATGGCGAAAAAACAAAACACTGTCACCTGAAAAAAGAGCTGGATAAAACATCCACCATGGCAACAGATCTGTGCGAGTCTTGTCTTGTTTCTCACAAAGCCTTTCAGATTAACAACAAATATTTAGCCAAAGGAGAGCATGCCCAGGTCTGCAAGCCGTGTCCCAATCCCCAAAGCAGACAGCCTATAGTGCTTTCTCTTTTTTTTTTTTGCTTCGATGGCGCGCAGTGCTGAACAGCTGACATATCTCTCCCCACACACTAACCTCCAAAATAGCTTTCTGTCAGTATGGGGCAAAGATAGCTTTGGCTTTTTAATGGTGAGCAGCAATTCATGTCCAGCATCAGTGAAAACAATCAAAATGTATACAATGGGCTTAGTGTGATGTTTTTCTAGTGTGCATGAATGAGTGAGACAGGCTTAGTGCACTTGAAAGCATCTCAGTAAGTGAAAGTTAGCTTCATGCCCCATGAGGATGTAGGTGAGTACTCTACACAAATTGTACACCTTGCATGTGAATATGTTGCTTTATACACAATCAAGTTTACTATCAGGTTGCTGGCACAGAGACCTAAGATCTCGTCCACCAAAATGACCAAAACAGAATTACAGCATTCAGTGTATTATAAGGCTGGCGTAGTTTAATCACGTGCTCTTTACAATCCTGACCCATATCTGTCAGTGTGCTAAACCTCAGGTTAGAGAGATCAAAGTACACAGATCTCCACAGGGACTTTCCACCACTGCTGCAGCTGAAAGGTCACAAAAGATTAAACGGTATAAAGACGCACATATGCTCTCTTGAATAACATCCGATCATTCCCTTGTGTCCTGACATCAGAATAAGTGAAGGTGGTTTTCTACGCATGATGGCTGGGTTTGCCATGGCTGTCAATTCTAGGTGCTTAAAGGACATCAGACTAAGAAACAAAGCATTAAAACTAACACAGCAGCCATGCAATGCAAATATTAATTCCACATAGCAGGGAAATACCAATGCACCCACCTCCAGTTCCTCATATCCCCTCATATGTTGGGCTAAGGTGTTCCTGTTTGCATTACAACAAGTTAGAAATTTGTGAGGTTCTCTCAAGCCAGACAGCAAGACAGAACAAAACCAGCACTACCCAGCATTGTGTTCGCCTCAATTTGATAGACAGCTCCATGTGCCACTGAGCACTCATAAGTCCAGTGAAACTTGACAGGATAATCTCTGTGCAGTTCTGCTTGGGCACAAAAAACAACTTGTCATCAGTGAGAGGGGAATGATGACCCACAGGCAAAACAGTCTCATTTTACAGATCTCCAGCAGTCCATTCATTACAAAGCTTTCTCAGACATGAGTAGGAAAGGACAAAAGTCAAGTTTAGGTACATCTGAACAATTTTTGCTTATGCATCCCCAACAGAACATGTATTTTACTAGGTGTCAAATCCCTGTGATTGAAGTAAAGGTCAGAAATAATGTCCCGCCACAGTGAAAACAGCCAACAATCCTGAAATGTAGGCCTTCATGTGTGTAGCATCCTATCAATGGTGTACATGGGCTAAAAATAGAGTAATGTTAAAGGAACCAAGGCAACGTGAGGATGTGTTGAGTGAATTTAGAACTCGACAAAACAGCTGAACACTCCACCTAAGCCTCTGGATCCTTGTTTGGAAACACTCCCCCCTCCTGTGTGTGTCACATTTCCTCTGGTCCAGACTCTCTACACCTTACAGCGGTCATAATAGAGGAATATATACATATGTTCAACATACCGTGTATATACAATCTTCACTAGTCATGTGTTCATCAGCCCTGTGACCTAGAAAGCCATTTCATCCAGGTGTTGTCGAACACCATAACATCAGTTTGTTACTTTCTCAAATGTAGAACTTCATGATCATGTCATGGCCAGGCAGCCATAGCCATACAGTAGAACAACCTTAGTTGTCCTTGACTGAAACAAATAAAAGAGACAGTCTTGGCATGTCCAATTACAGCACGGCCTTGGATCTGATACACAGTAGCCACAGGAGTCGGTGCACCAGAGCAAAGCCACCGAATGCATTTCAGATATTATTCATCTGGAATATGTAGTTTGGTTGGCTGCATATTGAGGTGAATATTTCAACAAGGACCAGTCATCTAGTGGATCAACTCCAAACATAATCACATGTAGAAGTAGGTATTACAAGGTTTAAAGAGCAGAAATAGAGCGATTATATATGTTCTTATCTTTGCACAACACGATCACTGAAACCGACTGTGAGTAAATCTTAATATGATGTTCACAAGACAGGAGTTAAATTTCATTATGGTACTGTATTATATTTTCTAACATTAGACACTAGTGTAAGCATTTCACTGCTTACAAATGTCTGCTGCATCCTCAAACACTGACAGCCCCAACAGCAAAGCACACAACAAAAACATGACTGCTTTGAATTAAATTCATTTAATTATTAGGGGACAGTCATCAGAAGGCAGCTCACATAGTCAACTACATTCAGTTGTGATAAAAACACAATGGCAAGCTTATTTTTTCCTTTTCTTCTTTGCATCTTTGCCTTTAACTGGTGCCTCTTCTTCTTCCTTTCCTGTGGCAGCTTTAATCCTCTTCTTTCCCAGGGGGGTCTTCGCATACCAATTCTGGGGATACACAAGAAAAAAAAACTATTTAAGAATAAACTAAACAAATATTCCAGCGAGGCAGTTACAATGATGAAAATGCAGCCAAAACAAAATATGACATGTGCACCGTACTTTAAGGGCCTCCTCTTCTTCCTGAAACACGGGGTCAATCTTGGCTAACGGAGCAACAAACTCAGCAGCAGTCAGTGGTCTGTTTGCCTGCTGCAGGGTGCGACGCTTGGTGACAACGCTCTGGATCACCTGGACCATGTGACCTGGTGTGTAACCATCAGATATCTTTGCCAGAGAGCTGAGGTCCAGCGCCCTGGTTAGCTCACCTCCCTGCTTTTTGATCAGTTGCTTCCACAAGACTGAAGGCAGAGGTCAAAGGTCATTTTTCTCACCCACAACCAAAGAAATCGTTAACTTAAGACTGACAACTTCAACTGTTTCTATTCTTACTGTATCTTGAGCCGTAGTCAGGTCTCGGGATGAGAATGATTTTGCTGTACATTTTGCACAGTGACTTGATATCAGCACTTTGTGGGTCTTTAGTTGTTCCTATGATCAGAACACGATCCTCCGCTTTGATCAACTTGAGAGACTTGGACAAGTCTTTCTTCAAGCGTTTGGGATCTAACTGTGTACACATGAAAACTGGTTTTAATTACCATGCAAATCAATATTTAAACAACATGACAATGAGCTCTTATCATGCTCAGGAATACCTCTTTTTCTTCCTTGGGAACTTTCTTGTAGAACATTTTTTCTGTGTCTTCAATCCATATTACCGAAGGTTGAAGCAATCTTGCAACCTGAGCGAAGATGATCATACAGAACTGTATTTTTACTTTCTGGGCAAGCCAAAATGTGCACACCTATGAGAGTTACTACAAGAACTATAGAAAAATGGCAACCATTATATGCTTAAATGCCACTGGATTCTGTTACCTTAAACACCATGTGAAGCATCATGGTGAGGCCACTCTTGCCTGGGTACTTTCCTGACGTGTTCAGGGGAGACAAATCAAACAGGTTGGCACCTGTCTCCTGGCAGATTGCATGAACCAACATCTTCTTACCGACGCCTGCCGGCCCTGCCAGTAGGATGGCCTTTATCAGAGGAGCCTTCTCATGAACCACCTGAGAGCCTGCAGACAACACGCACCTTAAATTCAAACCATGAAGAATATCTTCAGCTGCACTCATTCTAAATATGACTTGAATAACTTTCATACCTAACGGTAAGATTGCATATAGAGATAAGACCTGCCGCACATCTGACATTGATGGCATGGGCTCGATGTCATTTTGCCTCAGTGTGGTCCCAAGGTAGCTATAGTCACCTTCAAACAGAAGGGAACAACTATTAGACCAATCGCTATTCATCTGCACAGTGAATTACTGAGAAAACTGAAAGAAAAGACTTCAGATAAGCAGTTGTTCATCGTAATCAGAGTGTTTTGGCAAACACACACCAGAAGAGGGCAGCATATTGCCATTAAATAGCTTCTAGTTACCATTGCATCGATTACATTCAGATTACAATCTCACATACAATTATGATAAGAAAAAGATGGCACACCATATAACACAAACAATATTCAAAGTCTTACCCAAGTAATCCTGCAGCCTAACATTGTTTGCCTGTTTCAACAAGCCCTGTTCCACCAGCTCCTGACACAGAGACTCAAGAGTCCTGACAGACGTGAAGAAATCATGTAATCATTTTCTCTACATTTGCACTGATATATTGACTTCACACAACTCATTTCTGTACTGAAATGTATACACTTCATCCGTGCATCCTCTGTGTGACCTCACCTATCAGATGTAAAATCTTTCTCCTTTTTCTTCTTCTTCCCACTCTTTGATCCTTTCTTTTTCTGTGGTCAAATGAATATGGCGACACAGCTCTAGGTCATGTCAACTGTGATCAAACTTCTGGGACAAACACAACACGTAATTTGTCTTTCACTTTCTACCTTCGCATTTCCTTTGGTTTTGCCACCCTTGTCTTTATCCACAGCAAGCTTCCATTCAGCCAGTTCTTGTCTCATCTGCTCATCTACCTAATACAAGCAGAACAGATCAATGAGTGCAACTACAGATGGTGCTCTTATCCGTTTTAAACACCAGAGACACTGAACTGTTAAAATTACAGAGTCAATGCTTGATTTCCTGTTAGTTTGATTGTTGAATTCCTGTTCTTTAGAATATGTAATGCTTTAAATGTTTTTTATTCTGTAGGCAGTCTCACCTGTACTCGAATCTCTGCCTCAATGACTTTCCTCTTTTCTTCCTTGATCAGCTCCACCTCGTGCCTCTGGTTGAAGTTTGTGGACTCGTTGCGGGTTTGCCAAAAGTCTGAGGATGACAATTCAATTCAATCTTTATTTACATGAATGAGTAACTATTACATTACTATCCCATCTAAACAACACATTCTCAAACTGGTTTTGAGCTGAAGGTGAACTTAAAAGTGTTGACTTTCCAATGGATATCTTAAACCTTTTTCAGTTCAAACATACCTACAAACGTCTTGTTCCCCACTTCCAAGTCTGGCAGAAAAGCTGAAGGCAGCATTTTCAGACCTGCCTCCTCTTCCTGCGGTTCAGAATAAAGTTACAGCAGTTCACTGATACTGATACTGTTGGATTGGTCTGAATAAGTGAAATCACACTTATTCCATATTTTTCTTCATGTTTAAATAGATATCACCACTTCATGTTACATTAAATGAATAAAAATGTATTTAATACAGCTGTGAGCCCTTACTTCCTCATTATCTTTCCCCTTGTCCTTTTTCCCCTTCTCCTTCTTCTCCTCTTTCCCTTTTGGCTTGTTGTTGGAGTCCTCCTCTTCCTTTGCAGCAATTTCTTCCATTAACTGAAAATGTGTTCACACCAAACATCACCCTCCTTCTGCAAACTACTGTAAAATTATGCAATAAATCATATTTTGGTCCTGGGGTGTATTTTACCTGCTGAGGGTCCTTTTCAGCAAAAATGAGGGCTGAGCCTCCATCCTCTTCATCCGGGTAGTCTGGGAACGACCCTGTAGCATCTCTATTAAAAAAAACAAGCAAACAGAAGAGAACACAACTATTTGATTAATTTCACTGAATGTGGAAATGCTCCACTAAAATAACAAAAATCATAACAGGACACCTTACCGGCACTCAATGAACCATTGTCGGATTTGCTCTTTCATGGTCTTGTTCATGTCATGACTCTCCACATCCCGTAGTTGGTTTGTGACAGCCACCACAGACTTCTGATAGTCGTCTTCATGGTCTCCCTGTTTAATCCGTGTGCTAGCTTCACTGGCCTGGGCAGTGATTTCTGCAGGGCATGGCACCTGGTATTTTGGATCCATGGCCTAACATGGGAGTGACCAAACATACTTTAAATGTTAAAAACCTGTCACGCTAAAACACTCATTTACCTCATCACTTGCCCCTGTGGTCACATGTTGGACCACAGGGGCAAGTGATGAAACACCAGCAGATGCAAAAAAAAAAAAACAAAAAAAAAAACACCAATTATCCAGTAGCAGCACATTTTCTTGAATTTAATCATCCTATTTCCTCTCTTTTTTTAAATTGAGATTGAAAAGGTATCACTTCCCCCATGAGGAGGAGGTAATGGAGATGTCTTACTGTCCAGAAGGGAACACTGTTGGATTCACTGTCTGAGGTACACAGTAGTGTTTAGTGTAATGTACTTCTCTTTTTTAGATATTTAGGGAAAAAGTTTAGGATGTTCATTTCAAGCTGATGTTTTCTGTATATATCTATTAGAAATCTATTTAAAATGTGTGTATTTTTGACATTTGGTAAGATACTTAACCAAGAAATGTATGTAATATTTAAATGTCCACATGAGCCACGAGACACAGTCTTTGTCACTTTATTTGAAGTCATGTGATTGGCTGTAGCTCCTGTCACTGTGTTGCTTTTTAAAAAGCAATCCTGATTGGCAGAAGACCTCTTGATTATGTCTCTCACCCTAATGGTGGAGCATGATTATCTAGTCACCATCAAATGTGTTACTAAGCTGTGGCCTATTTAATCTTCCAGTGACTGGGTCTTACTACTCACCATTCCCAGGAAAATCATTTCTTCGTCCCGAGCAATCTTTGCTCTCTTCCTCTGCATGTAGCCCCTCCACACCTGCAAATCACATTCGAACAAACACAAGCACTAAAGATCACATAAGTCAAAGACAGAGGCAGAGAAAGAGGCATGTAGGATTATGCTGATAACAAGGACCTTCTGAACACAGACTGCAGCCAGCTCAATGGCAGCTGTCCCAGGGTCCTTGGTCCTGTACATCCTGTTCATATTTCTGCTTTCTTCATTCAACTTTGCCCTCAGGCGTCCTTGGCGAGCCCTCTCCACCACTTGAATGAGCTTAATGGCCTCCTCTTGACTCATGTCCTTGGCCAATAGAGGCTGTAGGACCCAGAAAAAAAGGAGACAATATTGTATATATATATTAAATATAACAATTAATTAATTATATGCATTATTTTTGTTACACAGTTAAAGCTCATACTGAATGTGTTAAACTTTTATCCTGATAACATTTTGAATGCAACGACATGAGTCCTGCACATACAGGCTTTGAATAAGATTTAAATAAGAAAATGAGATGGCTACGTTTCAGCTCACCTCTGGGCTTTCAGTCACCTCCACCATTTTAAGGATGTCTGTCAGCATCGTCTTTCGTTCTTGGAGCTCTTTGCTGCGGTCACTGATGAAATAGCGAGGGACAGGAATCTCAAGGTCTGCCTGGAGTGACAACAAAGAAAACATCTGCTGACTTTTGTCATCACTGAATGGTCATCCCTGGTAAATCCAATGCCTGCTGTAAATAAGTCAATAGAATTTTTTTGAGGTAATTTCATTATTCATGCTTTGAAAAATGAAACTCACAGGTGTAAGCTTCAAGTCGTGAAGGACATCATCCATGTAGTGGTACTCTGAAAACTCCTTTTCCACCATTTCATTCTTCAGCTCTAACACCCTTCCCATTACACCATCAAGAATCACCCGAATAACTCGCCTCTTCTGAGGGTGGATCACCTGGTCATACAGCTTCTCCAGCTGTCTGAAGATTTGGATGTAGCGCACATAAAGCATGGCAAGACGCTGGAAAAACACCACCCTGTCCTTTTCTGGGCGAGGGGGCTCGGACGGCATTTCCTCAGTTAGCAGATGACTCAACTCTAAATGGACATGTGCCCACAGCTGGTTGTATGTCCTGGACAATGATGGTAAAATTGTAATTTAATTAGTGTTATGCAAGTAGTAGTCAAGAAGGAATATGCCATAATTCATACAGGCCATACCTTATTTGTAGAAAAATACTCAAAAGAAAGAAAAGCAAGAAAAAAGACAAAAGATAGAAGCTATGAATTTTGTTCCTTTTAATGTCATCTGTGGTGTTTGTAAACTAATGGGTTAACAATGCTAAGTGTAACAAATGTAGGAATTTAAAGGGGAACAATGGCAGAACCGCTCATCAGAGGAGCAGCTGTCATTTAACCAGCAGGAGTCTCATTTGCAAACAGTGAGTAAACAGCCGGCGGTATTGTTTCATTTGTGTTGCTGTGCTGTTTGTCACTGCAACCACCGTGCTGCCTCCAACCAGGTCAGGAAAAATGATTTTCAGTTACGTATATATGCTTTCTGTCGTGTTGCTCAGTGCCAACTTTCACATGTTTACATGATGCTCTTAGTCGAGCATCATGTATGACTAAGTATAACAACATTAATTATATGTTCACGTTTTGTGTACATCATAAAACAACTTTGCTTTAACACTGCTAGCGTTGTTAGCGTGACACCAGCTCGCTCGGTTAAGTTGAAATTGACGAACTAATAACGGTAGCTAGCTGCTGACTACAATGTTACAGGTATAATAGCAGCGGTGGCTGCTGGGAAGTTTACCTTTGCGACATGTCCCTGCCTCCAGGTACAAAAAAAAATACTCAGTTGCAGTGAAAAAATCCAGTCACAGTGCTACAAGTTACAAGTCACAGTGTGAAGAGCTAAGCATTAGCCACAGTGTGTCAAACATTGGCTCAGCTTTCCCAAGTTGACAAACTTAGCCCGTCTCCATAGTAACAGTCATCCCGGAAGTAATTCACCTGTACTTTGAGGTCAACTCAGAGGGAATGGCGGAAAGTGATAGCGTGACTCATAGGTGTGACTTTTACACTTGTTTCCTACTTGACCGGAAATAATAATAATAATAATAATAATAATAATAATAATAATAATAATAATAATAATAATAATTTTACCTTTGGGTTAGTTCTTACCTTTTTTTAAAGAAGGCACGTGAAAATGGACGTGAAAATGTGCAACTCAGGTTGGATGAGGCTGACAGCCTCTTTGAACCACATCAACTCTTTGCGCAACTAGAGGCACCACTAGGTGTCGTCCTTCCTATGGACTCTCAGACTCTCTCAAACTCTGTCAGTTAAGATGCGGGGTTTTGTCTAATTGTCATGTGCTGTATAATGTATTGGAATGCATGCAAAATACAAATGCGGCTAGCGTACATTTCAGCACGTATAAAAGAGTCTATAACCAAAAAGTGTCCACGATAAATGGCAATATATGAACCAATCTGCAGACTTCATGCATTCATTTGTTACTACACTCGTTTACAACACATTTGAACTACTGTTTGATTGTCTTTAAAGAGGTGACTAATCATTGAGACAGCTGAGACAGCAGTCCAGTAACTTTTTGGACTCTCTTTCAAACGCAGTTTTGTACAATTTATGTATCCTCGAATTTCATCACTCTTAAAGGCTCAATTACAATTATACATTTCTATTCCGTAAGGGTGGGAAACAGCCGGCTGGCTGCTCCTGGAGGCGCATTCTCTGCAGCGCTTAGGCGGTCACAAGACTTGGACATCGGTGAACAAAAAGCATCGACACGCTGACAGGTCAGCTGTGCGCGCACAGGCCCACAGATTCTTCTCTTCTCTGCATCCAACATCCAACAAGTTGGTCCATTGGGAAAACTACTCTCTTGCGCGCTGCCGCGTCACAGCCGTTTATTTATTTATTTTTTTTTTTTTCAATGGTAATTTCACTGGAGCTCTTTTTTAAGATATAAAACCATTTTTTTCTGTCTGGAAAGGGTCGTTCCCCTTTGGAGTTGAATACTCCTGTAAAACTACAATTAGTGATGTTTTGGTGAGTAAAGGAGGGGCGCGTGCCAAAGTGAGCGAATGCCACTGGAAGAAACTGCATCAAAGATGTCAACATTGCTTTACCACCCACTCGAAATCGATTGTATTACCTTCAAGAAGGTGGCTCCTCGTATAAATAGGGACGCATTATTTCAAGAAAGACGGTGGTGAGCACAATCTACTGGCTGTTCTCTCTCTCCTGTCGGGACCACAGACAACGCCTGGAAACATTTACTGAAGACAACTGTGTCCACTCTCCAGGGCATAAGCATCTTTAACTCCTAAACAAGTAAGTGTAAAGTTAGATTGACTACATTTGTTTCACCGTTGTATTCAGCAAGAATAGATGCGACTGCTGTGTAAAGTGGACTGCACCAGAACATTTCGGCGATCAATTCCACTTTTAGAGGCTCTGTATGGTACCTCTGACATGTAATTTGTGTGTGAGCGTGTGTGTGTGCGTAATTTTGGCAATGTGAAGGGTTTCAAATAGCAAGCTATGCTGATACATGAGAATGCTGTTGGGGTTAAGCATGATGCAAAGTATACTGCTTTATTTTTAGTTGTTAGAAATTCAAAAATGGCTCAATAGATATAAAGCCCTGGGTGACAAAACTTATGTGCTTGTGTTTTCAGACAGTGAAGTCATGCAGGTGGAGAGGAAATGGCACATCCTGTTGACCATCTTCTTTTTGCTCATCACCTCGGGCCAATGTATGGATAGCAAGGATGTCAAGCAGAAAGAAAGAAGGACCCTGTTGGATCTAATCTTACAAGTTATCAGAGACAGCCAGCAACGGGACAAAGCCGTCTCCAGGCGTTGTAGCAGTGGACTGTTCACTTCCACAGCCCAAGACATGAAGTTCTCCTCCCGTGAAAAGCCTTTCTTTGTTCCTAGGCTGGATAACAGTAGACTCATAGGTAAGCTGATAAGATTTATTTTTAGGTCCTGATGATGAAAGCATAATCCCCATTTTACCACGGGAGACAGCTGTCATTGGTCTGGTGTGTGCTGTGCATCTTATTTAGCTTGCTGTACGCATGTTAATTTAAGATATGTGGAACACGAATGCAGGTTTGACAGTTCACGTCTGCTCATGCCTTCATGTCCAACTCAGTCTAAAGTGGCTGTACACTGCATGTAAAGCAGAAATGCTCCATCTGTGCAGGACGAAGGGGTTTATGTCACATCTATCAAACTTGTTGCTCTTCTTTCTAAGAGACATCTTTTCACCACATGTCTTGGACATACAGCATTGTTCCCTCCCTGAGACAGTAATGAATAGATGGACAGAGACGTGGATAGGTACTCTATATTCATGTAGGAGGAGCATCATCATGCCAAACTCGTGAATGATTCATTCAGTGCGATTCATAGTGGAATCTTAAACATGAATGATGACCACCCTGCACGCACACAGTCGCACTATGAAGTGCCAGAAAGCATCTCCAATCGGGAACATCTCCACAAGATGTAGCAGAAAAAGCAGAGAAAGAAGATTGAATGTGTTGTCACATTAGTATAATTTTCAGAGCCACATCAAAGTCACTATTACTCAGATACTCTTAACTGTAATTATGGAACAATGGGATCATACAAGGAGACTGTATGAATGCTTCACTTTGTTTATCTGTATAGAACAGTCCAGGCCATCTTACTCATTTGAGCTTTTAAATCTCACCAAAACAAACATAACCTCAATATTATTCTCAGTAGAACTGATGCTTGGCTATTTCTCCTGATGCAAACAGATGACATCAGCTTCATCTTGAGGTCTTTGACAAGTGAGAATGTGCTCGTTTCAGCGGTGCCTTTATTGGCTTAAATAAAGCATTATGTCTGGACTGGAATTAATACATATCTCTTCAATTATCTGAAATCCAAGACAGAAGGTTGGCCCAAGTCAGACTGCAAAAAAAGAAAAGATACCAAGGAAATTATTTTATGTACAATAATGATTTTTATCGCTGCAACAGGCAAAGTTAACTTTGACTGGAAGACTTGAACTGTGCCTCACTGGTATGTGCAGTGGGAGTATATGAAGTACCAAGTGAACGCAGTGTGTTGTTTATCTCCAATTTCAGACTCTCCCTGCTATCACTGTCAATTAGATCATGTTTTGGAGATGTTGCACAGGAATCGTAAAGCTCAAAGTCCTGGCCCCAGCTTATGCAATTGGAAAAGTACCTCTCTCAGACCACTGACTGGGTGGAATTTATCTTTTGAGGATATTAAAAGAAGCATATTAGCAACTGGTGCATGTGACACTAGCAAAGATATATGGTCATGCAAGGATGGATGTTTTGAGCACAATCAGGAGGAAGGAGAAACGTCTGGAAAGCCACCAATATGTTCACCCTATAGCAGTTGTCTCTACGTGTTCCTCAGAAGCCACGGCTGTGTCATCAGAGTGGCAGCTATGGCACAACAGATAATAAGAGGGAACACTTTTATTTTTAAAACTGCTACTACCGTTTTTCTTTTCATGTGTGGCACAAGATATAAGCACTAGATGGACAGCTTTAGGCTTTTGTATGTTATTCTGTCAACATGCATTTGTTAATGTACAGGAAATACAGTGCACGTCCAAGCTGCCGTTTTCACTCTTCACATTTGGGTGTTGGCTTACTGGCACAATAATAAATACAGCACTAAGATATATGATGTGCTTATCCTTTTGTCAGTGTGGATAGGGTGGGCTGTTTTGGCCTCACTGTATATCTGGACTTTATATGCTTTTAAAGCAACATCCTTTGCTGGTTTTCATCCTCGCCCTGCAGTTACAGCTTTGCATGTTCCAGACTCTTGTGGCTAATGTAATGTTAGCCCAGTAGCTACTAGCATGGACTTATTCTGATGAGCATTAAACTCCAATACAATAATCTCTTTAGCCTGTTAGCGTGGCCAGTGTGTCCAGACACCTATATGTGTTTCCTGCATGGACACTGAGTATAAAGGGGGGTACTTGATGCCCTCATCCCCATCTATGAATTGTCCTCCACACCAGATCTCCACAGAGAATAATGCAAAGATATAGATTTATCACAGTAATACTACATTCGTTGCACTATTGATGAACAGGTTTCGCAATAGATTAGGTTAATTTAGAAGGTTGTACTTATGTTTGTAAAAGATGCAGTAAGTGCAGTAATATAACTTATTAATGATCAAGGATATTAATAATGAATAATATTGTGCCACCTCATCTTGAAATGAGCTATATTTTTACCTTAAAGTGGCGATATTTCCTGCATCACACTAACAGGTGCAGGGCAGGTTAACTTTGACAGTGACTGTCACATTCATTTCGATTACTGCACAACTTTAAGCAAGTGCTCAGCTGTTGTAAAATGACTGTTGACTGACAAGCTAACAGTAACTTTCTTTTCCAGACATTGTTCCAAGAGATGTAAACATGAAAGGCAAATTCATTCAGCATTTCACAGGTAAGAAAACTGCCATCAAAAACAACATGATGAGTGCAAAGTTTCAACCTTGATTAATATTTCTTGATAACTATTTTATCTGGCAAGCATCTTTTGGTTGGTACTTTTCCATGCAACTTTTGGATGGATTTTTTTTTGTTTTGCCATTTGAGAAATAATTTTCATTCCTGTAAGTCAACACACAGTATACTTAAGTCATAGAAAGCTTTGTTAACACTGGCATTGCTGTGGGTCGGAGGAGGGTTGCCTGGATTAGCTGTAGAGCAGTGATGCAGAGAAATAGCACATGGTCTGAAGCCGACAGAATTAAGTTGAAGGCAGTGCAGGGTTAAGCTGATTATTTGTTTCGGGATCTATGAGTAGACTTCATTACTGGTGTGAAAATCTGTAACTTGCAACGTTGGTGCAGAAACTCATGGAAGTCTTTATAGTAGAGGACTTGATTTTTAGTAAATCCACTTGAATCCTGACTCCATAACCATGTCTGTGTTAGAGCACTGTTCACTTTCACTTTGTTATTTGTCTGTTTTTGGGGTTTTTTTGCTGATTATTCAAAAGTCACTGTGGACTTCAGCGTGGTTGTGTTGGATAAATAGGAAATAACAAAGTTCTTGAAATCTTTCCCATTTTGCCTGACGAGACCTTCTCCTTTAAGCAGGACCAGTCAAGTTCTCATCGGAGTGCAGAACACACTTTCATAGACTTTATCACAACACACGGGATTGTTCAAGACCAGCATGTATGTATGCCTGTTTCCTTTCTTTTGCTCTTTTTATGATGCCTGCTGTTCCATCCTTTATTTTCCCAAGCGGTATGCTTTAAAGGCCCTGAAAAGCTGTGTTTTCAATCAGTGTTGTATTGTGACTTATTTGTTATCCCATGAACAGTTGGAAAAGTGTTACTTGTTTCAACTATGAGGTTTCTGTTTGTGCTTAGGCTTTTTCCTCTTGTTTTCTGTGCTCTTCTTACTGGTTTTAAGTGGGCGGGGTTTCACTGAAAAAAATGTCACATACTTCTATGCACCAATCAAGATTTAGCAATGTTTGAATCAAAGTCTGATGGTGGACTGTTTACCACAAACCTGATCAAACCACACCTACACAGTCCTGATGAAGCAGATTAGCTGAGTGCTAAAAGTAATAAGAAATGATGTTTTCTTTTTTCCAAACTTTAATTTTGATTGTTGCATAATTAGTCATGAATACTTCAGGGTATAGAGAAATGCACAACTTAAGATTTAAAATCAAGTTTTTAGAGGTTTCAAGGTACCTTTCAATCACAGAGCAGCATTTCTAATTGCAGGTTAATATTCTGTGATAAAACGTGTAGGATTTCTTGTGAATGTGAACATTGGTGATTCCACTGCTGTCAAGATCTGACAAGGTGAAAACTTCATACAATTCCTTCTTTTAAATGAATGTGAATCTTTGACAAAACAACGTGTAGAGCAGTGGTTCTTAGCCGTTCTAGCAAGTGACCCTTTAAAGCTGGCTATGTGTATTTCTGACCTCTTGGTCTTGTAACAGGTTGCATATTTCTGTAAATTTGCCAGACTTTCGACCACAGAGTGATGCTCACTTCTCAGATTGTTTAGTTTTCATCGTTTTAAAACTATCCAATGTTTCATGATAGAAAAAAGCAAAGATTAGGAAAATGAATTTCTGAAGAGAAATATGTTTATTGCCTTTCGCTCATGATTCTCAATCAGCTTGCAACACTGAACACCAGGTTGAGAACAGCTGGCGTAGAAGCACCCAGATCTTCAACCACAGTTTTGCAAACTGAGGGATCAATCCTTTTCTACTGGATGTTTACATTTGGGAATAAGGAGATGACGTCAAGCGGACATCGGAGAACGATTGCAGATAATGCTCCCTTGTGATAGATGAATATCTGTTTAGCTAGACATGCCTTTATTGTGGAAAAGAAGCCCTTGTTTTTGTGCTGCGTAGTAAGCATCAAGTCAGACTTTAAGCGATGAATAGATGTCCTGCTGTACAGTAGGCAGCTCAGTTTAAGACAGACAGGGAAACATGGTGGACAACTGCAGATGACAACTGGTTCACAATCAGGATTCATCTGCTGGACCGGGATGACGCAGAGGATTGTTGACTGCAGAATTTGTAGTTCATTTCTCAAGCTCATATTACTGATGATGCTATTAAAAAACATGAGTAATTGTGTACTTTACATGCAGAGCTGCCCTGTTAAGGAAAATTGCAACTTTAAATGCTCAGTCAGGAATTTGCATATTGCAACACCTTTGACGTCAGCACTGCCTCTTAAGTCTTCTTCATTGGTATGACATTTTATTCCCTCTCACTTTGGTTGACACCATTATGTACTAAGAACTTGTGCATGCCGTGGTTGAAGGACTGGCAGTGCGTGACTGCTTTGAAAACACTGGAAGAGTCGCATTATTTTTACACATCAGAGTTAAAAAAGTTGAAAATGAGTTTTTCTATCATTTGACTCCAATGTTGAAGAATCAAGCTATTTAGAAAGGCAAATCATTTTAAGTGCGATATACATATTCATTGACGTTTTGCCACTGTTTCTTTTTTTTTCAGATTACAAAAGGTGTGCGAGATTGCTAACACGATTAGCAATGAGTCCACTCTGCATGCAATCATAGACACTGCATGTGAGTAAGTGTTTTACTTTTGTCCATACATGATTACTCTGGCTCCTTGTCAACATCATCTAATGTGAAAATGGTGAACGAAGATATGCATAGTATATTAATTTTATGTGAATGCATTTATTTTATTTTCTCTGAGTGGAGGAATTTCTTTGTTGATGGCGGTCAGATTTATTCTAACGTGTCTGATGTGAAACTGAAGAAATGCTCACATAATCAGAAACATATCTGTAGTGCATCTGTTTGACATTTGTATGTTTTGAGAATTTCCCGTCAGAAAGAGGGTTTTAGCTCCTTAGTCTTACTAATATTCCTTTAAGGTTGGTGCTGGTTGAAGTTGCACACAATTATGTTTCATTATAATTAAGAGAGTGGCGCATTTTACAACATTCAATTTACCCCGTTAAGCAATTGTGAGAAATGAGCACGGGATGGTGTTTTCTAGCACTCTAGACCTTCTGTCTCCTGTATCCTGCTGCGAGAACATCAAAGGGTGTTTTGAGAAGAATTTGGGAAGAACTTCTAAATTGTACTACTTTTCTACCCTTCTCGCTTATCTTTGTTTTCATTGTTGTTTCATTGTAGTACATTTTTAGTACAATACAGTACTTGCTATGCTCAATTAAAGGTGTGAAGAGTCTTACTGGAGAAAGATTATTGATATTACCATGTCTCCTTCTTCACATCATGCCAGATTTACCATCCCTTCTCACTAAAAGCATGTGCTCTCAGTGAATAAGCAATTAGGTCTAACTGGTGAGTGATTGCAGTGAGAGTTCATCTACACAAGTGGCCATTTCAGTTAATTTGAGATTTTTTCCGTGGTATAGGGCTTCTGGTGATTCTAAAACTGAAGAGGCTGACACATCCTTAGGTATTCAGTTTCTCAAGTGAATCAGATAATAAGGTCCTGCCTCCACTGTTCTGAGAAATCTGACAAATGTATAGTACAATCGAGGGACTTTTGAAGGCGTATTAAGTGATTCATTCTTAAGTCATGCTGACCATTACCAAATGAGCTCAAGGAATACCCGTAATGACGATCTTCAGATGCTGACAACACCGACTTCCTCTGAAAGGCCGAGATGTCAAGATGTGTCTTTACCAATACCGGACAGAGCAAATGTTTTAAAGCAGGAAGTGAGCATGTTCAACTCTAACCAATCATCGTTTTCTTATTTCATTTCAGGTCCCCAAATAATGGAAGAGGGATCAATGTGTTGCCAAGGAAGTGCCTTCAAATCCACAGCAGTCATATGAACATTGTTGTGTTTATAGTGTTTCTATTTCTGTTGTTCTTGTTGTCATTACTGAAAATTCTGATGGGCACTGTTGGTTGTTTTTTTTTTTTTTTTTTAATGGATTTGCTTTTTATTTTACCTGTTTGTACCATAGTATTTGTAAGGAAACATTAATTTAATATTAAATATACCTATTTATTGAGAGGGTATGTATATAATAATTTCACAATCATTCAAACTCAGATTATTTTGGTTATAAAAGTCACATCAGATGGAGGGGAAGCTCTTCTTTGTTTTTTTCTTCTACGTTTATCTGAATTCCTCTTCCATTATCGGTCCGACAGATTTGTCACGCTCTGTCATTGCCTTCATTATATTTATTTGGCACTTGAGTGATTGCTGACAATGAGAACAGTGGTGATAATGCACTGCAGTATTAAACAATAAAGAATATTGAAGCACAGCATGTTTTGCTATTATTGGGGATGAGGGGAATGGGGGCAGCTGGATCAGCCCTGCAGAAGCAGGCAGTGTGTTGGGTGTAACTCCAAATGCAACTCAAGGGAGTGGACTACTTATTATTGAAAAAATGTGTGATGTCTTTTGATAACAACATTGACCTGTCTTGTTCCCTGCTCAATTCCTTTTCAATTTGTAAAACACATTGACCAAAACTGGATTTCGTGACAAATTTGCTCCAGTGGGAATACTTTTTTTCTTCTGAACATTTGTGTTTAGCATTTTCACTCACTGATGCAGTCTCGTCCATCCCAGCTCCACTGAGCAGGTGTTATCATGACAGAATTCCCTCCTCTGGCTCGAATCTGTTGCAAAATTTCTGGCAGGTTCTTGGGGTTGTTTCTGGCAACCACACACTCAATCATACGTAGCTGTCAGACATCCTGGACTCTGGGACTCAACAGGATGTTGAGCAATTCAAGATACTCAACAGAATCCAATATACTTTGGATAAGAAGCAAAAGCGTAACAAATTAATCACATGTGCAAGGCATTTTTAACGTTTACAGTTTTCTGCAGATCTTAATTATCTTAATTGCAGGGCATCTTTTTGCCTTTTGGCTTGGCAAATTGCCTGGCAAGAGTTTCTTGTACAATTGCTAAATGCACTATAGGAAGCATAATTGTTACAAGCAAACTTGTTCCAGATGGTCATGATCCAGTGGATGAAGCGTGCCTGGTATTAGGTACTGTTCCTGGAGTCTCACACCGCTTGTTATGTACTTGAGCAAAATGGCTGAAATCTGCCTCTTGCCAAATGTAACGTGAGTTGTGCTCATGTCAGAGAAGAAACGTGTCTATTTTCTCTCTAAAGATCCTGCTTGTTTGCCTTTTAGGTTTCGTAAATGAGAAACAGCAAACGCTGTGTATGAGAATTAAAACAAGCAAATCTGTCTTTTCCTCACTGACTTACATTCAGGCATCTGAGTTGCCTCTGAATGCAACTCTTCCTGATCTTTGTGTATTTCTGCAAGAAGTTTAAATTTCCTACTCTTCGTGTAAAACTATAAAATCCTGACAAAATAAACAGGATCCAACAGTCTTCTTTTTGTCATGTTGAATCGTCTTGTATTGAAACATATGCCTGGGGAATAGTTGCAGAGGTTGTCTGCTGTTTTTGTTGGGCTAATGAAATAAATATTGAGCCACGCACACATAGGGATGCTGATAGACCGGGTTGTGAAGAAAACATACGCTACGCCAAAGATTACAACAGCTCAGTTCTCACGCCGGTATGTCTCTACAGACTCAGCGGGAAACAACTGGTACATTGGATCATGCATTATTCAACAAAGATTGGCTTGTTCAGAGATCACTGAAAAATCATCCACAGAAGCTGTCGGTTCAAAAGGTTGTGAACTGAAAAAGAATGTGTTTTCTTCAGATGTATAAATCCCACCAGTGTGATCGTGATCTCAATCCATTCAACATGTTTCCAACCTGATATAAGATGGTCTTGTTCTGAATGGGCCATAAAATGGGCAATTGCCTCTCTTCCACAAATCAAAGCTTCCTGGGGAACAGAGGGGCTTAGAAATTTATGCTCCATCAAATCCCTCAATATTGTCAAACCTGCAAAACCATTCACTCCCTCTTTGGCATACTGAATCATGATTACCTGCAATTAATGGGAAGGGGTGCCCGAGCTATAAAAGGATTAGGCAGCTAAAAATACAGCTTGCACCTCATGGGGACACACAGGGGATCCCTTTCCCTCCGGGTGGGCAGGGCAGGGACACCAGATCCTAATCTGAGGAGGATATCACTTATCTGGAGACAAACAGCACAGATTAGGAGAGGAGACAGAACATGCACGGGGGACAGCATGTGGGAGGGCTCTAACACAATTACACACAAGCACCAAATCCCCCCTCTGAGAAATGCTGGTGCGATAAATAGTAAACGGAGACCAAAGCCGGGCCATTTCCTTCCTGTCAGATGGCACCCTGCTGTACCAACACGCAGTAGCAGAGAGAAGAAACACCTCACTGGTTAAACTGCAGTTATAGATTAGCTTTCTTATCCTTTGTTCTGTACAAGGAGGCTGTGAATTGGGCTGACAGTGACACCAATTTTGCAGCAGATGTTGGATCTTTTAAGCGAATCCCAGTTCTGACTTGCAACCAGCTCAGCCAGAGTAAATGAGTTGTCTTCCTTTATTTAATTGACATTGGAATCATACACACATTTTGTCATTTGATTGGCCTTTTGGCTCTTACTAAAATGTTTCACGCGCCAACTATTCAGGCAAGATTATGACTGTCTTATAACCTAAAGCCTAAACATGGCTCCTTATGACGTATATCGAGCTAACCCCCATCCAAAGAAGAATTTTGTGGCAAAAGTAAACACTTTAATCCAATTTCTTAGACCCCAAGGCCTCATTCAAACAAACCACCTTATTTATAGTGATTGCAGTAGCCTTGATGGCTGTAAAATTGTTGTAGAGGGCTCCTTGATTCACTCCATGTCTCATGATTAATTCATGGCTCCTGCTACGTGTCTTGTAGAATGCATAAATCCCGACATGAGTCACCAATAATATACATTCAGATTATACAGCCTCCATTAGGAATTTGACAGCTGAAAGATGAATGCATTGTCATCATCACAGCGAGCTCTTCTATAGCCTTTGCATTGCACCAAAATAGAAACATCATGGATATGATTGCCTTTGACAGATTCAATAAAGAAAGCATTGTGCATTTCCATTGTGTGTTGTTGCCAAGATGGTTTGCATATGTTTTGACCACAACATCGCACTTCTAAGGCCTTGTATGGACTCTGGTCTATGTCGCTGACGACAGTTTGATGGGGAGAGAGTTGCTGCAGCTCTGTCTGTCTGTGTGCCAGCTGCAGTGTCTTTGATCCCATGTGCTGGAGGTGTTGGCACAGGTCTCTCTCTGCCACCCCCTCTGCATGCCCCACACTGTGTGTGTGCTCTGATGCCTTCCATGGCTAACACTTAACGCACTGATTGACTGCAAGGCATCTTTTGGCTGAATCTCTTTTCTCACCCTGTCTTATGGCATAGTTAAAGAGTTAATTCACAATTTGCTTCAAGTTTGTTTTCTTTTTTTGGAAAAAAATGTGCATGAATTACATAAACATTTATCAAATGGGTAAAAATAAATGCCTCAAACGTCACAAATGAAGAAAGTGAATTGTACAGCTGGACCACCAAGCACAGTGATGTTTCCAATCATTTATAAATTGGTTTACTGTATGAATCATTTGGTAATTCGCACAAAGAATGTGAGTTTCTTCATTTACACAAGCTGCAGCTTTAACCTCAGGCATCAAGCAATCTTAGCGTCAGTAGAGTAAGAATGCATTGTTGTCTGGACATGTCATTTGTTTATTTAGGATTTGTTTTCCTTTCAAATTGTTTTAGTTTGTGCTCACAAACTAAAAGACTTGGCAGAGTATGCTCTGTTATCGAGGATTATCTTCAACAATAAACACAAGACTGTACTTAAACTTGAAATAATGATTATTTTGTAGTATTTTTCAGCATTGTTGACATTTACAAGCAGCTTCATGGAAAACAGACACAAAACAGGCATCACTGTGTGGAGACAACTGAGGTACTAAATGATTTTATTTGCTACTCCAGATGTGAGGTCTATAAAATTCACCTGGGCTGTTACAAGCAATTAAGTAAAATATTCTCTTTCCACTCTCTTCCAAATAAACACACACACACGCGCGCACACACACACACACACACACACACACACACACACACACACACAGTTTTTATTCAATTTTATATCTTAACACATAAGATATTGTCTGAAACAGATTATATACATTAAATTCTGCACTTGCAATAAAAGGCAATTTTGATTTCAAACTCAGGCTGTAATGCAACATTAAACAATAAGTATGCATACAAAAATCAGTTCAAACATGATTTAATTTTACATTTCCATGATTAAAATATCACATTCATTTCATCTCTATTGAGCAGGGATATCATAATAATTTAGTGTAAAATATGGACAACAATCTGTTTTATCTGTATGTAAAAAGACTAAAAGGCCGCTGTGGTCAATAGTGCATCTTGCAGCAACATTTCTCCATCAACAACAGTTTGAGTTTTCCTCCAAACTTGTAGATTTGAAGAAAAAGTTTGGAAATTCTGGCCATCGTGTCATTAAAACAATGGTAATACTAAAATATATGGATACACATTAAGAAATCTACATATGATATGACGTAAATGACATATATCTGTAATAAAATAACATCAAACCGTGTGATCAGTCAGAGAATAGGCTCTGTGTCATTCCAACTGACAAATGCGTCTTTCCACCTAAAAAAAAAATAAACAAAAAAAAAGTTGAAGGGATTTACAGCTGATCCACTCACTACAGGACCCTGAACCAATAAACTGTCCTTAGAGTATGAAAGAATTTGAACAGTCCTTGATTAACAGCAATAAATGTCACCATGTTTTATGGCTATTTTTGGGATCTGCAGAGACTGCTGTGCATGTGGGTTCATGTATCTGAAATGCCAAAAGATCCTTACCTTGTTCGAATACAATGCTCCAGAGGAGGAATGAGGTCAGTGTCCACCTCCTTACAGCTCCGGGCCGATTTACCAACAGCTAAAAATACAAACGCGTAATTAACATTTTTAGTTTAGGCACACGTGCAATTAGTGCAGCACCAACATAACTAATCACTACTGAAACATCAGTACCCTGATAGTTGAGACTGTCTTCAAAAAAAACAAGATCACATCATAATGATAGAACTTCTACACTAATTTCCATTATTCTGAGTGGTCATTCACTGAGGTGAGGACATTATAAGACATAAGACAAAGAGAGGACGTGCCCTGAGAATGTGGGACAAACAACAATACATACAGAAAGTGAGACGGATCTCCTCCTCCTGATTGGCCAATCCATCGTAATAGTAGAGGTCATACTCCAGACCTTTGTCTTGATTGGTCAACAGCTCCCTCTGCAGGCCAAACAGCACACTGAAGTGGCTTTCACTGCACACCACCCAGATGGGGTGACGGGGAGACTTCAGGTAAGCTCCTACCTGAAGCAGAACAAAGTTGAACACAACGGATCTGTTAATACAAGGACTCTGAAACCAAAGCAGCTCGAACTCAGCCGTCATTCATTGTAGTATCCTTTAACCTATTAAAGGTGTTGCAGACAATATTGGGCCCTTAGGGTGGGAGGGGAGCGAAATCAAAAGTCATAGTGTTTTGTTTAGTCATAGCTCCTGAGTACTTAGATGTAGACACACAGTTTTCCAGGGTTTAAAGTAACAGGACTTTGATTGGAATAATACTTTTTGTGCATGGACTGGTATTTACTATGTATGCTAATGATACACAGAAAAACTTGAAATGTAAAAGATACACTACAAGGCATTTGCTTAAAAGAGTATTATGAAAAAGGATGACAAACTACAGCATATGCCAACTCATATTCCTGTTCATGGCACTTCCTCTCTGCTTCAGGGTCCAGTAGATTTTTTTTTAACCTTGGATCTTTCATTCAGTTCCAATTGAATAAATCCTTGAAGACTCAATAATTCTAAATGTCAAGACAAAATCTGCTCTTAATCACTGCTTACTGGGATGGAAGAGATTTACATCAGCTTCAACATGCCAGTTTCCTCCTGAAAATACATCCATATGTTCATGATTTGATTAATGACCTACTACAACCCTGATCACAGACAAAGTTTGGACGCTGTGTAAAATGTAAGGTAAAACAGATTGTAATCATTTGCAAATGAATTGTATTTTACTGACTACAGTTTTACGAAGTGTTGCTGAGCCCATGTAGTCATATCCTTTCCACAATCATGTGTTCACAAAGTGGTGAACCTCCCTCCATCCTCACTTATGAACGACTGAGCCTTTCCAGGATGCCCCTTTCATACCCCACTCGTTTGCTACTATGCCACTGCTCCAGGTAACAGGAGAGCCTGGTGCTTCGCGTTTTCTTTAGTTATCTTTTTCTTGTGAGTGTGAACTACTTTCCAGGCAGTGTATATGTAAACTACTATGTAAATCCCTTCTCAGTCTTGAGAGCATTCTTCGCTGTGATTATGGGCACATCTGTGCCAGCAGCAGCACGGATGTGCCCATAATTACACAAAAGAATGCCACCTGAGGTCTTGTGTTTTCACTTGAAGCTGACTAGCATCCGGTGTGTCAATGCTGGGATGAGTCAACACTCACCTTACAGATGTTGTAATGTTCAAACAAGGACAGCAGGCCGACTTCACACTGGCCTTTGATTCCCTTGAGTAGAGTCATGCTGCCATTGCCTGAATCCAGCTCCATGTCATCGTCAAAGACATTAGAAACTGCTCTTCCACAGAGTAACAGGTTGACCAGCTCCTGGTGAACACATATAAACAGAAGCAGGATATATTTCATGTATACTGCAGTAACAGCATGTAGTGTTGGTTACTGTGAAGGTAGTGGAAACTTATGTCTATAAACCACCATCATCAAGACCAGTTTCCAAGTGAAACAATTAAGCAATTTCTGGTTGTATGTCAGAACCTGAGTGCAGTAGCCATGAGCTCCGATGAGCGTGGTGGTGGGCACGTCCATATCCTCTCTTATTCTAAGGAAAGAATAAAGAGAAAGCACAGCAAGGGTGATATTTAATCAGTTAACTCTTTTTGATTATTATGCTGCACATCTTGCTCAGTTATAGAGTTAGAAAAGGTAAAACACACTTCTCAATGGATCGAGAGAGAACAGCAGATATGGTCAGTAGTATGCATCCTAACACCCCAGTCTCAAACTGTGGAGAAAAAAAAGACCGATTAGAGCAAAAAGGTTAGTAGTCTTTTGAATATCTGACATGCAGAGGTCAGTTTAACCTGCATCTCTCACCTGCTCAATATGCTGCTCCAGAAACACCTGCAGGTCCTTGATGTTATCCACAGTGAAACATGTTATCTAAAAGAAAAGGAGGTAATAAAACTTCCAGTGCAGTGCACATTTTTAGTTTAAAGTAAAAAGTTCCATGTGCAAACTGATGCTGTTGACACGGCTACTTTGTTTATGACACTATTATCCAATTGGTTTCACTTAAAAAGAAAAACATGTACAAAGTGCAAATGTGGTTACAAATTTCCAACAGATTTAGTCATATTCCGCAAACTGAACCCAATAAAAATGGCTCATTATGCTGAAGAATGGGTTGTCTGGTGTAATTAGAAAACACCAAAGATATTTATCTATATATTTATTTAAAATCTGTGAAATACAACTGAATTGTCTGGTCGACATGAGTGTAAATCTGCTCCCTAATGTTCAGCATGTGTGTATGCAGTGGGAACCTTTTCCAGCACTCCTTCAGATTTGTAGTGGCCAGCTGGGATGAAATGATTTCTGCCTGAATTTCTGTTTAAAAACAAGCACAAAAGCCGTTTGAATCAGTGCTGCACTTGAAACAGTGGATTCATCAGGAACGTGAGTGGGTCTGACGGCTGCCGAGAGCAGATATTGAAAAAGCATCTGTGGTGTATGTTGCTCATATGACACTGACACAGAACCACTCCGACCCTCAGCCAGGTATTCACATGCACTGACCTTGTTAATACTGGTAATGAGGCTCTGTGCATTGGTAAATGTCTGGATGTAGAGGATTAAGAGGATGAAACTATGATCTTACATTGCAATTGTGGCTTGTTTTTCCTCGCCAGCCCTCCACAGGATTTCAGCTGCAGCTAGAACAAGACACTCTCTTCTGGTAGTGTTCGAAGGTCGTAACCTCCTGAGAACAAAGTGGCATTTGAGTGAAAACCAGGCTGGCTGGGGTAACAGCACCACAATGAAGAGGTCAATACTTAACAGTGGCTACAAAGCATGCCTTGATGTGAATTAATGGCTGTAAAAGGCATCCAAGTGATTACACTAGGGCGCACAGAGGTTAATATTAGGGGCTCTGAATTGAAGGATGACATACTGAAGTCCTGTATCAGTGCTTTTGATGTTTTCAAACAGCAGTTTCTTTAGAACAAAGGCTTGGATGGATGCCAGAACTCCACAAGGACCGCCCTACAAAATAAATACACAGAGTGCATAATGCCACAAATTAATAAACCATATGAAAATCATTTTCTGGATCGTTGAATTCCAACAGAATGGCACGTTTAAGACAACCTTTTTCTGCACGATTCCATATCTCAGGTCATGTGTTTCTGAGAATGTGAAGCCCTGATTCCTCCACTCAATGCTGAAACAATTTAGGGTGGAGCCGAGCAGAACTGCTTTCAATTCCTGGAGAAAAACCAAAACAGAAAATCAAAGGCAACCTCAGAAAGTGTCCAGCATTTTTAAAGAAACGCCGGCATAAATCACCCACCGTTGCAGTGTGTTGGTCCATTGGGTGGCCAGCATAGCTGTGCTCCACTGTGGTTCTCTGAAAAGATACTCTGGAGAGTTCTTGTACATCATCATCATCATCAATGTCATCTGGAAATGGATTAGCACACGGTCAGCTTTGAGGAACACAAGGCGACACATGAAAAAAGGGCAGAGACGATGGATCTATACACACAGGACTCACCTAAAACCATCTCAGACACGTCCAAATCAGCCACATTTGGCCTGGTCAGAGACTTTACTCTGGGAAACAGACAGAATGGACATAAACTTTTGAACAAATCTCTGCATGAAAAAACTTCAATAGTATAAAATTGTGAAGCTGCCACAGACACACGACTATTAGCAGCTCATACTTCTTTTTCTTCAGTAGACCTTGTCCCACTTTTTCAAAGCTGTTTTCTCTCTGCACTCTCTCAGGAGCACTCCGCAGCTCCCGTCGCCCTCCTACGCACTCAACTAAACTGATCTCAGTCAGGCCGCTGTCTAAGCTTTTTTGATGTGAGCCAGTCATTAAGAGTCCATCCTTAGACTGCCTGTTTTCTTCTTCTTTTCTGAGCAGCGGCTGAGGCACTTCTAGCCTTCGGCTCTGTCTTTTTTTGTGTGATTCCTGAAAGTAAAAACATCAGCAATTTAACAGAGTATGATGAATACAAGTAACATGATGGATGTGGGATCAATGTGTTTTTAAGAAGTGCATCAGGAGTTCAGTACCTGAGCTGTGCTAGCTATTGGTCCAGCCATCATGCCACGTATAATTCGATTAGGTCTGCTACGTTGGGTGCTCTCTGGTTCTCTTCTGATGAAGCTCTCCTTGTCCTGGAGGGAAGGCACCATTGGTTGGCCTTTTTGGTCTTCTGAGTCACAAACCCAGATACCTCTTTGATTATGACTGGGCATTCTGTCCGTCTCAGGCAACAAGGACGTGTGTATTGGCTGAGAAGGGCAGATTTCTTCTAAATCAGACCTGTCAAAGAGATATATCCCATTTAAGTTCACAACCTACCTTCAAAAAGCCAAATGAACAAAAAATGATGCATCAAAACACCCTTAACATACCTAATTTTAAAGTGTTTGCTAATAACAAAAGCTGTTGTGCTGTCCTCTGTCTTTGTGCTATTCATCACGGTTGGGGATACTGCAGGAGACTTAGCAGTTGAGCTAATAATTGAAGCAGACTGCAGGGGATCACTTCCATTGCTGCTCATTTTGTCATTCTTAAGGCCCTTAATGTGATGCTTCACAATAATCTCCAATAACGTTTTCAGGGGGGAGTTCTGAACCTGCAAAGGCAGAGAGGTCAGCAGCAGACCTATATTTGACTTTTGTTATGCACTTGCACATCAGCCAACCTGTGAGACTTGCCTTATTCTCTCTGTAGAGATGCTCCATGTTGAGAATCTGTCTCAGGTGTGATCTGTTGTTGATGCTGGCCGCTGTGCGGGGATGCTCCTCATCCATACAGGCAATCGTCCTCTTCAATCCCTGCGCATCGTCAACACGTATTCTGTGACTAGGAACCATGTTGACGCTGCAAAACTTTTTAACGTGTTCGCGTTTTTAGCTCGTATCTCAATGGTCGCAGCTCTGACAATCTGACCATCCTCCTGCCTTTACACAAACGTTACACACAGGGTCGCGCTGGTTTTAGAGTTGATCTCTACGGTTAGTGGCACGGAACATGTCGAATCACAGATTTCGTTGTAACTCCTGTATACGAGAGCTAAACTCTTTTCCATAGCTGAACCGGGCTACCTGAATGCTAGCTAGCCAGCTCTGTTAACGTTTAGCAGTTCTCACAAACGATGCGTCCAGCACGGAGTTAGCTAGCTGGCAGCTAACTTACCTTTCGACTCAAATATTCCCGAACAAGGGACGAGGAAACCTCCTCTACTGAAACGGCCATGGCGGTGGGAACGTGTCCGGCTGTGACGGCTGTCTTCTAACATAGGTGATGAAGAAGAAGCTGTTCTGACGATAGCCCTTAGCTAACCATCCAGCGACCCTCAACAAGGCTCTGGGGTGTGCTGTATGATGGGCCGCTGACTCTTCAGTGACCGACCAAATGTGTTACAGTTTGGTCAAAGTGCGCGTCTTTCAGAGTTGATGTTCGGTAATGTGCGTTTCCATGGAGATGCTAGTTGCTCCGATCTTACATGACATACGCTAAGAGAGCGGTTCATTCGGCGACTATACTTTTTCAAGGATGGCGAAGGCATCAGCCGTCCCTACTCGGCTTCTGAATGGCTTACCCTGACATTCGTACCAACCCAACCCACGAAGGTAACAAACACTAGCCAATTACAGGCAGAGTACGGTGGGCTATACCTTCACCATCCTAAAATAAAATTAACCACATACTGCACGTTTGTCTCGCTGCTCTGCTACGAGCAACAGGTTCAAAACCTCAGGGTCTAGGTATGGAAAGGGGTCACAGAATAAATACATGCTGTATGCTGATGGACCCATCGATTACATTTTACTCTAAAACGATTCAAGAAACCACAAAAATTCTGTTATTTTTCTTCATTTTATTAAAACATTTTCATTTATAACATATGAGAAATATTCAGGCTCGCCTATTTTTTTTTTTCATTATCAAATCATAAAGCGGTAACCTACTGTCTAGCACAACTGAATTATGACAACTGTATCAAGAATATTACAATTAACTCAAAAAGAAAAAGGGGATTTGGTACATGAAAAATGAACATACTCAACTTCTTTAAATGCTGCAATTTAAAAACGTTTAATCTGGACCATAAGAGTTTCACTGAACATCAGGATGCACGCTCAATTTCAAATTGTTTTGTTCCTGCAATACATCATATCTTTGTCACTGGACCCTTCATTGTGGATTTCCAATTAAGTGATGACTATTGTGTTGCCACTCAATATAATACCAGCCAAGTATCACAATACCATTAACTAATATGGTGAAAAGTACAAAAACTGCATGCTGATTGCTATTGATGGAGTCAATAAGCAGTAGAATACCCAAGCAAGCATGTAAAATGTTTTACTGTAATGTTTCTGTATTTTGTTCTTTAAAATCAGCACACAAAGACATTTTATTTTTTACATTTCAATGCCTTGGGTATGATGTTAGCCATGTATGGACCATAAAGTTTGATATTTACAGCACAGCACTATGATACTTTAAAAAATGCTGGTATCACAAATATTGTAAAGGGTCTTGCACCAAAGATAGTTTGGAACAAGAAACAAACAAGAATCTTGTCTGCTTTTGGCACAGGTATCATGCTACTCTAACAAGGAGTGCAGCTTCACAACTAAGCAATACGTAAACAACATCTTGCATTTTTTTCTTTTTTTTTTTTGTTGTTGTGTATCCCTCCCTTAGGAATGCCAAGCATACTGCTCTTTTCTTCCCTCTGCTGTTTGACCATACCAGGAGGGACAAAGTTTTACAAAAGGAGTGAGAGACAACAGGGAAAGTTTCCAGATTGTGGAGGGGCATCAGTAGTCATAAGCTGCAAGAAAGAAACAGAAGAGCAGTTATCCACATCTGCCACTCAGCTCGAGTTCATGAGGAAGAAGAGCATGCGATCCACTTCATAGAGAGGAAGGAAGGTGCAGGCATGCAATCACACCAAGGTGGTCTTACTTTCTATTGTGAGGATGCAGGTACTTGCTGCTGTGCCTCTGCTGTTCACAGCCTTGCACATGTACTCTCCCTCATCCTCTGGGAAGGTCTCTGGCAGGTAGAGGCAGTATGTCTCTCCTCTCTCGATGTACTGATAGTCCTCACAGTCCTGGAGCATCTCTCCCTCAAACCACCAGGTCACTTCTGGCTTGGGCTCCCCAGTAATCTTAACAGTGAACCGCACTGGCTCCGAGTCCACCACTGATTGATTTTTAAGGGGCTTTTTAAACCACGGAGCCCCCGACCTGGCATGATCTTCCTCATCTTCATAGGCTGCAGAGCCGTTGATGATGCTACCCTCATCCTCCACATCATCCTCCTTCTTCTGCAAACAGATGACATTTAAAAAAAATTACAAACTATTGCCAGGGTCAAAGCAACCTTAAACCAGAGTTGCAGTATGCTCTCATGCATGAGGAAGGATCTTGCACATGTGGTTTACTTTTTGGAGGGCAGCATCAATCTCTTGCTGCTCAAACTGCATCCTCTGCAGCTTCTGCTCCTCTATCCTCCTCCTCTCCTCATCTTCTCTGGCTTTGGCCATTTGTTGAAATCGGGCTCGCATGTCCACCTTCTGCTTGAATGGTGACTCCTCTGCCCTCACTGGAGTTGTTTCTCTTTCCTCATCCTCCTGAAAAACACAGCAATTCTCATATGTGACACAGAGATAATAAAGAAATGAAGGCTAGGGCAACATTTTCTGGTCATGTTAACTACTTGTTTTTCACATCCCTGTATACTGTGTGTATACTCTTTCTTACCCCCTGGAACCTCTCAGCTTCTCTCTCTTTAATTTCATCATCAATGGCCTTCCTCCGTGCTCTCTCCATCTCAATCTTTTTCTGAATTTCCTCCTCAGTCAGCTGCTTGATCTTTTCAAATTTGGACTTGAGGTTCTTGGCCTGGATGGAGCCAGTTCTCTTGAGCTTGGTCAGTTCTTCATACTCTTTGCTTACAACATCTGAGCTTTCATTTACCTCATCCTGTAAGACACAAGACAGATGATTTTTCCATAGTGGTGAGAGGTTACATTTATTTTTGGCATTAGATTCTGTGTATCATATATGAGCTTACAGGAATTCAGTACATGTATTTGGAAACAAGTGCTATGTTCTCAGGCATAGTTGGCTGAGAAAGTTACAGAGTACGTGGTGGACATGGTCTGCATAAATCTGTTCCGGACTGACCTCACCCATCTCTTGTCTGAGTTGTTCAAATTCCTGCTTCTCCTGCTCCATTTTCTTTTTGCGCTCCTCTGCTTTGCGTCTCCTCTCAGCCTCCTCCTTCTCTTTGAGTAGCTCTTCAAAGTTGATCTCCAGTTTTCTAGGGTGCAGTGCTTCCTGAGATTCACTCTTCACCATCCCTTCTTCCTCATCTAGTATCTATACACACAAAGTACACACAAAGGTTGTGGTGGTGGTGGTAAAATAAATGACTGCATCAAGTATTATGTCCATGTTGTATTACAGTCAGGATTGGCTTCAGTTTAAAATAGAGTCCAACTACTTACCCAACATTAAATGTCATAAAACCAACAAAAACTAAGCATGAGCCATTCTTATTGTTGCACATTTAAAGACAACATGCAGCCAAAAAACAAAACAAAACACATCATCATCTGTCAACCTTTGCTTTGTATCCTCTTGTACATGGTGATGGCATACAAAACATACATTTGAAAATGAAAATATCTTACTGTTTCATCTCCATATCCAGACCTTTCCTGATCCAGGCCAGGGCTCTTTAAGAAATAATTTGGACAAGGGAACAGCAATGCAGGTGTACCATATGAGCCCATCAGACTGATTACACAGTAACAAAAATGAGTCATCTTCTTCCAGTTAGGTAATTAGAAACACTTACATAATGATAAAATATAAATAAAGTGTAGTATGAGCTGTTTTTGTGTGTGCTTGGGCAATTGATAATGCAGGTTTCCCAGTTCTTATAAAATGGGAAGCTGAGCAGCTGGCCAAAGTAAATTAAGCCAAAGCCTGAGCAGTAATGACTGCCATTTTCAGCACAAAACATGCAGAGTCTTCAATACATCCTGAGTCATGTAGACTTACCATGCTCTTGCGGGCCTCAGCAAAGAGCCTTTTCTCCTCTTCCAGTCTCTTCTTGGCCTCCTCCTCTGCCTTCTTCTGCTCCTCCTCTCTTCTCTGGCGCTCCAGCTCCTCAAAACTGACACATATCTTCCCGGGTTTACTGCCCTCCAGGTTCAGTAAGGCCATCAGCACCTCGTCATCTTCATCTACAAGCTGAGTAAGAACACAGCAAGGCAGTTTCAGCACCAGTTTCATGCAACTTTTCAAAATGAGGCTATTTGTGTGACATCATTTGTGCTAAGGGCTGCTGGTTTAGCTGAAAACTACCTTAAAGGAAGAGTTTGACGTTTTGGGTAATTAGCTTATTTGCTTTCTGGCAGAGAGTGAGAAAGGTTCACTAATTCTACTCTCAGGTCTGTCTGATGAATATAAAGTTATAGCCAGTAGCAGTTAGCACAAATACTGGACACTTTAAAACAGCTTTCCTGGTTGACACAAACAAACTACCAGTACCTCTAAAGCTGACTGATTAACATGATATTTCTGGTTTGTTTAGTAAAAACAACTGTTTGGCATTTCAAAGGTGTTATGAGTCAGATCATTATTATTATTATTATTATTATTATTATTATTATTANTGGTCATTCAGACGTTGCTCTACTCTAGACACCAAATTAAAGCATACAAATGTATGGAGACATACAACTTTTTTGTTAGCGGTTGGGTCCACGACCTAGGTAACAATATGCTCCAGGATGACTGTAGTTTTGTTTTTGCTAGGGTACATAGCTTTAACTGTCATACAGATTAACCTAGCAACAACGTTCAGGGCCGCAGTGCTGAATGTTGACGTTTACGCTACGGTTGTTTGCTAAATTAACCACTCACAAACTCCACCTGCATTTCATGCCACAACAAAAGAGTAATGTGATACAAACAACCTATAGGCTGGAACTCCAAAAAACATTAATTTGTCATTTTTACACTGTGGTTTTCATATGAATTAATCAAAATTAACTTGTCAATTAGTGAGACGCTAGCTGCTTCTCCCCTACTTCCAGTGTTTATGCTAATCGGCTGCTAGCTATGGCCGGCTACCTAACTGCTTGCTTATGCCTTATACTTTGCGTAAAGATATGGTATCAATCTTTACTCAAACTCTCCACCAGGAAATTTAACTATTCCTCCAAGGACATTTCAGATCAAGATCATTTTTACTGTTTGTTTGTTTGCTTGTTTTTTCAATTAAATTTTGTATTCATTTGTATTTATTTATGGGAAGCATATTGTATAGCACACTGACCATGCTCTTCCTGGCTTCAGCAAAAGCTCTTCTCTCTTCCACCATTCGTCTCTTGGCCTCGTCCTCTGCTTTCTTGCGCTCCTCTTCTACCCTTTGCCTTTCCAGCTCTTCAAAGCTCAGCCTCAGTTTTCCAGGTCGCAACTCCTCCTTGTCTTCCTGAGCTGGCTTAGCATCCTCCTCATCTTCTGCCTGACAACAAGCAAAAGTATTACAAACACAAGGAAAAAAGGGATGGTAAAGTGTCTTGCATGTATTAAGATGTGATAGTTATTTTTCAAATGGAGTTTTGTTTACCATTTCCAGCTTGGCCTCCTCAAAAGCTTTCTTCTCATCCAGGAGGCGGCGTTTGGCTTCTTCCTCAGCATGCTTCTTTCTCTGTTCCTGCCTTTCCTTCTCAATCTCCTCAAATGCCAGCTTCAGCTTTCCAGGAGTCACCTGCATCTTCTCTGAAGGCTTCTCATCTTCATCCTAAATCCAAATGAGTGTAAGAAGTCAGTAGATGTTGTTTAACTGTGATGCACAATCATTAAGGTGGCTGCAAAACAAGATCTTATTTGAGCTGAATGTTAACAAAAATGTTTGTTTCTTCATATTCCTACCTGCTGAACAATTGAGCGTCGTTTGGCATCCCTGAAGGAGCGCCTGTTTTCATCGTATCGTCTCTTCTTCTCTTCCTCTGCCCTCTTCAGCAGTTCCTCCTCTCGATTCTTCTCCATGTCTTCAAAGTTCATCTTGATTTTGCCGGGAGGTCGCGATGATTTCGCTGGAACCACTCGTACCAGGATTGTGTCATCCCCTTCCTAAGAGGTATTTGATCATGTAAAATTAATAAAATAAAGATTTATTAAATTAAATGCATGATGGTGAAAAAAGTCATGTGAAAGTGGTTAAAGGTGGGGGAAAGTAATGAAGTAGTACTGCACTATTTTGAAGTTATTGTATTTGATGTGAGTTGTCCATTTTATTGTATGGTACTTTGTACTTCTACTCCACTTTTACATTGTTATATGGATACATTTAATGGATCTGAAAACTTTTTCAGTGACTTAGCTTGAGCTCTTGTAGGATCTCACTAGTCATACTGTAAAGGGAAAACAACTTTAGCTCAATCTCAGCACATTCCCACACACACCGACTAGGAATCAGAACGTGTGTGGATTGGGGGCAACTCCACTGGCCTAATGTCACCATTTGCAGTAGGTCAGAGTCTCAACGTCAGTCTAAGATAGCAGAGTCTAATTCTGTCACTGTAAGGAGGTCTAGAGCTATTTTAGCTGCTGGAAGGTGTGGGAAACAGTTGCCAGTCATATGCTGTCTACACCTGGCAGCACTATGTGCCTGTTCCATTTGTTTCTAGATCATTAAGTCAGTGCTTCCTGTTGAACAGGGTCATTTTAACTGTGAGACATTACCCCAAAGGTGTAAGGCACAATTCTGTCTTCTCTCATATATGGGCAAGAAAGAACATAGTTGGGCAAGCTAAAACATTGTGGTACAGCTGCTGTATGAGTAAGAAGTACATACACTTGGATGTAATTGTAGATTATTGCATTAATGATTCACCCTTCAGAAGAAAGTTTGTAGGGAATGGTGCAGCCAGCAGGGTTCAGTTGACAGTAATGATTTTATCTGCATCATTTCCAGGGCTGTCAACAGCCCCAAACACCCTCCCACACCCAAAAAGAAAGAGGTTTTATTATTAAAAATACAGTGTCTAGTAACACTAAGTAAACAATGTCTAAGTTTAACTGTTGTTACAACCTCAAAATTCCCCCCAAAAATACACAGGACATGAGCTCAGTTTCCTCAGTGGTGTTATGGCCCTGATCATTACTGATGGTGATAAAGGCAGAGTTATAAAGACATATTAAAAATAAATAGCTGTATAAATCACCACTGGTAAAGATTTTTGTATAGCTGTTGAACATATGCAGCATTGGGAGCGTTGTTATACGTTTGCCTGTTCTCACTGTGCGAAAGTGGAATTAGGGCAAAGAAGTAGCAGGTAATTGCCTGTAATTGCCTGGCACAAGAATACTTGCATAACCATTCCCAAGAACTGCACTGTCTGAAGGTATAATAGGCCTCAAAACTCCATTCAAGTCATTCTATCTGTACTGTACCGATTGGAAATTTGCTTTACGTTATGTAATTTTTTTCTAAACTAGCACAAGTCTTACATGGTAAGATAAAATAAATGTGTCCCGCTTACCATGAGTTCACATGATGGCCATGTCAACAGTGCCACCGTCGTTTCAGACCTATATCCAGCCTCTGCCAACTGTTTGGATCTCAAATGCCACTTAAAATAACTCATCCGTGTGGCAGCTGAGGATTACGTGAATCATTACAGTTACAAGTACATTCTCATCAGAAAGGCAGCACTGAACCCATCTAGACATGCTGTCCCACTTCCCAGAGTGCGGTGAGACCCTGTATGCCCAGGTTTACTCACCTCAGCTGCTTTCTGAGCCAATTCCTTCTGTATTTTGGCTTTTTCTATTTTGTCCTGGGCTTCCCTCTTCTTCCTTTCTCCTTCCATCTTCCTCCTTTCTCCTTCTTGTCTTTGTTTTTCCATTTCTGCAAACTTCCCCTTCACACTACCTGAGGATTTCACAGAGCATAACACAAGCCTTTCAGCCTCCTCTTCCTCCCAGATCCCTCACTGAACAGCTACCTTTCACACCCTTTGCATCCCTCTGCCTGTCTTACCTGTGATTTTGGGGACATAGGATTTTTCTACCTTTGCTGGCTTCACCTCTTCTTCCTCATCACTGGAAGCGAGTAGTTCCTTTATCTGTGGCGGATCAGATGGAGAGTGGTGGTGAGGTTACGGTTTAGCTGGGATCATCTCCTTTGCCATTCAGGAGCCATGCTGGTCCCAGCAAGAACAAGAACCTAATCCCTGCTAATAGCCGAGTCATGTGACCTGCAGGTGGACCTCTGATTGGGCCGTGGTGTTCTTGCACAGACAGGAGATGAGCCAAGGTGTCCGAGCCTGGCCAGCTACTGCACGGCTATAGACAGGGAGGTTGTTCTGTCTCACTGAGTATCACTGATAATCCACTCACATAACACCGTATCACTGCATTTATTTCACCACAGTTGATCTAGAAGAAAAGCTGTCTTAACCTTGAATTCTTGATCTCTGACATTCCTCTTTAAAGTTGACACACGCAGCTTCTCGGTCACGAAAATATTTCCTTCACATTGTACGTGTCATCCACAAGTATGTATATTCTGTGTCCAAGACACCATGTTTTCATGATTTACCATTACATAAATCTTTTCATTACTGACTAACCCATCCATTGTTTTATGATTAGTTGATTTGAGAGCCAAGAGTGATGTCTTCACATGTCTTGTTTTATCTGACTGACAGTCGAAAACCTAAACATATAAGATTTAAGTTATAAGTTAATTTGTTATAAATCAGACAAAAGCGTTTGGTGTATTTCCTGGAAAATTTGAGATTATTCCATTGTCAAATATTTGAGGAGTGAAAAAGCACTAAACTCATTAAGCATTGCACTCCTACAACATTGTTAGACGACAAAAAGAAAACTGTCTCTTTTTTGCTATGCATTCTTCCTGCTTGCCAAAACCTGGCACCCACATTACCCACAATGCAACTTGCCAACAGGAAGATTCTCTTCCGCACAGTTGCAGCTAATGCGTCTTCGAGCTAGTAGCCTCATGCGGAGATCAGGAGCAGGCTACAGAGATCTTGTAAAGCTCATTTCTCTCTAGTTCCTCGCCAACAGATTCATTTAATTTTTAAAACTCAACCAACGCGGACTCAAGTGACATCACTCGAGGCAGCTCAAAAGGCTTCATACAACTTTTTTCATGTATGCAGTGGTGCTCCGCAAGATTTTGAAGTGTTCAATTAGTTGTGATCTCCTAACTATTTGTTTCAGCACTAATTTACAGACATTTTTCCTGCATTTCTGCCTGGCATATATCTGGTATGTGTAAAGTTTGGAATCTGCGATTACAATATAAAATAAAGTTCAAAGAGTTGAACAATGCTCTGCTGCATGACGTGCATGTAGAATTGTGTGGGGTTCAGTCCTTTACTGCTTCTTGTGAGCTGGTTAAAGTTGTCTTTTAAAGTCAAGCACAAACCAAAGTTGAACATTACATGAAATGATTATTAATCGGTTAATTTTGTAAAACACGGTGTGGTGTATAGAAGACAGTGAATTCTCACTCAAACTGGCAGCCTTGTCACCCCGTCATGCCTCATCATGCCATGCAGTTCACAGTCGGAGGTTAGTGGGGTTATCTGTCTTTGACCTGCTGCTTCCTGCGATTCCACTCTCTCTCCTTGATGTATTGCTCTTTCCTCTTCTGCTGCTCCTCTTTGTTCCTCTGCCTGCTGCGTTCCTCTCTGGCCTTCTGCATGGCCTCAAACTTGTTCGTCACATCTCCCTTTTCTTTGTTCAGCTTCGGCACGTAGCTTCTGGCCACCGGCTTTCTGGATCGCAGGAGTTTCTGTAGTTTCACAGTGTGAGGGAAGATAAAATCATTTGTGGAGCAGGGGTGAATGATTTCTGTGAGGGGCTACATCCAACTTATCAGTCATGACCTTAAATTCCTCACTCACCTCTTTCTTAAGGGTCAACTCAGAAATATTCTCGTCTTCATTTGTGTCAGGTTTTGCATCCCTCTTCGTCTCTGCATCCTGCGCTACACCATTAACAGCTTCTGATCCTTCATCTTCATCTTCCTTATGTTTGCTCTCTTTGTATTTCACACCATTCATGCATGTCTTCTTAGTCTCTTTACTTGCGTCATCATTCACGTGGCAAGGCTTCTCGTCCTCAGTGTGTGATGTCTCCTCGCTTTTCTCTTCTACTGCGCTGTCTTCATTAACGTCATCTCCCTTGTTTTCTGCATCACTCATGTTGTTTTCATCTTCATTCATGACATCTTCCATGTTGTGGGCCACTACAGCCACAACCTGCGCCACCTCAGTCATGTTTGTAACACAATGACAAACTGACAAACAGGCTCTGTGAAATGTTACCTGTAAAGTGAAGGAGGAATGTTTCAGGTGTTAACTTGACTTTGCTCTCTGCTCTGAATGTCACAAAAGTTAAGGAAGCAACAGAAATTTGACCATGTGACATAAACAGTCACATTATCATTGAATTATCAGATGCATTTTCTTCTTGTGAAATACATTGGTGTTTGTTATTTCACTGCAGGATGTAACAAGAGCATTCATTGGCTGTCTCCCGATTTTTCTGTGCACCCTTTAAAAAATCAAGATTGCTGACAAAATTCACTTCTTTTAGCAAACTTGTAACCAGTCTATTGATTAAAATGGTCCTTTTGAAAGTCTTTCTGTGATTCATGTTTTTATTGTTTAGTTAATTTGTATAGGTGTGTTTGACTATCCTATATTTTTATGTAGCTATAATCTTTATTGTTTTCCCATTTGAATATCAAGCAACCACTTTACAGCCATTTGAAATGCAAGATCCCAATTAATTTATGATTCTGTAATATAACCTTTTTCTAGTCTGGGGCTGAGATTTATATGTGCAACAGGAACATCTTGACTACTGCGTTAGGGGCACAGAGAGCTGCTCCACTACCCAGTATGTTGAGAAAGGATGGAAGCTGGCTAACCTCTATTTATAGCCCACTTGTGCGTCCAGGACATGTGATCATGGCTATTTTGAATGTGTGATAGGCAGCTGGACAGAGCTCAAGTCGGCACCCACATGTCGCCCCACAGACTCTTGACAAAATGGCCAGACTAAGAGCTAGACAGCTGGATGAATGAGAGCTGTTTGGACTATTAGTCATCCAACACTGAAAGCACTGCCGTTTATCAGTGACCTCAAATACCTTTTATATTCAGGTGTGAAGATCACGCGATGCTGCTAATCAGGAGCTTGATGTCAGTGTTGAATTGGGGTGCAACAATGTACCAACAATGGCTCAAAATCATCCATATCACAGTGATTTTTGGACTTAAAACCAGTGTAATCAGTCAACACACTGTAGGCTCCAACGTTCTACCTCAAACATCTTCTAACAAGCTTTACAACATAATCTAAACTTGTGGTTTCCCTCATCACTCAGTGTCAGTCCTACTAACAAGGAGGTGAATGTCAGGAGGTTGAACTGACAGCTGCTTTAGATCCTCACCTGCCATTGTCTTTATCATCATCATATAATCTTTCATATGATGTTCTTTGTGATTTGAAGGATATTAACTTCATATTCAGGCTGATGTTGAAAAAGTTTGCCTATGTGCAAACACAAGACACCTCACATAAATCTGCTTATTTAAAATTTGATTGAATCAGGTCAGCATGTTTCTGATGATGCCAAATCTGGGAAATCAACACAATAAGAAATCCCAGTTAGAGGAAAAATGTGAGGTTGGGTTTTGATGTCCTATTTCTGTTCTCAGCTGGCACAAGGCATCATGACAGTGAGTGTCAGAAAGAAATGAGAGTTTGGCACAAATGAACAAGTTAATTTCTCTTTGTAACTGCTGCATATCAGAATTATGGTGTACCTATTCTTGTCTGTCTGATCACATGTTGTGGACAGGAATTGCAACTACCTGCAACTGCAATTAAATAAGTCTTGATTTAACTTTTCATTAAACTCACATAGTTTTGACCTTGCTACATAATGCTGACCACACTCGTTTACAGTTTTACAGACCTCCGTCTCCTTCATCATGCACCAAACTGGAGTTTACCTCTTCAGCGCGCGCTGTCGTCCTCCTGTTTTGATTAAAGAAGAAATCCCTTTGGTAGATATAAACCAGATGAAGTGAAACGCAGGCCAAGTGGGACAATCCGAGATGCGACCAACTCGACTGGCTGCTGGTTGCTGTTTCCATAAAAGTACCGTTACTTTCTATCGGATACTGCATTCCGCACGCGCCTGCCGCAGGTTCAGCTGTCGCCTCGTGCGCGCGCACACACAAGCGCTCGCACAGTCTCATCCTGATCATTTGCAGTAGCAGCTGCATACATACTGTTAATTGTCTTTAACTATTTTGTATAGATTAATGGGCCCTATTGTTGTCTTCTCAGCGGTTAACTTGTTCTGTTTTATTGTACAGATTCACTATATTTATTTCAAAATCAGGTTATTGACTAATGAGCTTATAAGGATATTTATATATTCTGTGATACCACAATAATATCTCCACAATAGCCCTAATGCAAAAATAGTGTGGCTGTAATAATTAAGTTTAAGATTTGATGGCTGTAGCTACCAGTGTATAACTGTGGAAATCCCACATGATAAAGTGTTTGTTGTTCAGTTGTTAGAGGTCTTATTTATGTGTTACCTCTAATTTAGGCCAATAGTTTTGTGCAGACACAAGGGTCATTAAAGTAAATGACCTATTCAGTGTTTATTTGCTGTTTCTACCCTCACCTGTCTGCTGTGTTTTTTTTCATATGTTTGCCATTTCCTGTTTTTCATTATTGTTCCAGCTATAATTGTGCCTGACTAATGATCTTAATCCAGGGTCCATTACATTACACATGTATTTTTACCAGGTGTGGACCACTGAGATAAGAATAAGAGTTGAATTGTCTGGTACAAAAGAGACTGGACATTCCTCTGGTCAGGTCTGTTTGGGAGGCCTACAACCTAAATGCGGACAGACATTATGATTATCTGCTTGTTGGCCTGTTGTGCCAGGATGCCTGACTTATCAGTTAAGAGGGACACCAGCTTGGCCTTTGTTTTTCCCGCCTAACCTAGATATTGCTGTCAATTTGATATGCAATGACCGTTGGACCTCATATCATCATACCAAAAGCATTTTTCACCCAAGTCCCGAGTGCCACACATTTAAAAACATATATAAACCATAGAGTTAAGATACGCTACCTGATGGCTGAGTCTTCCTTTAAACTTAGATGAGAAAGTGGTTCCCCTGTGGGTGGATGTAAATAGAAACCATGCAGCAGACACATTTTGTCTGCCTTAATGGCTCCACACACAGCTGCTGACTCACTGGCCAAGCAGGCCTCAGGCAGAAAATCCACCAAGTCCCCATTCAAGTATTCAAGGAATGTTATAGAGATTTTTTGAGAGGTGGCACACAAAAGCCTTTATTGATCTTGCTGTCAGATATTTTGAAGCCCAGCCTAAATAATCCTTGTTTAGCACCTCGTATTACAGGATTGACTTGAAGAATATCATGTGAAATCACTATAACAGGTTAAAAGAACATGTCGGGATAAATAGAGATTGCATAATTTCAGCAATCACTGTCCCCCTGGGCTTTGGGAAACACCCAACAACAGGGTCAAAGCTCCTGCTAATACTGTACTTAGAAGTGAAATCTGAGAGCCAGGCCCCTATCAGAAGAAAAAAAGGGGGGGGGGGTTCTTTTGATGAAAGAACATAAAGATTACTGGAAGGTCCTTGTTTGCAAAAAGTAAAACCTACTGTTGCACACAATCCAGGAAACACAGTGAATAGATATAAGACTTGTTGTAATATAATACATACTGTTCACTGCCAGCCAGTGTACTTCAAGTTCAGTGTACTTTTTTGCAGCTAACACGGAACGTCTTGGAAATTAATTTGAACATGAAATTTCATGAAACAGTACTGCCTTTCTGCAACCTGTGACTTGTCAGTGTTTTGGCTCTTTCACCTCATCATTCATGCACTTCCTGCTCGGATTGAGGCATAAACTGGTTGGGGGTCTGTCATGTGAACTCTCAGGCCATTGGGGCTCCATCTGCCTCTGTTCTAAGTCCTGCAGGGTATCAGGGACAACAAGGGGACTTCTTAAAATAGTACCACAGTTGTGGCAACTAATCATCACTGTAAGGACAGCTAACCTGAGTCAGACTGGGCCTTAGCTACAGCTGCTGCGACTCAGCCCTGACACCCCCATGAATATTTCTGTGGTGGTACAGTCCACACCCCCTGCTGAAGTCCCAATAGACTGGCTCAGCAGGTCAAAACTGTATCCTGTGATGGTGGATGGGCACATAAGTACCAGCTGTCCACACGTCTACAGACACAGTTTCAGCTCATAACAAATATCAGGCCACCATCTGATTATTGCCCCCCCCCCCCGAACTTTCATACACTGATCACACCTCACAAATTGTCTACAAATCATCTGAGGTCTCTGGCTTCCTCCCTCCCATCAGTGGAGGCACTATGTCACAAACATAATCAAACTGTCAGATGAAATCATCTCAGTCCACTCACTTTGCTGCTGAGTTGCTACAGTTTCCTGCCCAACAAATACAGTATATACCCAATGACACAGAGTCAGTGTGTGACGACTTACTGTCTGTGTCTGGCCCTGTTGAGTTGAGCTTACCACTCGTTATACTCAAAATACTAATTTTGTGCTGAAAATATAATATTTAGTAAGAACTCTCTACTGTTTTGTTGCTGAGGGCTTGCATATGCTAACCAGACTGTGAGCAGACTCCATAGATAATGAACTCCAACACCCTATGATGCCCCTCTATCTTTTGCCCTGCAGCTGAGGTTAACTGAGGTTAGAATAGTGCTGCTGAAAAGTCTCTTGAATTTATTGAGGACAAGCAAACTGCAATATGTTAGACTGGTATTCTACTTTAGAAGAGTCAGAATCATCTACCATTCATTTTGAACAATTTAACTTTGAGATACTGACGTGTTTATTTCTCTGAGGTTTGCTTTTTAGCTGTTTCTCTCTTGACCTACACAAGCAGTGAATACATAATACATAATTTTCCATCTGTGACTGCTGAGTGCTCAGCTGTTTTATGGAGAAAAAGCAAATCCACAGGTGCTGTTTGTAGACAGAGCAAGCCTCTTACCAGCCTGCTGTTGCTGCTGCAGAGTAGTTAGTCATTAAAATCAATATTAGAGGGAAGATTGCAATAATGGATCAATATGACTTTAAACATTTTGCTACAACACACTGCAAGACTGTGACTGAAAGTAAGTGGTAAGAATGAAGTCTAAAATGGTCCAGACTTAAAATGCCCTGTGTCCTTACTCTGTGCAGTACTCAAAAACCTAACGTCAGCCCTGTCAGCATTGGCATAAGCAAGACTTAAATCTGCATTACTGGTTTGTTGACAACCCTACCGTGGAAAGACTGTTGAACAGTGGTGCTATCCTGTTATCCTGACCACAGTTCCTTAACAGCACTAACAGCTAAGCAAAAACTGGTCACATGCTCTGGCCTCAAATATTTCATTTGACTGTTTTTTGCTGGAGGAATCACAAGAGTGGATGCATGTGTTTTGCCTCTTCAGCTGTAAAACTAAATCGTATTGTAGATTTTCTCTTAGAGGAACCCATCCAAGCTCCTTCGTGTTATTGTCACTCAAGTGAGCTTGTGCAGAATTCATGGATCTCTCACTGCCCCCTAGTGAACACATAGAAATGCCTCTGACGCAAACCCTCACTTTCCTGTTACAATTTTTATTGTAGTATTTAATTGCAGGTGCTGTTGATCCCATGCCAACAATCAAAATCTGTAACACTGTAAATCTCTAAATCATTGTATTTTCTTTTATACTTGTGTGTTGTTTAAGTTCAGAGTTGAAAGTAGACTGAGCAACTGAAAGATGAACTTGATAAGAGGATAAGAGATGAAGAACATGGTTACAAAGCCTGTTTTTTATTTTTCTTTTGTTTTCACACATATTTACTTTGTCAGTTCACATCAGTGTGCCAAAAACAATTATCAAGTCATGCAAAATGAATTTAGATCAGATGACTGATCTCTTCTGCAGACTCACACGAGCATGTGAAATATTATGTGCCTTTCTTTAGAATAAGAACACTGAGCGCTCATTCACGCATGTTTTTAAACATTTAACATGTGAGCTCATTACTAAAGTGTGCACTGCATGTTTGAGCTCCTTCCCCTTAACAATGTAGTGAAAAACATTCAGAGCTGACTTCTATCATAGAATTCCTGTAAGTTTTAAAGGGAGCAGCAAATAGCATTCTTGATCAGTGCATTTTCTTTTAAATGCATTGTTTATTGCATTATTTTAGATTGTTTTGGAAAGTCACACTCTGTTTTTGCATGTTGACTGTAATTTATATAATTCGCTTTTATACCATGTGACGTTATTTGAATTGTGCTCATTGTGTTTGACACTGTTTATGCTGCCTTTTTGGCCACAAACATGAAATTTATTCTTTGTCCTATTTCAACTTAATATTGTTTGTTCTGTATGTCCCTATCTCAGTTCAGTGTTGAATGTATAGCAAGTAAAACACTGTCATAACAATATGAATGATATACACTATGTTGGTAGTTTGCAGGTATATGGCTGAAAGAAGCTTGTTGTATGACTTAGTATTCAATATGGAGTAATTTATTTTTCATGGAAATATCTCCTGACTATTGAGGAGAGCTCAGTTCTGTATTGTGTATTATGAGCCCGCAAAATCAAATCAAACGATTTTATAACTTGTTGATTTAATTTTTTTTGCCTTTTGTGAAGCACTTTGTACCCTGGCTCTAGAAATAAAGATTAGAATTACTACCTCAATACTGAAAGTGTTGTATGTACAACAGTTTTTCATTCATGCTGTTTAATGTAAATTTTGGTGTCCTAATTACAACATTAATCAAGAAATCAAGGTCATTTATTTGTTATTTTACTACAGGGTTGCACACTGAAATGTAAGTTGTAGCAGAATAAAATAAAAAATCTTAAAATGTAAAACAATTATAATTTGGAATTTTGATTATAATATTTGCTGTGGACAGTTATTGGTACCTGGTACAGGCTGAAAATATTTAAGAGCTACAATTTGTTGAATAACTGTGTAGTTAAAGCGACCGACATAGATTTTAAGGGGAAAACTGTGGCTTTTGAGTAGAAATGAGTAAAAACTGAACGGAGTTCTGCCGCACGATCACCAGAGCTGCACGGCATTGCAGACATGCGTACTATTGACAGCGTCGAGGGAGCCGATTTGAACAACTTCCTGGTCCGGGAAAATCTGACATTATCGCGATAGACAGCCAGTTCGTATGCAATTCAGCGGCAGGGCCCTGACGCTGGAATGTGAAACTACAAGTTATTTAACCAAAACAAAATTTCGACAAACCTCGCTGTACCATTTCAGAAATATCGCAGCTCTCCTCGGGACTCAGCTATGATCCGAGACATGAGGGAGACTCTTAGCATATGGTAAGTTTAATAAAGCCGCCAGTGGAAAACGCTCGCTGATTTTAGCATGGCTAGCTAGCTAATCCATCAACACCCAGGCTTGTGACAGCTGACCAACCAATAGGACCAAGCTAAGGTTAGCACTAGCAAAGTTAGCTGGCAGGCAGTTGGCGAATTGAGTTAACCTTATTTTAACAGTGAACTTGTTTGGGAGATTATGCTGCCGATTTTGTAACTGGTAACATCGGACAATCTCTTCAGATTGGTAGACCTATTTCCTGTCGTAGCCACCCAGTTACACCGGTGTGGTTTGTTTGAGTGATGCACGGAGGCTAACTGATGCTGGTAACTAGCCTGCTAGCTAGCAATGATATGTCGTCGTTGCTTGGTGCAACGGTATGGCTAAACAAACAACAACAGACTGACAGGCACCTTGCTAGCACTTGTGCGCTAATGTGAATGAATAGCAGCTACGCTGGCGTGTTGTGTTTGTGTTCGTGTGTTGTTTTCGCGCTGTTTCGCCTCTCTTGATGGATAATTTACTCTTTTGAAAGCTAAGGTTGACATGCCTCACAAAGACTTTGTTTTGATTATTTGACATGTTCGCGGTAATTACTGCTGACACATTGGGTGTGTGACAGACATTTGGCAGGCCAACAGCGGTAATGGGATTATTGCGAGCGTTCCCATGACATTTGAGTTTGGTCCTCAGTTTTGTCTGCTATCTTTGTACCTTCAGGGGATGAGACGAGTTTGGTTATTTAAGCGTTTGCAGCTTTGGGATCGTTGACTCTGTGTTGGCTGAGGATGGCGCAGGGAGGCGCTCAGCTCGACTACCACATCCTGCAGGACCTCAAGCAGCGTTTCCCAGAGATCCCAGAGGGGGTAGTGTCACAGTGCCTTCTGCAGGTATACACACATACCCTCACACACTTAATCCTGCACATGCTCAAAAAAGCTCTTGGGAGAATATTGGACAATAGTGACAATATGATATTACATTTGGGAAGAAGTTGTCTTGCTATGTTTGTATTAATCGATTACCAGCCTCTAGTGTTATCCCTTATTATGTGTAATGGACAGTAACAGCAAGATGAGCACTTAAACACTGCAGACTGCATGACTGGGACTGTTCTCTGTTGCTCTCTCAGAACAACAATAACCTGGATCTCTGCTGCCACCTGCTGGCTCAGGAGAGTAATAGATACCTGTATGGCGAGTTCCATCACAGTCCAGAGGAGGGGCGACTGAGCCGAAACCACATGCTGCACATTAGCCTGGGCTACCCAGGTGCTGAGGCAAGCAAAGCAAATGGAGGAGCAACAGGAGTAGGCCGCTCCCTAGTGCACAGCACCAGTGACAGTCATATCGAACCCCAGCGGCCCAGCTACCCTGAGCCGCTGTCAGCCCCTGCCACCATGGCCCCCTCCCCGGGTTACAATCCTTTCTTTATGAACGATCAGAGCCGGTCAGCTAGCACTCCCACACCTCCACCCTCAATCCAGGGCATGTCTCCCACATACTCCCCTGTCCCACGTTACACTATGAACCCTATAACAGTCACACTTTCGCAAAGTATACCCAATGTCCCACAAGCTCTGCAGATCCCTCCTGGGCACTATGCTAACAGCACTAACACCACCCTGTATATTCGACCCTCACCCTCCCAGAGCCCACAGCCAGCACCCTGGTCCTCCTCAGGGGCACCTGTGTATCAGCATCAGCAGTCCCCCTACAGTACTCCCACATATGGCTCACCTTACAGCTCCCCGCAGCATCAGGTACAGCCACCACAACCACAGCCCCAGCCGCAACCCCAGCACCAGCAATATGTCTTCCTCCCTATAAGCTCCCCAACCCTTCCTTCCATGCCCTACCATCACCAGCAACAACCCCAGCAACAGCCAGCAGTATATAGGCCCTACCACACAAAAAGCTCACTAAAGAACCAGATAGAAATTACCCTGGAGGGTCCAAGACCTCGCAGCAACTCACCTGTGCACACCCCCCACCCCCAAGGAGCGCTTTACATGGCCACTAGCCCCTCGCCCAGCTCCCCTTCCAGGGGCATCACAATGAGCGGACCTCCAGGCCCGGCATCCTTCCACCCTGGCATGTACCTACAACATCAGGGCCCCGCAAGGCCTCGGCCGGCCTCCTCTCCTCAACCGGGTCAGTCAGCCTACACGTTCAAAATCAAAGTGTCCCCAGGAGGCCAGGCCCAGAGGCCACCCAGCTCACCTCCTGTGGTTGAACCAGAGTCTCTTCTCAACATAGAAGACCAAGGGGCACACAACGCTGCCCCTGCACCCATCCTGCCTATCTCTGCTCTTCCAGGGAACGTTGCCAATCAGTTTCAGCAAATGCCCCGACGTTCAAGCTCAGGCTCTGATGACTATGCTTACACACAAGGTAAGAGATTCTTGATTTTTATGTCTATTGCCCTCCATGTTTGTGACTTTGTGTCTTTTGTTTTCCACTTTGAGTTAACATAGGATGTGTGTTTTGGGGCTGTGTTGTCTCGATTAAAGTCTAAAGACAGCCTTTAGCCTGAGAATAGCTGACTTGTTTTTAAAGACATTTGACTGTGTGAAACCACTGTTGAGCAAGGTTTTTGATAATTTTGGGTATGAGTGGTTAAGACATAGACCATATAACCGCAGCATCCCTAGGTCGATTCTAGCTGGGTGTATTTGTTAAAGAGTTACATATTCTTAAATATATTTGCAAATATTGAACGTGTGACTGTTTGGCACAGACCTGGGATAAGATCCAACTTCTTATTCAAGTATGTACTGCAGCTTTGAGTGTGTCATGGATAGAAGGTGTATCTACCATAACTGGAAGTAATGTTACCAGAATTTTAAACATTGAGACAATACTAGTATAAAAATGAGACTTTTTTAAAAATGTATTTATTTGTACTCCAGACAGTCGTAAAATGATAGATGTAATAATTTCCAAAATTCACAAATTGTTTTTATCCAATGAAATATTCTACTTCAGTCCATATTTGTTGCTGTTTAGCCTTTCAAGAGCAACATTTTCACTGCTGTCAAAACACTGTCTGCCCTCCTGCTTGCTCCACACAAAGGGAAGCATGCACCCATTTTAATTACATTTATATAACCATAATAACAAAAAATCTATGTTGGCGCTAATTCTATTATAGTAAATTACATAAGTCATTACAAAAAGAAAAAATAATCATATTATATGCTCACATTTGCTTGGCACTCAACACTCTGTCAACACTTCATCACTTGCATACAAGATGTTGAAGAAATCACCAGTTTGGAAACGTTTTATTTGATTGGATTAGCCCCCTGCCTACTTTTATTGATGTTGACAAAACGAGTTATATTCATTATAGAAAGTTGATTTGATAATCTTTAGTAGAAGCTTCGAGTGGAGATCATATCGTTTTAAAGATATGGTATTGAAAAGTTTCAGTATCAATACTTTTGACAACCTGCATTGACACTGTCACATGCCAACTTTGCTACAACTTTTTTGAAACTGTCAGAAATGTTGAAGAAGTGATTAATGTCATTTTGTGGCATTTAGCTCCTGTGTTGTTGCCATATTTGCTATCATATTCGAGACTTTACCCCCAGCCATATATCTATATCTATATCTATATATATCTATATCTATAGTTTTAAATGTCTGCTTTGTGTCTGTTTGTCTTCTTAACTTTAACTTCTGAACAGATTTGTTTGAGCGCCGTAATAAAAGATTTTGTTGATTACTTTCTTTAGCCCTGTATGTTAATGTCATTGCTGTGTTTATATATTCATATGGAGTAATGACAGAGCACTAAAGTAAGAGAAGAGACATTTTATGCCTGGTGCGTCTCCCTCCAGCGCTCTTGCTCCACCAGCGGGCCAGGATGGAGCGTCTATTGAAGGAGCTGCTGCTGGAGAAGCAGAAACTAGAGCATCTGAAGGCTGACGTCAACAATATGGAATATGACGCCCTTCAGAGACGCTTTCGAAGAGTAAACTCCACCAGTCTTATACCCAGAGTAAGGATTGAATGCATATTTGTTTGTTCTTTACAATTTTCTGGCACCACAAAAGATCATTTACAGTCATATGCTGTGAAATAATGAATTATTCCACAAGTTCAGGATCGATAATAATTTATCTTTATCCCACAGTTGTGGCAGGTCAGTGGGCTGTAGCAGCTATATGGTAACTGTCATGTGTGCTGTTTTAAAAGGAAAAGAGTACAATTATTCTTAAAAACAATCAAACTTAACTTAGTAGTCTAGATGCAGCTAAAATGCAGCAATGATAATAATACAAACTGCACTATTGTGTCACGCAAAGTGATTTCTTACTTGTAAGAAGAAGTTTGAAAGGGATGGGGAACATTTGGTTGTCTATTTCTGTCTAATGTAAGTGGGTTGTGTGTTTGCGCCGGCTGCAGCCTGAAGAGATGACCCGATTACGGAGTCTAAACAGACAGCTTCAGATTGATATCGACTGCACCCTGAAGGAGACGGATCTACTGCAGTCTAGAGGTATACATATACACGCACACATAACTGCACGCTCCTACACACAAACCTTTGAAGTGTGTCTCTGATTTATTTGAAAGCATTGATCTTGAAAAAGCCAAGCCCAGAAGCAGACGGCGTTGGGTCCAGAGTGATGGATGAGGCTCCATCACTGTGCATACAGATGCAGCTTTCTAAAATAAATGACAGGACCCGGGTGGATCCACACTTGACCCTCATTGGGCCCTTGCACAGTGTTTGACTGGTACATGATTCTTGTCGATTACGTAATTTATGAAGCATTGCCTCAAAAATGCCCCAGTAGTTGTGTTTTGGTAGCTGAAACTGGCAGCAGGCTTAAGTGTGTGACCAGTTTTGGGCCGCAGTGTAGCTGGAGAATTACTGAAGCATTCGTCGGCTTTGTTTCAGTCTTCGAAATTCATTTTGGGAAACACTGGTCATGCGTGCAGGTTGTTTTAAACACTGGCTTCCTCTTTACTCACCTCTGCCGGAGCAGCTGTTACATTTATAATGTGTAAGAGGACGGCTTGGGTGGATGGATGTTGGTGTAGGACTGGAAAATGGTGTTAATTTTAGTCTTTGTCTGGACCATTTGTGCGAGCGAGGCTTCTGGGAGCTCAGCTTTCGTACACTCACAAAGCCGCTTATTTAGCTCAAGAACTTTTCTCGCCGAAAATTCCATCCAGCTGCAAAAATAAATCAGTAACACAAGTTAACATCTGACTTTAAGCCTGCAGCTAGCAGAGAAAGCAAGGCGCCATCTCCTGGCAAAATTCTGCAAAGGAGTGAGTTGTGCTTGAATTGGCTCATTTGTTGTAGCATCAATGATTGCGCCAATGGCCTTCAGACCAAATTAATTGCTACATTAACAAGATGCAAGGGGCTGCATTGGTCTGGGTGTGTTGATTTGGGTGCCAGTGAGATGATTAAAAACAATCCAGTATGGTCAGTTTGAGTAATAGACCCATCAGTTTTAAAGCTTTTTTGATGCCAAAACACTGCACAGCAGTTTATAACAACTGTGGTCGACCCAGATGATGTTTCATTATATTGCTGCAAAACCTTTTTTGCCTGTTGACCCTGCATTCTGTTTTTGCTGGAGCCGTGTTTACTGCAATATATGAGGAGGCTGTTACTGTCGGAACATGAGAATCAATCAATCAATTAGACTGATTGGATCTCTGGTTGGGAGATAAACTTATAAACAGACTTTCTGCTTTCCTCCACAGGGAAGTTTGACCCAAAAGCAATGAGCAACTTTTATGACAACATTCAGCCTGGTCCAGTCGTGCCACCCAAACCTGGGAGGAAAGGTGAGAATAGTTTCAGAACATAATGACAAACTAGAAGACGAGATGTTCTCCAGGGTAACATCATGTGCTAATACTGTTGCTGTGTTTGATTTGAATTTCAGTGCTTGACCATTCAGGTCAGTACTCACATTACAGTGTTTGTCTGATTTGGCTTCCGAGACTAAAAGCTGAACTGACTTTGGTCTGTGTTGAGCTCCACAAATCTGTCGGCATGGAAACTAGATGAGAAACCTTGCTATGTCGTGAATGCCGATGTCTATCAACATTTCTGCTGAATGGCTGGTGCCTGAATGCGTGCCTCACACACGTCTGTTGAGTGACAGCCATGGTTAATGCCAGCCCTGAGTTGTAGACGCTTAAATTGTTGTTGCGTTATGCACTTTATCAGTGAATAAAGAGGCTTTTTTTATGTAGTGCTTCTCTGTGTTTTTGTTAGAAGGGGAGCAGGGCTCCAAGCCAGTGCCGGGGCCCCAGAGGGATGAGGACTTTGAAGGCGCCCAATGGAACTGTGAAAGCTGCACCTTCCTCAACCACCCTGCACTCAACCGCTGTGAACAGTGCGAGATGCCGCGCTACACCTGAGCTTGGCACTGCGCTGTGTTGCCCACGCCTGCCCCATCCCCTGCCAATCCTTGGATAGTATAAGCCCCACCCCTCCAAAATCTGTCTAGAGGTCTTCCCCTGTCAATCAATATATAAGCCCTTCTTACCTGCTGAGGAAGAGCCACTATCACTCTCTGCCCACGTGTCCTGCTCCCATCAACTACTCCTGTGCACTTTGACCCTTGTTTCCCATTGGCAGATGATGATACTTTTTTAGGACAGCTGGAGACTCTTCTCGTGTCAGATGTATAAAAGATGGAGTGACACACTGCGACGCTGGCAGTGGGCGGGTCGGGGCTTCAGAAAGGTCAAACCGACTGAGGATTGAGGAGGAGGAGCTACGATTTAGCTTGAGAACATTCCACGCAGAATGAGTGACTGCCCTGTTTACACAAACTGCACCCATTCCTGAACTCAAAATGGAGGCACTTCCACTTTAATCCAGGACCTGTAACTCCCTCTCTGACAGTGGAACAATGCAAGCAATGGTATATACGTTCTAATGCGAAATGTAGACTGTACACTGTATCTGGCTCTGTATTAGAGCTCATTTCACTGAAAGAAGAACACTAAAGACACTTGCATATGAGTATATTCCTGGTACTTTTATGCATATTATGCCACCCTGTATTATGTGTTCAAATGATGTTGACTTCCTGTGCAAATGCCTCAACTTGCTGTACTTAATAAAGGAGCTGATTCTATGTGACTTGACCACGCACAGCTGGCACCTCTGCACAGTTTGTCGTAATTCACCGAAGCTCCTTTTCCCTCAAATGAACCAAACACACCTTGGTCTTCCCAGTACATGTTTATTATGTTAGTGATCAAACCAGTGGGAATCAGAAACACATCAGCAAATGGTAGCAGCATGCACACACTCAGTCACTTTCACTAATGTTTTAACAGGGGACCGGAGGCATTTCTGGCCACCTCAAGGCTTGAAAAGATGGTTAGAGCAGATAAGTGCAAGTTTCACCTCTCATGACTACACTGTCCTCCTTCAGGTTTCTTTTTTTTCTTTTATTCATTTATAAAAACAAGACACAATCAACATTTCTGTAAATGTGCCAGTGTTATCCAGCTGGCTAATTTTCAACTGCAGACCTTTGGCGAGGTTTGAAATTTTCCACGTTCTTCTTGATTGATCCCCTGGTGCTCACAACGCTACTCATGCACTTCACATTGCACTCTGGCATCTTCTAAAATGCTTTATTGTGGACCTTAACTTGGATGCAAAAACTAAATATGCTGACTTTTTCTAAAACTTCTTATCTGATGCAGAAAAATCTACCGTTGTATCCTCAATGGTGCTTATTCTACTCGAAGCATTCCCATTTCCTACTGGGTGAGAAGATGAGGCATCACATGGGGAAGTGTGGAAGCACATGCTGGGTGGTGTGATCATGCAGTCTTGTGCACACACTCAGCAGACATGGTCATTTGCCATCTTCCTTCCCACTGGTCTTCTTTGAATGACTATAACTTTATGATGCTCATATGCTGCACATACTTACATATAATACATCAGTTTTATCAAAAAGCAGAATAACTGGGGTTTTGCTGCAGGTGTACAGTAGCACCCAAAGGTATTTACCGTTGTTTACAGTGTGACTGACTGTGCTATTCATTAACCAGGAAATGTTCCTCTCACCAGGATATCATTTAGAAGGAGTCTGTGGAATGTTTTTACTGTCTTAGGTAGCTTCTGATTATTATGAGTATTTCTGAGCCTTTTAATAGACTCAAACGGGACAGGAGAAAACATGCTTTCACCAAGCTGCTGAACTCTACTGGAGGAAGAAGGCTAGGCCAAGTTCCAGATGAAGCCAATCTCTGGGGAAATGCAGCATGTCGCATTTCCTGAGGTGTGCCCTGTCTTCCTCGCTTTGTCATCCTCAGGATATCATTTCAATAGGATATTTTCCTCCCTGGATCCGTTACTTCCCTGATTGGCCTGAGTTTAAATCATTCTTTGCCTTCTCTGCTCTGATTGGTTGATTAGTTCACCAACTTGTCCTGGTATGGGGTCAGTGAATCCATCTGTTCCCTCCAGATTTTCTGCCCGAATCTAAGACCTACTGCAGTCCCACTTAAAGGGGACGCAGACTTATCTAAGTGGTGACATTTTCTCCCAAATGAAAGCAGCTGGTTTGGATTTCTTTTTCACAGCCGGGTTTGGTGCCAAAAAAAAGAGTGCACGGGGCTTTAGTCCAATGAGTGAGGACAGTCTTTGAGAGTTCACAGTATCAAATGGAAGAGCTCATTTCCAGTCCTGAAACTAAAAACAAGCATTTGCTTATTCCTACTTTTCTAGTCCGCGGTTGCACTGTGTAACAGAAAGTTCTTACAACTGAGAGGACACAGGGTGAAACAGAGAGTCTCAATTTCTCTTCTTCCCTCGTATATTTTAGTAGTAGTCTTCATAGTTTTTGGGGTTGAGACAATAGAGGATGGCTCCTCCAAAAGAGAAGATGGTGGATCCCCAGGCCAGACCGTAGCCCCAGTTAAACTCGTGGTACACCCTCAGACTGACCGTCTCAATGAACTTGATGGGGAACAGGACCAAGCTGCAGACCTGGAGCACCACTGTGGAGCAAAACAGGGAAAGGGAGAACATACTAATGTCATGAAGTGTGGTAAATGCATACAGAATGATAAAGATTACAAGAGAAACAAGAGAAGAAAGATTCAACTCTCATTGATCCCTCCCCTGAAAGCCAGCCAACCGGACAGTTTTTTTTTTTTTGGGAAGCTGGACAGTCATTGTTTTGTATTTTTGGACTGTCCTTCAGCTCTTCCTTCTTCTTCTTTTCTCTCTCTTTCTTTACGTACCTGCAGAGAACAGCATGACAGCCACGGGCTTGTAGCAGCGACTCCTGGAGCTGAAGCACAGGGAGATCAGCGCCACGAGGAAGGAGAGCAGGGTGAGGGCCGCCCCCCCCAGCAGCAGGGCCAGTGTGGCGATCTGCCAGTCTGAGACAAACACACACACAGGGACAGACAGGAGGGAGGGAGGAAAGGCATGAAATCACACTGAGATAGGGAGTGACATAGGTAGCTAAAACGGGGTTACTCTGGAGAGCCTTGTCTGTCCTGTTGACAGGAGGCAGGGAAGTGGATAGAGGAGGAGGGCTGAAAGAAATGGAGGCAGCAGAGCAGGTCACAGTCCATGTTGGTGAGCCACACACAGAAACACTGCCATGCTCAGTCTCACACAAGAGAAAAATTATTCCTCCCCCTGAAGTTTGTGGTGAATCACCGCTGTGTAAACACAAACTATTTGCGGTTCAGAGGCCAAGACGGCTCCTCGTGCATATTCTGAGAAGCAATGGCTCGTAATGTTTTGACGTGAACCGCTGGGGACCCATGGTCAGCGGCAGAAGAAGAATGTGAACCATGCAGTGAATAACCCCTCGAACGCAGCGCAGCACTTTCTGGCTGACAAGGAACAAACAAACACACACACACACAGGCGGATTTCGACGGTTCAGTGACGGATACTAATGCAGCAGGAAGGAAAAGTGATTCTGTGAGGTGACTCAGATAATGAGTACCCCTCCCTCTTGGCTGATGCCAGCTCAGCAGCATTCTCAGCATTTCATTCAGGTTTACTCCAGAAACACTCAACTGGAATTAACAGCCGTCTCAATCTCGTTTCCCCATCCCTGTTGGAAGGTGGAGACAAAATGGGAAACTTGTGTGTTCATCAAAAAGAGAAAAACATCATATTTGAGATGTTTGTTGTGCAAAAGAAAATCACTTGAGCAGAGGAAAGCATTTGAGAAAACCAGTTTTTGACAGACTTAATTAGCCATGGGACAGTAACTGAGACACACTATGTTATTGCTCAGAGATTAAAGGTCTTTTTCGTAGCTTTACTGTGTACTCGCAGAAACAGGAGGTCTACAAGTAAACAAGCAGAGGATATTATGATGAGGCATTTGATTACTCGGGAGGAAATAATTTAGAGTACAGTGGCTGACAAAAAATAAATAACATCAAAGCATAAAGGGAGCTCTGCATAAGCAATTCAGCATTACAGAGGGTGGAAAAGTTCACATTGAAAGACTTAAGAATATGTTTTGCCTTTTTTTGTACGTATATGTGATATTGCCTATTATGGAGCCCAGGAAATAAAAAAAAGATTAAGCACTGCCAAGAATATTTCCTCTCTATTGAGGCAGAAAATCATTAAAACATTCACCAGCGGAGAGAAAGTGACAGAACATAAGCTGCTTAAAATACAGTTCCCACTCGTGTTGGAGGGAAACTTTATTCCAGGGGCCAAGCAGCTCAAATATAAACAAACATCAACTACTTTTGACCAAATATGGTTCAGGATTTAGAGTTTAAAAATGGGCCCTGTCACCACAGGATGTTGGAAAGAGCCCATGAAAAGCAGAGCACCAGCTCCCTCCAGCCTCCAGTTTGCACAACACGAGGCCCCCTGAAGGACCGACCCCTGGACTTTCTCTGCCACCGCCTCGCTGGCTGCCTCTCTGCACAGGGCCAAAGTGACTTGACCTGGAGTTGTCAAAGCCCATCCTTGGTGAGATATCTTCTCTAGGTCAGTTTGGTGCCTTCAGCCCAGCCAGTGTGGAACCGAAAGCCTTATCAGTGCACCCATGAAACAGCAGGATGCAGAGAGTCATCTCATTTCAGATTTGGAACAGACCCTGTTCGCTGCGCAAGAAACACAGCCAGAGTCAGAGTGCTTAAAGGCTTTGACGAGCAGGAAGCGCCAAACTATTAATCTGAGCCCCGCGTGATGACAGATGGAAAAGGAGATACAGTACACAAGATCCAATCTGAGCATTAATTATGGTCCCATGTGTGCATGTCAGGGGCTGCTGAAGTGTTGATCGAAAAAATCCTCCAGGGCCCCAATTCTGTTCCTTTGTCTGAGACAATGGTGGAAGATCTGTGTCACAGAAGAGCCTCAAGTATCTCTCTTGCTGTCACACACACTTAGCCTCACTCTCTCAGGGCAGCAGAAGTTTAAGAAGCAGGAAGATCTTCAACCAGAGGTTCCTGGTTCAAGACCGCAGGGTCCGTGAGCGAGATGCTGAACCTTTACAAGCTCTCTGTATCCAACACTGTGCTGTGACCCCGCTCGAAGAGAGGACAGCCACCCAAATACAAGATCGATAACGTATTACATTATTAATATGCTTTGCCATCACTGCGTCTGACTGAGCTGGACTCGCTCGCACTCTGGCTCCACATTCATCCCTTCATCTTGCACTGACCTGGCGTGCACACACGCTGATCTTGCACGAATGTCCCACATTCCTCGCCCTGTCTCAGGTCTGTGTGTGTTATACTTGACCTCCGACCCCCTGCTTGCGTGTGTGTGTGCAAGTGAGAATAACTACCATTTGTGTCTGTATATTTTAAACACTCCACGAGCAAGTGGCAAGACAATATGTCCACTTTCTAATTCACACTGCATATTACACACACACACGCACACACATGCAGGCCTTGCAGAACAAGCTCAAAACATCTGAGCGGCCAGCTGGTGTTTCAAACTAACAGGATTTATTTAATGCCCAGAGCATGACACTGAGGAAATATTGGGGGGCTGACGAGGGGGGTAGAAACTGATTACTGGGATTCAAATCAATAAGCCTAGCCAAGCACAAGCCGGAGGAAATGGGCAGTTTGCTGTGTGCATTTACTGTGGTATGCTGCTGCTGAGAGCTGAGAGCTGACACGGAGACTGCATGTCTTTATATGGCACCAAAGTGCACTTTGTCTGCGCTGACAGAGGAGGATCGGGGCCAGCGTGACCCACCGTTACTCATCTCTCAGACAGAAAGAAAACATTTTGTCTGACGAACAAAAACACAATTCACCACTCAGCACACAGGAGGAGGTCAGAGGCAGCAGAAAGTGAAATTATATATATATATATAGCAGCAGACACACACACACACACATACACACACAATGAAATCAAGAGTGCAGTTTTACCCACATTTTGCATTTGAGGAATAAGGTTTAGGCAACTTTTAGACTGATGAAAAAAAAAAAAAAAATCACACTATATTAAGTGTTACGTGTACCAAGCTATAGTGAAACACCAAAAAAACAAACAAACAAACAAACAAACAATACATCCTCATAAAAAGCCTTGCAGTAAATTTTACCTTTAAGAAGCTTTGAACTTAGTTTTTCTTGTACATTTTTGAGGCTTTAGCTTGTGGTGTTTGTTCTGGACTGGATCATACTGTAAAGGGTTTCTCTTATTTTGTCCACCTTACAATCCAGTGTAATCCAGCACAGCAATACCACAAACCCTGGCCTTAAAACGCACACGGTCTCAATAAAAATGAACATCATAAATTGCAGGCTGTTGTATTGGATTATTTTACATACGCCACAACAATGCCTAAATAAACGCTTTCCTGAGACCAGGATTGCTTTTTAGTGACCTTTTCTCAGCCACCTTCTTTTGTTTTATCACTGACTGAGCGACTGTGATGGAAATATGAAATGCGTCCAGAAACAAACAAACAACAAAAAATCTTGGGGACTCGATGTCAGGAAAGAAGTTTCCTTAATAGAGAAAATCAGCATTTGTGGAGTGCTTCACTTGTTTCCCTGGTTACTAATCTCCAGGCATCTGGATCTCTGGGGAGCTCTCTGCTCTGAGCTGCCCTCGCTCCTTGGCCGACGAAGAAACCCACACAAAGGCTCATTTTGTGCGCAACAAAAGGCCAAATGAAACCCCAGCTGGACCGCTCCTGGCGAGCCAGTATTCCCACATCCTTCAGTGGGGCACTGGGCAACTGTTTCAGAAGCGAAGTTAACTCGTCTAGATGGAAACCCAGAGGTGTCTTATTCATCAGACTTTGAGGCTCATGGATAAAGTTTTTTTTTTTTTTTTTAAATAGTCGATTATTTCCCGCTTGGGTGCGCAACCAATTGTGCATCTTATTTCATCTAGAAAGTTTTGCAGTTTAAATTAACCAGGCAATAGCTAATCATAAAGTAATTAACAGCGAGCGCTCTCCTGGGTGATGTTTGGTAACTCTCACCCACAGAACAGATTGGTTCAGCAGTGCACTGTCTGCAGGGATCCTTTGTTACCCCTGAGCGCTGTGCATCCGACTTTCATTTGAATATGAATGCGGGTGTCTGTCTGCACCCCCAAATCCTACCGATTCAAGGGTGATAAATCCCTAAAACTACATCACCCAACTGGTTTAAAACTTCCAAAACAACATGGTGGCGCATCGCCCCATCAGCTACAGCAGGTCGGTGTGTGTGTGTCAGGCACATGAGCGTCTGTCTCACCGGTGGCCAGCGTGCTGTTGCAGGACCATTCCACGGAGCTGACGGGCTTCCAGCAGGAGACCCACATGGACAGGTAGTACTGATCATCCGCTGTGACCCACGCTGGGCTCAGCACGGCCCCGACATCCAGGCACAGGGCGAGAAAGACGCACACCAGTCCCACCAACTTCAGGGGCGTCAACGCCGACACCCGGACCTCCTCTGTGCCGCTCACGGATGAAGCCATATTTAAAGTATCTTACTCATTAAAACAAAAACAACAAAAAGAAGTGTTTTCCTGCTGACGACTCTGTTCTTCCTCGGACGACGACAAAATAAACCTGGTTTAAGTTTAGTTGCCCCCTCCTCCTCCGTGCGCGTGCTCTGGGTCGCAGGATGGGGAGCCGCCGCTCACTCCGCGCCCTGAGTGCCGGGACGCTACTGCCGCTGCTGTAGACCCAGCGCTTTGCGGACGGGACTGTGCTGCAGATCACTGAAATAACACGGTGCTGCACCTGCTGGGTCCTAGTGCCTTGTTCCCCTTACATTTTCACAGCATCTCTCTCTCTCTCTCTCTCTCTCTCTC